>JAVLUX010000215.1:17940000-18132500 GCA_032164185.1 Moxostoma hubbsi | reverse complement strand
GCAAAGACCTGCCGCATAAACCTAAATTTATTATTATTATTTTTTTCATATTAGTACGTTTTCAAATGCATTACACTTACATGTCAAACATCCAGCAAGTAAAAACAAAAATGTACCAGTCAATGGCGATTATTTCTCCATTGTGCCCATAGAGGGAGTGCTGTTGCACTGACTGTTATGCTGTTAGTAGATTGTTATAAGATTTATAAGGTTTAAATGACTCTGGATGTAGTTGTGTGAGCATGTGTGTATAAGGTCAACATGAAGCTCTAACATGCTCCAGATGGGAGGTTGTGGTTTTTTTAGAATTAGAAATATTTTCCATTGCAGTGGCTGCAATTGTTGTAGAGCAAATAATACTTGAAAAACAAGACCATTATTACAGTTGAAGGAGGAAGGGGCCTTCAAAATGAATTACATACATATACATATATATATATATATATATATATATATATATTTTTTTTTTTTTTTTTCACAAAAACTAAAGATGGTTATTTAAATCTTCAACTTTAGTGTTTCAATAGGAAATATCAATTTTAGACTCCCAAACATAACTTTTCCAAATATAATAGATTAGAATAGAAGAACAGGGAGCCCCGCAACTGATGTCATGGCCCCACAAAGCCCCCCACTGAACATCATGTCAGTCTGGGATTACATGAAGACAGAAGCAACTATGATGGCCTAAATATATAGAAGAACTGTGGTGAATTCTCCAAGAAGCTTGGGACATCCTATCGGCCAACAACCAAGAAAAACTGTGTCTAGGTGTCCCTTGGAGAATTGGTGCTGTTTTGAAAACACAATTGGTAACACCAAGTATTGATTTAGCCTTTATTATGTTTACTGGACTTTGTATGATGTTAACTGATAAATGAAAACCATTTATGGCATTCACACTATGCAACATTTTCCACAAGTGCCTAAAACTTTTGCACAGTACAATATGCATTTATATAATTTATTTCTAACTTTGCTAATTCCAGTTTTGCTTTCTCAACACCTTCAAACAATTACGATTTTTCTCCCAGACATCTGGCACAGACCTTATTTTATGCATGCAAGTAAACAGCAAAAACACACAAGATCGGACTATCGATGTCAAAATCTCGATTCTGTGTAGTAAGGCCAAAGTATACTTCGGTTTTCCGCATGCCGGTACAGTATGCGCATAGTATGCATGACAAACATTTCGTAGCACAGCATGCAGACTGTCCGGATGTAGCCTATCTAATCTAGACATGCAGACAGTCCGTGTCTTTGCATGTCTTCGGCACATGCGCCTGCCGTTGACTCCTGCTAAAAAAATATCACAAAGCAGTCGTTGTGCACATGTGGCGAACACTTCCATATGAGCTCGCAGTCAAAAGAGTAGCCTTTGGTTAGAAAGGCTGAGTGCACAATCATGTGTGAGACAGAATGGCATGCGGAAAAACAAAGTATACCCTAGTCTTTAGGACTTGCTGTTTAGATCCAAATACTCTAGCTCTTCAGGTGCCCTATATAGATATCTACGAGCGTCTTTTCTCTGTTCCGAGATCTTTGAACACAACTCGACCAAATTTGTTCAGACTACAGCAGTTATTTCAGGTCGGTGGTATCTAGTCCCAAGCAACCCACTGTCATTTGAGCATCTTGGAGATCCAGGAGGCAAACAACAGATGTGTTTCTCAAGCCTTCCAAGCATCTTAAAATACAGATGAGCAAACAGGAACCATCAAGTCTTGATTATAATAGTCACTGATTTTGTTTAGCAAAACATACAACCAATATGAAGTTTCATTTTTGAAAAATTTCAGTGAGAAACACTCATGCTGCACTCATGGGTGGATCAGACACAATCAACAGCTTTTCTTTTGTATGTTCTGTTCTTCAAAAATATAATCAATGTGTGTAATTGTGTCTAACTGCATCTCTTGTCTTATGTCACCCTGAGAAAACGTACAGGTTGCCTGCCACAGTGACGGGTAGATGAGGCAAATGTACTGCCACTGTGCATGAAATACCCGCATTTATCGAGCTGGCAGGTGTTTATTTCAAACCCTGATTGTGACTAATGAAAGATGTACAAAATACAGACAAGTAACCCGTGTGTCTGAAAGGCCAAAACCAAGTTGTGAATATAGTCATAGCTAGTTGGCACTGTAAACTATTAAAGAACACTATTTTACTATGCAAAATCATTTAAAGGACAGTTCACCCAAAAATGAAAATTCTCACCCTCATATCTTAATGTGTTGCCTTCTTGAGCATCAATGAATGTTTGCACCTTGTGTAATAGTTGTGTCCCTTAATAGACCTTTTTCACACTCTGGGTTTTGGAATGCGGAAGTAAATGTTTGCAGGGTAAACTTTGACAGTGGTGAATGGGAGACCACAGCAAACATTATTTTCACTCACTCATTTGCTCCAGGCGCAAAAGAAAAAAATCCACTATTACATTTGAATGACTTTCCAGAGGAAGTAAAAAAAGAGCGGTGGATTAAAAAAGAGTCAGATGGGAGAAGCCGCCAAATTTATTTCACTCTCTCAGCAGCTGTAATAGAAACCCCCTCGCAGCTGTGGTATTATTTTTTACAAATGAATTCCAAGGTAATAATACACAAAGCATAATGTTAAACTTAAACTCTCTATAAAAAAAATTATAAAATCATATAAAAAAGTTTGCCAGATTTACACTGCTAAATATGGTGGAAATGCATCATTACAGTCTGTGAAAAAGTCTATTGTCCTAAGTGTCAAAACTTGATTTTATATATATATATTTTAATGAAAACCCAGATGCAGTTTATTGTGCTACTCCAATCACAATCAATAATTAAAGCTGCAAGCAGCGATGAACGGGCCCTCGCACTCTGGTGCGTGTTGGGGCTGCTGTGCCAGGGTAATGTAACTCCAATATATTTTTTTTTTTTTAGCATTTTTTAGCACTTAAATGTTGCTAAGAGCGTAAAACATGTTATTTCCTGTTGCCAGTAGTTGGCGCTATGACTATAACTGAATATAAGTGCTCAGGAAACATGTGAAGTTTGGAGCAGATTAGACAATGTATGTTTGATTTACAACAACTTCCTGATTCATGGCAAAACATCGAACTATGCCAGGCTGCCACTGACACGCCGTTCAAAGAAAACTCAAAAGCTTGCCTTTAGATTAAACTGACTGAATATGATGTTGATCTGATTTAATCTCTAGGAGTTTGTTAAAGTACGAGGCCTGGAAATGGCAAAACTGAGCAAAAATCTAAGAGAAAAATCACAATGACTGACTTCCTGTTGGGTTTAGGATATGGTTCTAAGAGACACTTGTACATGTTGACATTACATATGCCTACTGATTTTCTTGAAACGTGGCGTGAGGGCTGCTTCATTGTATTTTTGTAGGTGGTGCTATTGAGCCATTTTGACACAAGTCATTCTAAAACCAGTATCAGATGTACATTTTCCCCACTTTTGAGATGTGTGCAAAGTTTCATGACTTTTCGAACATGTTTAGGCCTCAAAAATGTGACTCGTTTCATATCGAATTTGTCAGGTCGCCACGGACACGCCCTTCAATGAAAACTCAAAAGCTTCACAATTTAACATCACCAAGGCCTTTAGATTAAGACTGACTAAATATAAGGTTGATCTGATTAAATCTCTAGGAGGAGTTTGTTAAAGTACGAGGCCTGGAATTGGCTGTTGCCAGTAGATGGCGCTATGACTATAAATGAATATTGGCACGTTGATGTATTCAGGCCAGGACTATTATCAAGCATGTGAATTTTGGGGCAGATTGGACATTGTATAGTTATAACAACTTCCTGTTTCATGGCGAAACATCGAAATTTGTCAGACCGTCACGGCCACACTGTGAAAACTCAAAAGCTTCACAATTTAGCATCGCCAAGGCATTTACAATTGGAATACCAAATATGAAGTAGATCTGATGAAATCTCTAGGAGGAGTTTGTTAAAGTACGAGGCCTGGAAATGGCAAAACTGAGCAAAAATTTAAGAGATAAATCAAAATGCCTGACTTCCCGTTGAGTTTAGGGCATGGGTCCAAGAGACTTTTTTGTAGGTATTGGCATGTTACACATGTGTACAAATTTTCATAAATGTAGCGTAAAGCGCACATCGTTGGAAGTGTGTAGGTGGTGCTATCGAGCCATTTTGCAACACCTAATTCTGAAACCCATATCAGATATAAGTTCTTGCCACTATGAGTTTGAGTATGCTTAGGCTTTCAAAAATGCAATTCACTTGGGAAAAGAATACGGAATAATAACAAACGGAGCAGATACAATAAGGTCCTCGCACCTCGGTGCTCGAGACCTATTTACCAGAAGAAGAAAAACGGTACACAATACGGGACTTTTCATTATAAAGATGGTCGAAATACACATGGGACTCTTATTTTCACATTTCTGCACTCCCAGTTGTGAGCGAACTGATGGCTGATTTGCTTAGAAAGCGATCCCAGTGTTTCCCCTACCATTATATAAGGGGGGCGCCCCGCCCCCCTTGAAGGTCACAATGGCATGTTGGGAAATAGGGTATGGCACTAGCGGACAGATAGCGCGCGGCGTGAAATATGTCGTGTCAACCAGATGAAAACGCTCACAGGGCAAACATCCGAGCACCCCCCTCCTCGGAGGGCGAACATCCGCATCATTTGCGTCCATTTTAGTCACAGTCTGGAGCCCTGTTTCATAGAAGAAAGTCATATGGGTTTGAAACTCAATAAGAGTGAGAACAATGACAGAATTAACATTTTTAGGTGAACTATCCCTTTAAGAGTAATCCTTCTGCTAGAAGACAGTTCCTGATATGTAAACTAAGGTAAAGTATGAATATACAGGACACAGTGCATTCAGAGAGAATTCAGACCCATTCATTTTATTTCGCATTTTGTTATGTTGCAGCCATATGCTGAAATATTGGTAAAAAATCAATGTACACTCCATTCTCTATAATGGCAAAGCAAAAAACTAATTTTTGATAACTCTGCCAATGTAAAAAAAAAAAAAATACAAAAATAGTAATAACAAAAATTGAAATATCACATTGACCTAAATATTCAGACCCTTTGCTATGACTCTTAAAATTTAGCTCAGGTGCCTCTCATTTCTCTGGATCATTTTGAGGTGTTTCTACACTTTGATTGGAGTCCACCTGTGGCAAATTACATGATTTGGAAAGGTGCAAACCTGTCTACATAAGGTCCCACAGCTGAAAATGCATATCAGAGCAAAAATTAAGCTATGAGAGAAGGGCCTGGGTAAGAGGGGTGGACCAAGAACCCGATGGCCACTCTGTTTGAGCTCCAGACATCATGTGTGGAGACGGGAGAAATTTGCAGAAGGACGACCATCACTGCAACACTCCACCGATCTGGGCTTTATGGCAGAGTTGCCAGACGGTAGCCTCTCCTCAATGCAAGACATATTAAAAAAAGCACCTAAAAGGACTCGCAGACTGTGAGAAACTAGATTCTCTGGTCTGATGAAATGAAGATTGAACTATTTGGCCACAATTCCAAGCGTCTTGTCAGGAGGAAACCAAGCACCGCTCAACACCTGCACAATACCATCCCAACTGTGAAGCATGGTGGTGGTAGCATCATGCTGTGGGGGTATTTTTCAGCGGCAGAGACTGGGGGACTGATCAGGGTTGAAGGAAAGATGAACACAGCAAAATACAGAGAGATATCCTTAATGAAACCCCTGCTCCAGAGTGCTCAGGACCTCAGACTAGGCCAAAGGTTCACCTTCCAACAGGACAATGACACCAAGCACACAGCCAAGACAACACAAGAGTGGCTACGGGACAACTCTGTGAATGTCTTTGAGTGGCCCAGCCAGAGCCCAGACTTGAACTCAATCGAACATCTCTGGTGAGACCTGAAAATGGCTGTCCACCAATGGTCCCCATCCAACCTGACAGAGCTTGAGAGGATCTACAGAGAAGAATGGCAGAAATCCCCAAATCCTGGTGTGCAAAGCTTGTCGCATCATACCCAAAAAGACTTGAGGCTGTAATCGCTGCCAAAGGTACTTCAACTAAGTACTGAGTTAAGGGTCTGAATACTTATGTCAATGTGATATCAGTTTTTTCTTATTAAAAGTCTGTTTTTCGCTTTGTCATTATGGTGTATGGAGTGTAGATTGATGTAAAAATTGTAATAATTTAAAGCATTTTAGCACAAGGCTGCAACATAAATTGTGTTTTACATTATTATATCCATTGAATATGACACTCAGATTTGTACATGCTGTAGACCCAGTAGTTTAAAATGAAATGCAATTCCGGTAATAAAAGATCAGATAAGTATATGAACTTTTTTGGCAATTATAACTTTGCTATTTTTGTGGGTTGTGGTTTTAATTCTCTAAACCACATTTAGAAGAATTTTTGTTAATAGAATTTTTATAAAACTACAATGAAATTAATGAAATAATTATTTCAAAAACAACTGTGTTGGTTTGCTGAATCTTGGTTAACAGTCGCAAATTTTGGATGCACAACAAACAAATATATATAGCCACTTTATTTAAGGCCTAGCTATCTTTTTAAAGTCATTTTTAACATGATAATAATACAACACTTCTGTGAAATCTGACAGCAGATAATCAAACTAATTTATCTGCTGTGCGCAGACTGGGTTTAAAGTTAGGACTTCCCTGTTACAAAGTTTCTCACGCAAAGAAATTATCAGCCAGTCTGCAGCTTCCTCTTTTAGCTAAGCTGACCTCACTGCTGCTATAGTAGTTAACACACCAAACATAGTGTGTCCAATTACAGAATCATGGCATGGACTGGAATGTTCTCTTCAATGCATCATTCAAGCACACAAATAAAGAAATAATGACAAGTATTTATATTCCTCTCTTTAAAAGGATAAAACTGATCAAAAGTCTTCCAAAGAAGTACAGAATGCAGTGTTAGCCTAATTAGCGGTGTAAAATGTGTGTGTGCATGCTTCTTAATTTTATTACAGTGTATATATATACTTGAAGTGTTTGAACTCTCATGCCCTACGTTGACTTTCCCATATATAGACATTCAGAGCAAGTCCTTATTTTACTGCCAAGATTCCTCAACAGCCAATCAGAGCCTTGATATGGTTGTGCTCTGATCCTTCAAGCAAGTTGACATCATTCGCTGCCTGAGCGAACTAGCACAACTAGCAATTAGCCTACATCATTCTGTGCAACTGAATGGAGATTTTGAAATGGAGAAAAATTAAGACAAAATGATAACTCAATCCCTAATAAAATAATAAACAATTCATCTTTTTGGGGGTGCATTAATTAGGCTAAACGAGTGTAAGTGTGAATATACCCCTTATAAAGGTCAGGCTAACATTTTTACTAAATTCTCAAATGGTTTACTTCCTAACTACTCTGCTGACGAACTAGGTAAAGATGTGGTCGCACTAGGGCTGGGCAATATGCAAAATGTTTTCACTATATATATATATATATATATATATATATATATATATATATATATATATATCTTTCAAATATTGCAATATCTGATGCAGCCATTAACCCTCGCCACTGCTGAGGGATTGAAGAATATTTTTGCTTTACTGATTTTCCTTTAGAAATGTAATTCATTTATTGAAATGAAAAACCTGAACAAAAGATAATTCTAAATTAAAATTTAAACAGCCTCTGTTTCTATAGTGAATGACTCTTGCACACCGGCTACAATGAAATAGAGAGGAATATCCCCACTTGGACGTCTATTTTCCTCTGAAAAATCTCACTAAGAAATATCTGATTGGGTGTGGCAACAGGTGATTGCACACTCTCTCTCGCTCATCCAGCCGTCTATCCTTGTTTATCCAATAACTTGTTAGAAACAGCACAAGCCATAATTCTGAAGTGAACTTTTTGAATTAGTAACAGAGGCTTGGACGCATCATTTGATTTGAACCAGCAACGGCAGATTCAGATCCGTAGCTTAATATAGTAGTTCCATACACAAATGTGTTTTTCTGACGTACTCGGTTTTTTCAGATTTTTTAAAATGTACTCGTTCACTGAACTGTTGTATATAAGCAATATCACCTGCGGCCGAATCACATCAGTGCTGATGTAGGGCCATAATCGCACTCTTGCTCGTGTGATATTGCAAAATTTGGCTACTTTCCAGCTCCATGGCATTGTCATTTCCCGATATTGTCAATAATAATCTGTCAATGAGTGTCGCAATCGGCATAAAGATATATGCCAGATATCGTCGATATCCAATTACATTGTCCTAACGCCCAGCCCTCGCTCTATTCACTTCCATTCAAATGAAACAATTCAGAGAGCCTAAACACACAGAACTGTGACAAGTTCTCTGAGATGCCTGGAACAACCAATCTGCCAACAACCTTGAAAAACTGTTCACAAATGTACCTAATAAAGCTGGTGCTGTGTTAAAAGGCATATGGTGTTCACACCAAATATTGTATAAATTGTTTTAAGTTTACTGCACTAAAAGTTAACATCCTCACTATATAACAATTTTCACAACTGCCGAAAACTTTTGCACAGTACTATACGACAAAGTTGCAGGAAAGTAAGTTGTTTCAAATTCAAAACACTGACAATACCACAACTTACTTAATTAAGTTAAGCCTGGCAAAAACTATAAGCTCTAACTGATACATTTAGAGCTGTTGTGGATAATTTTCTCAGTTTTGGCAAAACCAACAGCATTTGGGACAGGATTGTTATGGCACTTTCCACCTTTTGGCCAAATGATTCTTGTGGAACTGTGCTCTTCCATACCGATACAATCTTCTTGGCAAGGTTTTTTTTTTAACTATGGTGCTGTGAAATCAGGATTAGAATTGACTGATTGAGCAATCATGAGTCGCCACATCACTACAGGGGTTGCACCAGCATGGTTAGTAATCGTACTGTACCGAACTGTGCTAAAGTGGAAATGCTTTTGGAATGCTAAATGGAAACATTACTCTCTAGAACCATTTGGCCCGATGGTGGAAAAAACGCTTTACACCAAACACAGGAAGATGGGGGCAGTGTTTGGGAAACCGATTTGCAAGTCTGTTTGATTACACTAGCAGCCTAAAACATTGCACACTGCAGCTTTTTTGGAACTAACATATAACAATAAAACATATGCCAATCATCACTCTTTTATTACATTTTTTTAGTTTTCTCCCCAATCTGGAATGCCCAATTCCCACTGCTAACCATGTCCTCGTGGTGGCGCGGTTACTCACCTCAATCCGGGTGGCAGAGGACATGTCTCAGTTTCCTCTGCTTCTAAGATAGTCAATCCTTGCATCTTATCACATGGCTTGCTCTGCATGACACCGCGGAGACTCACAGCATGTGGAGGCTCATGCTATTCCCCGCGATCCACGCACAACTTACCATGCACCCCACTGAGAGTGAGAACCACTTATTGCGACCGCGAGGAGGTTACCCCATGTGACTCTACCAACCCTAGCAACCGGGCCAATTTGGTTGCTTAGGAGACCTGGCTGGAGTCACTCAGCACACCCTGGATTCAACTTGCGACTCCTGGGGTGGTAGTCAGCATCAATACTCACTGAGATACCCAGGCCCCCCGCCAAACACCACTCTTGAAAAATCCAATAGGATTCTCGAAAGGTCCCCTTACCTTTGGTGGGTCGTAGAGCTCTAGTTGGTACCGCTCGCTGGCAGTGTGCTCGTTGGTCCTCCTGACCAGCAGGCGGCAGCGCAGCCAATGCGGGGGCCTGTCTGAGATAGTGTCATCCACCTCCAGGTACCGTAGCTGGCCCTCCTTACATACTTTTCCTGTTTCCTGCCTTCGTCTCACAGTCCGTAACCGACTCCAACGCTCCCACAATGCACCTTGCTGCGAGGTGCGGTGGGCAGGTGGGGATTGCGAGGTATATTCAACAGTCGCTGAGGGTCCACCCCCCTGGACCGATTCATCCCTTGGGCAACCACTTGAGGAATCGTCAAGTTGTGGGTATTTCTTAAAGAGTCGGCACATGCTTTCTCGAATGCGGACAGAAATATGAGTTACATCTCTACGGGAAGGGAAAGGCAACACTGTGGGTGTATAACGTTCAGACCCAGTCCGCCGTTCCTGGGGTTCATCTTCCTGGCTGTGATGCCGAGTTTGGCATGTAGTGTCTGCAGGAGAGAAATGCAACAACTGCTCCTGTTCCCTAGCGATACCCCGAGTATCCGGTTTAGCCGCAAAGACGGCAACAAGAGGTGTGACTCCCGTCCGCACACTCTCCCGGTAATCCAGCACACCTGAAAATGAAGTGATGCGTAAGCGACTGGTCATGGGCAGAAACGAGGGTAGGGGTGGAGGCAGAGGGGCGGGTTCTGCATCTTTAGCCACCTCGCAGCTGAAGTGGTGCTGAAACAGGGAGCTGAACTGCTTGGAGAAATTTTCCGGAGGGACCACATCCTGCACCGGCCGCTCTCGGATGAAGCGCCGGTAGTGCTGGGCAAGTTCTCGGGCCGTGGTGCTGGCATGCAACTCGCAGAACTCCCTCCATCCACAAGGAGGTGCTACGGACGGTGCAGTGCTCGTGGTCTGCTGGACAGTGTTACCATTCATTGCAGTAACCAGCACAGCAGAAAATCACTGTGAATAAGAGACGAAAATAACATCAACATCACTGAATTTGAACTTTAGGTCTTTTTAACGCACTAGAGTTTTGTTCCTTTCACTTTCATTCAAACATGGGCACGGGAGAATGGATATGCAAGCAAAAATTTGGTGAAACTGTGAATTTAAAACACTTGGAGTGCAAATTCAAAACAAAGAGATCTCAAGCTGTGCTCTAAGTATTAGATATTTAACTTGACACAGTGACATAAAAATGCATGTTTATGACGCAACGCACACAAGACTCTACACAAGCATGTCTGACGCAGGTGTGACGTGTCCTTAAACAAGCCCTCATAATAAATCTCAGACTGATTGACAAATTCACTTGTGAAATGGATTGCTGTGAACTGTATGCCAATGATTGGCTTATGTTCAATAATACGGTAGTAAACAATACATTGTATTCTAAAGCCGCTTTTTGTATTATCCTATCAATGATTTGAAGAATATTGAAGATTTCATCATTATATATTGAGTTATTGTTATATGAGTGGCTTTCTCAGCAAATATTTGTATATGCGATTAATTAATCGGGACACCATGTAATTAATTTGATTAAAAAAATGTAATCGATAGAAAGCCCTAGTTTTTTCTTAGAACTACTTTATTTATTCAAACCAGCAGCCCTAGAGTGCAGAGGTATGCTACCCGACCCATGTCTGACGGGACCTCACAGTCAGGATTCAGGCTTCGTACGGGTGAGTTTTTCAAATATAACTTCAGATTCGGGTTCTTTATAAAGGAAAAACAACAAACACAAACACACGAGTTGGGGTTTGATCACACCGTATGCATTTTTGCATGTGACTGCACTGCTTTATGAATTCTTCTTCATTTGTTGCACTGCATCAAGCATTTTTTTGCGTCGGTGTCACAAAGATTCGATATTCTAAAGAAGTTACACAGGATTACAGATTGTTTTTCACCCAGAAAAGTTTCAGCACTTTATAAATGGTAGACAATGTTTTTTTCCACTGTGTATTTCTAATGTTACTATACTGTTAGGAATGTTATGACGCTTAAATAAAATTTTCTTGCTTGGAGAAGAAATTGTTAAAGGGTTAGTTCACCCAAAACTGAAAATCCACTCATGATTTATTTACATTTAAGCCATCCCAGATGTGTTTGTCTTTCCTTCTTCAGCAGAACCGAAGCGAAGATTTTTTTAAGCACATTCCAGCTCTGTTTATCCATACAATGGAAGTACACAGGTTACATTAGTTTGCTGGCTATATTTCGGTCCAAAAGTCATATATAGTCAGCATAAAAGTAATCATGAGCATATATATGAAACACGTCACAAAAATTAACTGAAACTCCACGAATACTTATCACACAAACATGAAACATATGTATAAAGAAAGCTTAAAATGTCTACTTTTAAATAAAACAATTCAAAACAAATATTCTCCTGCAATGTAATCCGTATAAAACTAAGCAATGTACACTTACTCCTGGCTCAGCTAATTATCCCTAATGTGATCAGACCCATCGGCAGAGGGCGCTATTCACACGGTAATATGCGGAGACGACCAATGCAAATGATAAACGCCCCCGACTGAGCCTTAAAAAGCATCTAGTTCATTCACTTTTCTGCGCGTTTGAAAGATCCCAAGATACACAGGTGAGGAAACTCCTGGATAGTGACGAAGAGTTAACATTTTCCTCAGAAGAAGAGCGAGACACCGATGAACGTTTGCAACGTTTGCATTTTGAAGAGAGACTTTATCCAGCCGAGGAGACAATTTTGGACAAGTCATTTAGTTTCATTAGTTGACATGCATATATGTTGCTAGTGGGACAGTTTACAGAATTGCCAGTCAGGTTTCAGAGTATTGAAATTTGAAATGTGTCCTAATAAGCAAGTTTTAGTTACATTTAAAAGCTGTTTCGGCTAAAGCAGGTAATTAAATTGTATGCTGTATGATATAAATATGACATATAATATAATATAAAAATAATATGAATGTTTATATTATATTTTATCTTGTGTTTATGCTGCCTCATTAACTTAAAACTTGATTTTGATCATTAAGTCTCCTCACATTCATTCTCTTTCTGTCACATTCCTCATTGATAGGCCCAAGGGAGGGGTCTTTTGTCTCCTCAGGTGTGAATTACAATCAATATTCATGGTGGTTCACGCCTCCTCGCATATGACCTTTCTAACACTAAAATTGTCTTACAAAAGTTAAATTACTATATTGTTTTGTATGAATGAGTGATCAGGATGGTTTTCACATCATTTTGTAGCAAAAACTCTAGGCTACCAGATCCTGTTCTCAAAAGTCTTGTGGACAAATGTTTAGTATGTGTTATATGGCCTTATTTCAGTGACATAAAATTTAGTTTTTTTCAAAAACCACCCATAAACGTTATTTTCACCAAAATACATGTACACACATGTTGCTCACATATTATTGTAGCCCAGTTTGTGTTGAATACAGTGTTATCAGATTTTAGCCATTAATGTGTTTATAAGCAACTGAAAAAAGCACAAATGTCAAAGCATGTCAAAACTTCTCCACGGCCCAAAACACCCTCAGACCCCAGAGGGTTTAAAGAGTGAGTGATTTTGTGTTTGGTCAGAGATCTTCTATACGGAGATAAAAACCTCCATGCTTTTACCATAGGAGAGAGCGTAACAGTCGATTAGTGTGTTACGACAGTAAGTTAACGTATGCGGAAACCATAAAAATGAATGAGGAGATCCGTAAACGGACACCTACATATCGCACTAATTGCCCATTTTGGATGTCGTATTCTGTGAATGAAGACCTTTTTAACAACTATTAATAATTAATACAGATTGGATGCTGCCGGGATTTGACTCAGAAGCAGATATTTAATAAAAATGTTACTGAACTGTTAATTAACTGTATGCTTGTTACTATTTCTATTGTGATAAATTGCTAATTTTTGGTTTAATTTGAGGCAAGTGGCTTATTTTGAGCTTGTTTTCCAGACCAAATTGCTTGCTTCTCTTGTGAGATCTGGCAATGCTGCAATTGGTATTTCACCCACACCTTAACGCAGAGTACTGTCATTTAAAAAAAAAAAAAAAAAAAAAAAACTTTATTAACCGTTCTTTTATTTTGTTCTAACTGGTAACCATTTGGAAAGGAGACTGTGGAACTTTTGAACCAGAATGAAAAAGTTTTTGCTCATAATGAACAGAAATGAAAAAAATTAAATAACAAATATTTAGTCCCTGATACCATCTACTTACTTTGCTGCAACAATATAAAAATAGCTTTGAAATATGAATTCTTTGTATTGAGCCAAGAGGTCAATATGTGACAATTTGATCTTCTAATGGCCACACATCTTCTTATCATCTGAATTTGAAGATCAGAGATCTTAAACTTTGGTACAACGGCATGTTACATTTTTTCGAATGAGATTCATTTCTGTTCTCCTGTATTTGGATGCATTTGAATGCAAGTGATTGAGTGCAAAGTGTAGTGTGACCACAGAATCAGCGTGGACATGGCCGTACACTACAGATGTGAGAATATGACAGATAATGACAAACGTTTTAATATTACCTTTTACATGAACTAAAGGTTTAAAAGTTGTGTGTTTGAAGTGGCACGCCAAACTGCGAAAAATCTGTGTCTTTATTTACATTGCTCACCTTCAGACAAATTAATATCTGTACCGAAACTGCTCAACCAATCCAACTTTCTATGAACACTAACAAACTGTATCAGTTTAGCTCATCACCACAGGGTTGACGGTTTGTCCTGCGCTCAGCTGAGAATGTGTCTGGTATGCGACAGATTCTTCACCTTTACTCATTCATCTCTTCAGTACAGGAAGAGCGTGACTAATTTCGCTCATGCCACTTCACCTCATACGTCAAGTGCCACAGGTCAGAGGAAGAAATATCTGAGAGGCCATATTTTGAGCAAAGTAAAGGGATTTTGACAGACTGAGGAAGTTGAAAGTGTCAGAGGTATCTGATACCAGTCACCAACGGCCGCGGTTCTCGATGTGGAATCCAGTTGCATATCTGCACAGTCCATCCTGCACGGGGTACAAATCACCTCAAGCTGCAAACACGGAATCAGATCGCTGTCGCCATTTGCAGCCGAGAGAAATTTTCATTTGAGGCTAAAAAAAAAATATCCACATATGGGTGCTGCGTGGCTGCACCAGACATGTTGCGACACAAATGGAACCAATCAGGCCATCCTTACTTCCCCACATCCTCATTTACATGTGGGCGCCCTTCTCGGACGCTGGTGAACATTTTATTCACAGCGAGAGTTAAACACATCTGTTTTTTTACAGGGCCTTTCTCAAAGTGCCGTTAGAAGCCCTGAGGCATGACAAAAATAAGGTTTAGTACATGAAAAAAAGCAATGCATCTGAAAAACCACAACACTCACAAGAAAAAAAGAGGCGGGGGGGGGGGGGGGGGGGGGGGGGGGGTAATTCTATAGACGGCACCACACACTCTTTCCTCTCTTATTGGGTGACAGGAAGCAGTAAACCTACACAAGAAGAGGAACACCCATCACAATTGTGTGTACGTATAGCTGTTTTCTTTGGTGTGTGAATTCCTTGCTGAAAGCAAGACTTGCAAAACTGGTCATCAGCATGTTGTGTTTTGGATACTGTTCCCCATAATGGGATGCTGGTGTGCTCGGTTACTCATTCTGACATTATTATAACACACTTGTATGACTTTCATCTGTGGAACTTAAAAGAAGACTTTTTAAAGAATATCCTGGCATTTCTCTAACAAATAATGAAATTAACATGGGGACTGGGTCCAAAATTACACACACACACAAAAACCCCATCAATGTGGTAATTAGACAGGTCAATGTGAGCCCACTTTCAACATTTTTCAGAACAAATCTATGAACTCCACTTGTGTTTCATGGGGGCCTTTATCCCCTGCAACAGTGGAGCTTATTATCCCATTATCCCAAATGCCACCCTTTATCTTATTGGACAGTTATTAAATAACTTTTAATTTAATGACCTTGACCAAAACTGAAAATGATAAATATGTATTTTGTCTCACAATTAGTGTATTCATTTCAGGGATTAGCTACATAAATTTGCAACATTTAAAAGATTATTCAAAATTTGATCAAAATGTTTCAGAATCAATCTTTAGACACCACACGCAATGATCTCATGGATCAGGAAAAGTTTGCAGTGCATAAGGACAAACAGGTTTTTAGGAAAGTGGTTGGTTTTGTTGGTATTTAAAGAAGGAGCCTTTTACCCAATGGGGCCTTTAGCCCCGTTGCACCTTATAGTCCATCTAACGAGAGCACAATATTCTAAATCTTCTGAAGCTGTACGACAGCTTTGTGTGACCAACAGACTGGAATTATACTCGTTATTAACTGAAAATCTTCCACTTTGCTTTTACTCTCAAATCAAACATGACACCATTGACATTTACTCACAAGACACATAATAATGGAGTTTGACGTCAATGGCGTCGACACAACATTTTTTAATCATGCCCATTTCAGAGGCGAAGATTTGTAGTGAACAACTTAGATTTTTGTCTAAGCGCAATGGGCTCAAAACAAGCTAAGCTCAATCAAAAGCTTGAGTGGCAAAAATAATTTTTACTTGCCCCCTCCTTTTCTTAAAAAAGGAAGAAAATCATGGTTACTTACGATGGAAGTCCAATGGGGCCCATTTTTGAAAGGTTTAAAAAGGCAGAATTGTGAAGCTCATAATTTTATTAAAGAACTTACGTGAACACTTTTGATAAAACCGGTGTATTATTTGAGCTGTGAAGTTGTTTAAACCACCATTTACAGGGATTAAAATGGTTACGATGTTACATCATCATGGCAAATGGGTTTTAAAATGGGATATTATAACTTTACTCAGAAAGGATAGTATGTGATTTTAATCACCCTGAAATCATATTAACACGCACTGGGTGCAACGGGGCTGAAGCCCCCCCCCCAATGTAAAAGGCACTTTTGATATTATTTTGTCCCAAAACACTAAACAGAAACAAAAACTACCACAGTACTGTCTTTAACACATGTTTGTCACTACACACTGCAAAATATTCCTGATCTATAAAATCTTTGCGTGCAATGTTTAAAGTTTGATTTTGAATTAACCTGATCTAATATAGCAAATGTATGTAGCTAAAGAGAATCCCTGAAATTAACACATTTATTGTTGCAGGGACCAAATGCGCAAATAAAACATTGTTTTAAAAGTGGGTTAAATAGATTTGATATGCTGAATTCTCAAAGTGGGCTCACGTTGACTGATCCAATCAAAATGGAGATTAATTAGTTTATAGAATACTTGAGACGTTATGAAATGCCAAATGTGTTTAAAATTGGATGATTTTTTTTTTTTTTACATTTTTCTGTAGTTATTTTGAATAAGCATTATCTTTATTTGTTACTCAAAAAACATCTTGCTATCTGAAATTTCCGTAAGTTGACCAATTTTGCCCTTTAACTATTGTCCCAATATTTATCACTATAACCCACTGGGGACCTTTTACCCCAAGTGTGGGGAAGGGCTCCCTTGCCACCTTTAAAAAAAATATGAATTTTAATCAAAACAACCTTCTGTGGGGGGCTTGGGTAGCTCAGCGAGTAAAGACAGTGACTACCACCCCTGGAATTACAAGTTCGAATCCAGGGCGTGCTGAGTGACACCAGCCAGGTCTCATAAGCAACCAAATTGGCCCGGTTGCTAGGGAGGGTAGAGTCACATGTGGCAACCTCCTCGTGGTCGCTATAATGTGGTTCATGCTCTCGGTTGGGCGCATGTCGAGTTGTGTGCGGATGCCGCGGAGAATAGTGTGAAGCCTCCACACACGCCATGTCTCCACGGTAACGTGCTCAACAAGCCACGTGATAAGATGAGCGGATTGACTGTCTCGGATGCGGAGGCAACTGAGATTTGTCCTCTGCCACCTGGATTGAGGCGAGTCACTACGCCACCACCAGAACTTTGAGCACATTGGGAATTGGGCATTCCAAATTAGGGAGAAAGGGGAGGGGAAAAAAAGAAGTAAAAAAGAACCATCTGTTATGATTTATTTGCGCTCACACATTACGTTGCTCCATTAATATTCAATAAAAAGACATTTATTTTTTAAAATCTTGATACATTTTGTGACCAGAAAAAAAAAGCACATTTTCTTTACGGTGTGCATTTAGCCCCATTTTGTTTATGTCTTGTGGCTATTACTTTGCGTTTTCAGTCTCCTGCTTTCGGATGCGTTTGAATTTAAGTGCTTTTATTGTCATTATGGATCTTGACAGAGCCAGTCCCCATTCACGTTCATTATATGAAAGGTAGTGGCCTGGATAGTCTTCACAAATTCAAGGGAGAAGTTCAAGGGGGTTTTGACCAATGGACAACAAAACTTTTACATTTGGGTCAATGCCACATTGTGAGAAAAAAACTAGTAAAAACCAGTGAGACTTTCTTGGTAAATCAGCTTTATCAGCTACAGTTGAAGTCAGAAGTTTACACACCTTATCCAATTACATTTATACTTAATTTTTCACAATTCCTGACATTTAATCGTAGAAAACTTTCCCTGTCTTAAGTCAGTTAGGATCACTACTTTATTTTAAGAATGGGAAATGTCAGAATAATATTAGAGAGAATTATTTATTTAATTGCCTTTAAATTGTTTAACTTGGTTCAAACATTTTGGATAGCCTTCCACAATACGTTGCTGGAATTTTGCCCTCCAGACAGAACTGGTGTAACGGAGTCAGGCTTGCGGGCCTCCTTGTTTGCACATGCTTTTTCAGTTCTGCCACATCAGATTGAGGTCAGGGCTTTGTGATGGCCAATCCAATACCTTGACTTTGTTGTCCTTAAGCCATTTGGAGGTATGCTTGGGGTCATTGTCCATTTGGAAGACACATTTGAGACCGAGCTTTAACTTCCTGGCAGATGTCTTGAGATGTTGCTTCAATATAGCCACAATATATCTTCCTCATGATGCCATCTATTTTGTTAAGTGCACCAGTCCCTCCTGCAGCAAACACCCCCACAACATGATGATGCAACCCCCATGCTTCACAGTTGGGATGGTGATCTTTGGCTTGCAAGCCTCACTCTTTATCCTCCAAACATAACGATGGTCATTATGGCTAAAAAGTTAAATTTTTGTTTCATTAGACCAGAGGACATTTCTCCAGAAAAGATCTTTGTCCCCATGTGCACTTGCAAACTGTAGTCTGTTTTTTGTAATTGCAGTTTTGGAGTAATGGCTTCTTCCTGGCTGAGCAGCCTTTCAGGTTATGTTGATATAGGACTCATTTTACTGTGGATATAGATACTTCCCGTTTCCTCCAGCATCTTAACAAGGTCCTTTGCTGTTGTTCTGGGATTGATCTGCACTTTCTGCACCAAACTACACTCATCTCTAGAATGTGTCTCCTTCATAAGCAGTATGATGCCTGCATGGTCCCAGGGTGTTTATACTTGCATACTATTGTTTGTACAGATGAACATGATACATTCAGGCATTTGGAAATTGCTCCCAAGGATGTACCAGACTTGTGGAGATCCATAATTTTTAATCTTGGCTGATTTCTTTTGATTTTCCCATGATGTCAAGCAAAGAGGCACTGAGTTTGAAGGTAGGCCTTAAAATACATCCACAGGTACTCCTCCAATTTAGTACAGCTCATAATTGGGTAATTATCTAAAGGCTTGGCATCATTTTCTGGAATTTTCCAAGCTGCTTAAAGGCACAATTTTGCATGTAAACTTCTGCCCCACTGGAACGGTGATATAGTCAATTAAAAAGTAAAACAATCTGCCTGTAAACAATTCTTGGAAAAATTACACTTGCACAAAGTTGTCCTAAACAACTTGCCAAAACTATAGTTTGCTAATATAACATTTGTGGAGTGGTTACATTTTTTTTTTTAAATGACTACAACCTAAATGCATGTAAACTTCTGACTTCAACTGTAATTTTTTTGCTTGTGAACGGCATATCCACCTGCAAACCAGCACCAGATCTGCACTAACCAGCATGAAAATTCATACTGCTCTAAGCCAATCAGATTTAAAGGAATGCTTCAAACAAGAGGCACGTTTAGGCCGTGTTTACAGCATGGCCCGTCCTACGAAGCGCATGCTCTCTCCATGCTGTTGTTCATGGCACATGTCATGTGAAGTGGTCCCACCCCCTGTGTTGGCCCCCTGGGTGTTCATTCTATCAGTGATCATCTAGCCTAGTAATGACTCAGCAACCTCCAAAAACACTAACATCACTTCCCCTCTGGCACACTCTCTTTATTCATCCCTGCATGCACGTATGCTAAATTCCCATACTTTTTTCCATCCAGTCTCTGCGTAGACCTCAGTTTCATTTCAAAATACCTTCAACATTCTTTTATCTTTCATACTCCACATTTTCTCGGTCTTTAAATACACAAGCAGTCATATCCCTTCATTCTTTTGATACTTTTCATCCATTTCCTGTTTCATGCTATTAACTTAATCACTTCTCTCACCCGTCTCGTCCCTTCTCTTTCCTTTACTTTTCTTTTCAGTCCATCTTGTAGATTTTTTCTAGCCTAATTGCTTTTGTAGCCCTTGTTTTTACGAATTATGTTGAATTGTGCTGATTTAAAATTGACTTCGCTGGCTGACATGGATGAGGTTTAGTCATAACTGTGGGAATGACTTGTAATAGTCTTGAAAGCATTAAGAGGCGGTCACAATACACTTTGCGTTCCATTCACTCCCATTCAAACGCATCCGAACCCGGGAAAAAAGAAATGCAAGCTCATGCAAAGATATTTTGTACGACGCTGCATACCAAAGTTCAAGTTGGGTTAACTCAGAACTGTGAATCTGCATGACGTGAAGACACGTGACCAATAGAAGATCAAAACGTCACACTCTGACCTCTTAGCTCAATTTAAAGGGTGCATATTTTAAAGCCGTTTGTTTTTATTGTTGCAGTAAAGTGAGTAGATGATATATTTTAAGATTTTTATTATAATAGTTTTTGAATTTGTGAAGTGTCATTAACTAAATATAGAAGCTCTCCTGCGTGACATCATTTCCTGGTCTGTTGCATTGTCTGAAAAAGATTTGTATGCTCAAATCCTAGTGGGACCGCCTCTTTAGTTAGAATGAGTTGAAAAAAAAAAAAAAACATTCCAGCTATTGCCGTTTTTGTTGTTGTTGTTGTTGTATAGAAAAACACTGTTAAATGAAAAATACAAAATTTTGTTTCCGACAAATTAAATGCTTTTGATTTTGATTTTATATATATATATATATATATATATATATATATATATATATATTTTTTATTTTTTTTTTTTTTATATTTTTTTTTGTTGGCAGGACCAAATTAATAAAAATTAAAAAGTAAAAAAAAATCTCTTCAATTTCTCTTCATGCCATTTGATTAAATTCTCTTAAAGGGGAAGTTAACCCAAAAATGAATAAATTCTGTCATCATTTACTCATGTTGTTTCAAACCTGAATGACTTACTCTCTTCTGTGGACCACAAGAGCCGAAATTTTGAATAATGATGACGTTGTTCTATTTCCCACACAATGAAAGGTGACTGATGCCGTCAGTCCTTAACACAAGCGGAGTGCAGCGAAGCCATTATCTGTATTTGTATCTGTTCATATGACAAAATATATCTATACATATCTGTCTCTGTATTCGGATAGAACTGGGTGTGGGCGGGGCTTAAACAAGAAGGGCATCAAAATGAAATGAAACACCCATTTTAAAGTGTTACTCTTATATTTATAGTTTCTATTAATAAAATGTAGCCTATGTCTTGTATGTCCCTTCTCATAATAATAGCCTAATAATTATTATTATTATTATACAATTATTATTCCAAAAAAAATTGTTGAAGGCTACATTGACTCTGGAATATGTTGTGGTTTCTCCTGGTATTTCAGATATTAATATCTGCATGAAACAGAATTTTTGTTTGTCTGTGCCTGTATAACAACATTATTCTGGAGCCAAGAGGTGTCAAGCAAAATGTAAAATTTCAAGCACACATTTTGCAGTGAATAATAAATACAAATTCAAACATTAAAAGAAATATTTTTAACCTACAAACAGGTGAAAATCCCAAAGACCACACCCATCCGGTCGGGAAATAACCGTGCTCATTTTCATATATAAGGTTTACACTTTAGAAATATTGGCTGCACAGATTCATAAATACATTGTAATTTTGGATATGTTTATTTAAAATGTTGCTTTATCCTTGTGCTTTTTCGATATTCAGTCATACAAATATTTTTTATATTATTTGGATGAATCTGTCATTCGTTTTGAAGTCATTATTCATGCTTTATGTCATGGTAACAAAGTTGTAAAATTGGATATAAGTTGACAAAGAAAATGTAAGTGATTTTATCACACTAGAAATACATTTCTGTAATAATCAACATTATGCCACAAATGCTGTTGATTGAGCTTAACTTGTATTGAACCCGGAAAAATCCTTTAAAGGAGACCTATTATGACCCTTTTTACAAGATGTAATATAAGTCTCAGGTATGCCCTGATTGTGTCTGAAGGTTCAGCTCAAAATACCCCACGGATAATTTATTATACCATGTTATAAATGCCTCTTTTTGGGTGGAATCAAAAACACGCTGATTTTGTGTGTGTCTCTTTAAATGCAAATGAGCTGTTGCTCCCCGCCCCCTTTCCAGAAGAGGGCTGTGCCTTTATAGCTCATGCTTCGGTTACTACAGCAACAACAAATCAGAACCTATATGACTGATAGCGTAAATACCAGAGTTCAGGAAGGGCTGGACCGGGAAGTGAAATCGTCCCGGGATTTTACATAGTAACTGGCCCAAAAGTTGAGCAAGGGGTGCGTTCGCTGTCCTTTTCTGCATATTGCAGCGCTGTTTTGTGGTCCGTTCTGCATAAAGCGGCGGCTCATTTTAGCTTATTGCAGCCCATTGGGCCCATTTCGCAGCCGACCCAACGGTTCTCCCGATGGCCAGTCCAACCCTGATCGGTCCCAAAGTGCGTTGGCCCACTGGGAAAATGCCCGGTATGCCAGATTACTAGTCCAGCTTGTCCCCTGCGTCTTCAGTGGCTGCCGGGCTTTTACAGCCAACAACAGAACACTTATGACGCTTACGAAGCGAAGACATTATTCTTCTCACTGTATTTGCTCCAGCCCAGACAAAAATGGCGGACTGTGTGTAGATCATTCAGGGGAGGAGGGTGGAGTCTGTCACCAGTCGTGGGCGAGGCCTGCTCTAAAGTGACATCACTTTAGAGCAGAAACGAAAAACATTCATTTTGACACTGTTTTTGATTAATAGAAATATAAGAAAGAGGAGTAGGTGGACTTTTAACATTGTAGAGTGGTCTAATGGTGCATTATGGTTCTTCTCAGTAATGACTAACACAGTATCAGATCTGTATCAATGTCGTCTGACTCATCTGTTTAAAAACGTCAGTATCTGAGCCAATACCGATCCAGGTATCGTTTAGGTGCATCCCAAAGGAATAATGAAGCTATTAACAAATACAGACATTAAAATGTACTCAGATACATATCACGGGCTGAAGCACACAACCGCTACAAACCAACTGCTCTATCAAGACGGGCAGTATCACAAACTCACACACACTTAGTTCCCAAGCATCATTCAACATCAAATACTTCTTCAGCTTGGGTGAATGGTGTAATTTCCGTGTTTTGTTTTCCAACTTGATTTTAAGTCCATTACATTTGTGACCACTTATTCCCCTGCTAGGGTCTCTAGGAGCTCAAACCACAGGGCGAGTTTCCTGTACTGTGGGGTCGTGATAATAAAAGCGGTACCCTGATGATACAGAGTCTCAGAAACTGATTCATACACGTAATTTTGCTGAATAAAAAAAACCCTGTAAACCTTGCGCATGCTTCCTTCTAATGTGTCACGAGCGTCCAAACAACACAGATGTCTTCAGACAAGCATGAGAACTTCACGAGATGCAAACAGTAAGACTGCAGGAAGCAGACAGCCAGTGGCCTTATTATTCAGAGACAGGAAACCCTGCCCTGCCTAAGTGACCAGTTACTTACTTACTTACTCTCTCTCTCTCTCTCACACACACACACACACACACACACACACACACACACACACACGTGCGTCAATCACACCGTTAACACACAGATATGAACTATGACTCTGTTTAAGCCATGACTGGTAGCTATTTTCTAGTTTCTTGAAGGCTTTTGCCTTCAAGCAGGATATGAAAAAGAAGAGGCTCTTGGGATTATTCTCCCTTTGACTCTTCCTGTCTTACTGTCCAGACATTGTTTATATACCCACCATTTTCAGCATGCACACTCACTCACTCACTCACTCACTCAGAGAAATAAACCCAGAAATTAGGGAATAAAGTCGTGATAATTAGTACGAGGTGGTGAAATCGTACATAAACATACAACTTTTACTACCATAGAGAAAAATAAACCAATGAATAATGTTCTAAAGATTTTTTTTTGTTTGTTTAACCCCTAACATAAACTTAACTGTAAGGGCTAACCCCTAAACCCTAAACCTAGCCATGTTTTAATAGGAAAAAATATTTTGTGTACCACAGAAGAAATTTGGGGTTTGGAACAAGACAAGGCAAGCGCATTACAGGTTATTTGCATGCATCATCATTTGTATTGCATAAATGAATAAGGAATGAGCAACCCAATTTGTTCACTGACGTTTCCTTTCTTAAGATGTATTTTGGATAGGAGGCCAGATAAAATTAAATGCCTGTATTACATATATTTGAAATTCTGTTTGTTGATTGGTTGGTGTCTAACAGAATAGAAGCAGTTGCAAGTCGTACGATATCTAATGATTATGTGATCTCATATATACTATGGTAGATCATGTTTTTTATGTTGTGTTTTCAAAGGTGGGATCCCCAATTTAAAAAGAATAAAATAAAATAGCGAGATTTTAACAGTAGCCCTTATAATAATGATTTTCATTACAAACTATTACTACATTTTTTAATGTATTTTAGATCATTATTAATGCCCATTTAAATGATTCTAGAGCCCTGTGATATTTGTTCTATTTTCTCCCATAATACTGTGTTTTAATATTTAATTACATTTTATCATAATAAAAAAAAAATCAAATGAATACATAGAATTTAGGCCTAAATGAAATGAAACAAAAGAATTACTTTCAACATACCATTGAATTCTTTTTTCAAATGAAGTACTTGCAGATCCTTGTTGTGTGTCAAAAACAACTTGCTTGTGAGATATTGAATATAGACCACCGGTCAAAACTTTTTAAACACTTGACTGAAATGTTTCTCATTATCTTAAAAATCTTTTGATCTGAAGGCGTACGCTTCAATATTTGAAATGAGTTTTGTAGACAAAAATATATTTGTGCCACCATATTAATTTATTTCATTATAAAACTAAAATTTAATTAAAAAAAAAATAATTTTTTTTAAATTGATTTATTGGACCAAATAATAAAGAAAAGCAGCCACTTAGTGCCCAACGTAGATGGGAACTCCTTCAATACTGTTTAAAAAGCATCCCAGGGTGATACCTCAAGAAGTGGGTTGAGAAAATGTCAAGAGTTCATGTCTGCAAATTCTAGGTAAAGGGTGACTAGCCTACTGTGAAGATGCTAAAATATAACACAGTTTTTGTTTATTTTGGATTTTGTTTAGTCACAACATAATTCCCATATTCCCATTTATGTCATTCCATAGTTTTGATGACTTCACTATTATTCTAAAATGTCAAAAATGAGAAAATGTTTCAAAACATTTGACAGATAGTGTATATAATGTAATTACTATTGATATATTATTATTACTATTGTTTATTAATACTACATTGTCTATCACATTTTACAATACAGTAAAATGTGATTAAAAAAAATGTGTCTTTCGCCAGTTCTTCAATTTCATGCTTCTGGTTAAATTCAGCTTTTATTTGGGAGTAAAGTTGAATGAAGAACTTTTACTTTGTATGCTTTGTTTTTTATGATGACAGCTTCCCACTTCCAGCTAAACAGTTAATTTTATGGCTTGTGTGCTTATCAAACTGCTAAAGGCTGCAATTTAATTATATAAAAATATAGTCTGCATGTGCTGCACACTTCACAGTAAATGAGTGCTCTGCGGTTTGTCATCTATTACACACACAGAGGACATGATGATTGTGATTACACGTGATGATCACACATTCATTTTGAAGTGCCCACCACATGCAGACTGAATATTTATTTATTTACTTGCATCTCAGCCTTTTGTGGTTTAATCATATTAATTGAGCATATCATGATATTACTTTAATTAAATGTGCATTCATATATCTTCATTTTATCCCAAATATGTCAAATTCTGTGACATTCCGCGGTTTATAATTCCATTCACTTACAGCGTCGCAGAAATTATAGTACCCTATGATTTGAAATCAAGTTTTACAAGTTTTTTCAATCAAATTTAAGACTTAAGACCTTTTTCAAGACCTGAACAAATAAAAATTAATACTCTTATCCCCATAGCAAAACACACCCACACAATCTCAATGTAAATCATGTTTCACACATTCAACATGGGCTTAACATTGCTCAGCAGTAAAACAGAGGCTATATGCAAGTTTAAAATACTCAAGACATGTTTTCCACATATATCATATTAAAATTAGTTTATGTACCATTATATAAATAAATAAATACAAATTAGAGGTTGACCGATATTAGAATTTGCTGATACGATAATGGGTTGAAAGGCAATTAATCTGCTAATAGTTTTTAAAATTGGTAGCCTGTGATGGGGAGGACCAGACAGAGGCTACAAGAGTCCAAATTCAGATGCAGTTTATGATGCAACCAAAACACCAAATATTAATTGTATTTAATACAAAAAAAAAATATATAAAAATGATTAATTGCGCAAAACTTTTAACTTTAAAGGCTGAAATACACCGGGGGACTCTTATTTTGAAATGCTTGAATTTCACTTCTTCCAGATGCTCATTCAAACAGATGAGGGAAATAAAATGTGCACTCCTACAATCATCTACAACATATTACAATATAAACAATTAAAAGTAAACATGGTCATATTTCATCAACACTACATCATCATCATCAACAGTTGATCATTAGTGATCGGCGATCGCTTATCATAAATTTCCGATATTGCCTAATGATTGCCTAGTGAACTGCTCCGCAACAGATGAAATCAACAAGCCCTGCATGCTTGGAGAAAATACAACAGTGCCGCGTTTTCATTTTGAAGGACACCCCCAAAAAGATTTAGTTGTATCATTTAAGATATTTAAGACTTTTTATGACCTTAAATTTTGGAAAACTGAATTTTTAAGACATTTTAAAGGATCCACGGGAACCCTGAATAAGACTTTTTAAATGATATCTTCTATACTGACTCCCTGCAGTACCCCCTGCTTGAAAACCCTGCGTTTAAGACTGTTTTATAGTACAAAAATATAGCAATTAACTGAATTTTTACATTTTCATTAGACAAAACTCGCTGCCACAATTGTAGGGAGTGGTTGCTAGGGCATTACTGTGTGGTTGCTACGGTGTTCTGGGTTGTTGCTAGGACAATCCTTTGTTGTCAGATTTTTCTGCTGATTTGAAATATGTTCTTTGAATACAATCTTGACAAACCATTTTTGGAGATTTGGGCTTTTCCCATTCACGTAGATAGGAGATATACTTTATATAGAAAATAGCTGTTTAGCCTGCCCAGGGAGCATTTCAAAGATGGCCGCTGAGTGGACTGACTTGCCTTGAAAGGGTCTTTGGTATAGTATAAATAACATCACTGTTGTAGGAGCATTTCAATGGGACAAAACATGCAATATTTTTGGTAATTGCATATTATAATTTGGTGCTACCAAATGAGGTGCTGGTGCCACCATTTGAAGAATTTTACAGAACTTAATGGCACCGGTTCCACTGCTCTCAGATGTTAGTCTGAAGCCCTGTAGTGTGTTTTAGGTGGTTGCTCACAGGCCCAAGTCTCTACGATATTCTGGTCTCTTGATAAGCTTCAGGTCCCTCCTTCAATCGAAGTCTTTGATGCAAGTGTTGTTTGGTTAGAAACGAAAAAGCACATTATCTTCATCAAGCCACACAACCTAGAGGTATCATTCATGTTCGCCATGTCAACATTGTGGGATGAGTTGCACATCGCCAAACCCCTAGCCCAGAGTGTGAGCTTGTCTTAGGAAGCACCTCTAATTATATAGCAAGCATAAATTGTGGGAAACATTCCCACGAGTGTGCTTTTCAAGTAAGCAATCAACATAAAAACATAAAACACATTACAACACCTCCAGATGCACTGTCTGTGCATCTGCTAGTAAGACAAGCGTTCAGTGTCTCCACATGCACAATAGCAGCCTTTTTGACTCAACCGAGAATGATACAATGCTACCTTGTAATTTTCCTGTCCTGTTGGCACAAGCCTATTCAATACCCCTTCTGTCTCTTCCTGACACTAACATACACAAAAATACAACAACAGCTCTGATGCAGGGCAGAAAACAAGCAGTCTAGGTACAAACTGAAGTTTTGCACCCTTTTATGAAGCCGCAAGGCCTGAGGAGTTTGATCAAAAGGAAGTGCAAGTACACACACACGCGTTCACACACACTGCATGCTATGCTGAGGATTTCAGGCTTCTTCGACCATATCACAGTCACATCGTGACACGCCGTTCCCTAGGGGTGGGAGTTCAGGGGCCAGTGAGTGTGGGAACGAGGGGGATTATTTCAACTTGAGACAAACGTACGATGCAGTGGAATCCCCTGTTCTCAAAACAGTTCTTTTACAATAACTGAAAGTGACTGTGCAAAAGTTGACGACAACGTTTCTTAATACTCGACCTTGTTTCAGTGAATGGAAAAGATTTGAGGAGATGCTGTGAGATATGAGTGTGTGATATACAAATCCATACTGTATACACAAAAAATAAAACCATATTACGCATATAAAAATATTACACCCAGGGTCTAAAATTAAAAGGTATATTCCGGTTCAACACAAGCTCAATCGACAGCATTTTTGGCATAATGTTGATTACCACAAAAAATTGTTTATTGAAAAAAAAAAAAAAAAAGAAAAAAAAAAAAGAGGAGGTTAAAGTGAGACACAATGGAAGTGTATGGGGCCAATTTTTGGAGAGTTTAATGCCAGAAATGTGAAGCTTATAATTATATAATAGCACTTAAATTAATTCTTCTGTTAAAACTTGTGTATTATTTGACCTGTAAAATGGTTTAAAATATCGTTTAACGGGACTACAGGGTTTGCGGTGTTTTGTCGTCATGGCAACAAGTTATCAAATTGGATATTACTACACAGATAAGGTTAGCAAGTGAAATCATGCTAACAGACATTTTGTGGCTATACCTTCGAAACAACAATGGCCCCATTCACTTCCATTGTAAGTGTCTCATTGTTACCTCGATTTTTGCTTTTTTTAAATAAAAAGGAAGGACGAGTCCAAACAATTTTTTGTGATAATCACCATTATGCCAAAAATACAGTTGACTGACCGAAACTTGTATTAAATCCAGAATATTCCTTTTAACACTTGCCGAGCATCTAATGTCAATAAAATAATTAGGCTATAAATAAAGATACACATGGTTTGTAAATGTATTGTAAGTATCTGCTGGTTGACACAAATATGTGAGGGGGGAAAAATATCAAAAAAATAATTTATTTTTTATAATAATGTCATAATAATGGTAAATACAGTTTCATAGCAGGTACGGGAAAAAAAATGTGAGTATATTTTCTCAATTTTCTGAGAAAAAGTTTATTTTGGACCCTGATTACACCATTAATTTACTTCCAAACCAAACTTGGTTTTTAACAAGTGGTTTTATCTTGACATGAGCTTTAATTACTTTTGGTAGCCCGATTACAATATTGGCAGATATTGACCCCAATATTTAGCTATTTTCAGATTATTTTTCATGCATCTGCAAGTAACTGTGCTCAATTGGCTGATTAATAGAAGAGATCGATCCACCTAGTTTGTTGCAAAATCTACAGAAAATCGGCAGCTTTGTCAACGGTTAATTCAAACGCAAACATATTAGTCCAGACATGGCCATAGACATCACATCTGTTATAAAAATAAATAAATAAACAAATAAAAAAAACCAAAAAAACAACACTGGTTGAACACTAATACATACAATGGCATTATATCCGCCATTGACCAACATGGGATCTAGATATCGGCATCAACCATTGAAAAACCTACGTCGGTCGACCACCGCAAGAACAATGACCATAAAACACAAACATTTATTTTGACTTTTTAAAAAAAAAAAAAAAAAAAATAAATCTTGGGGCCTGGGTCGCTCAACCAGTAAAGACGCCGACTACCACCCCTGGAGTCGCAAGTTTGAATCCAGGGCGAGCTGAGTGACTCCAGCCAGGACTCCTAAATAACCAAATCGGCCCTGTTGATAAGGAGGGTAGAGTCACATAGTGTGTAACCTCCTAGTGGTCGCTATAATGTGGTTTTCGCTCTCGGTGGGGCATGTGGCGAGTTGAGTGCGGATGCCGCGGAGAATAGCGTGAAGCCTCCACACGCGCTATGTCTCCGTGGTAACGTGCTCAACAAGCCACGTGATAAGATGCGCTTATTGACGATCAGACCAGAAGGCAGCTGAGATTCGTCACCATGCAACCACGAAGGACTTTTTTATTCAAAATAAATGACAAAATCTGGGTTACAGTGAGGCACTTACAATGAAAGTGAATGGGGGCAAATCCATAAACGTTAAAATATTCACTGTTTCAAAAGAATAGCCACAAGATGTAAACAATACGCGTGTTAATGTTAGAATTATTTTAGTATAGATAAAATCACTAACTAACCTTTTGTATCTAAAGTTATATACAATTTTACAACTTTGCTGCCATGACAACATAACACCATAAAATGCAGATTTAAATAACTTCACAGCTTTAAAATACACAAGTTTTAACAGAAGAGTTAATATAAACTGTCACTTTTAAGGGAGAAAAAAAAAATAAGAAAAGAAAATTGTTTTAATCAACATTACACTGTTGATTGAGTTTAACTTGTACTGAACACAGAATATTCCTTTAAATATAATTTTTTTTTTTTATCAAACTAAACCAAAATTAGATTCCACAGATTATATTTCAGTCAAATAACACAAACTAAGAATAGCTAATGAATAGTTTACGGTCTGTATTGCAGCCTTTGACATTTGCCACTGACAATAAACACCATAAACTTAAATAATAAGAGCGTTTCCGGCCGCTGGATCCAGATGTCCGGATGAAGCACGCACATCTGGCCAGGGCTCAAATGCATGCAGACGTCACCCAACCAGTATATTGAAATTTAAGACATTTTAATTAATTTCTAAATTAAAATAATAATTACTATTATTTCATAATGATTAGCATAACACTTTTTGTCGCGCAACAAAAATTACGTAATCATCATCCCATTAAGACTCTATTCTGCGTGCATGAATGCACGAGCACGCGCTGTTTAACTTTAGAAGTGTTATTATTGTTATTATTATTATTGCTACTTTAAATTCTGCAGCTCTCTCGTTAATTGCCCGTTAGAAAATGACGCAAATTCTGAGAAAACGTACGTAATTCACGTATTTGTCGGACCGAGCCAGGCACGCGCTGACCTGAAACTGCGCGATCCCTTTAAACTTTATTCTGGGTCTCGCGTGCAAGTGTCAAGTTCGATAATTATAACCTCATAAACTTGCAGAGGAAAAATAGCAGCGCATCACTTCACTGGTAAATACATGATTTAAATGAAACAGTGAATGCGCAAACGAAACGTTCATTTGAAATATTTGCGGTGTCAGAATTGGGAGACCCCCCTCCCCTCAAAACGACTCAAACACTCACGTCTCGTTATCTGCACACACACACCAAGAAACTTCTAGCCCACGAAAATCGGTATTATATTTCACGCTGAGCCCTATCAAACATATTTACATGCAACAAGAGATGGTTGAAATACACATATAGCATAACTTGCCTGCCAGCCCTGATGTCCGTTAGTTTCTCTGTCATGTTGGAAGCGTGCAACGAACCTGCGTAAACTTTCAGGAAGGAGCCGCAAGCGCGGAAAAAAAGTTTCCATGGACACAGCGACAACAAGCGACAAAAATCCTTGATATGGCGAGATACATCGGACTTCCGGCAAAATAAAAGTCCCTTGAAGTCTTTTGTGACCGGGTACGTTTATTTTAATTGATTCACCATTATAACCAGATTATTTATTTAATCGTAATGGCTATTAATTATTTATCTTTATAAAATTTTACGGTACGATTGCCGCAAATGGGTAGTTGCCAAATATGAGTTTCAGAATCAGAATCAGCTTTATTGCCAAGTATGCTTACACATACAAAGAATTTGTCTTGGTGACAGGAGCTTCCAGTGTACAACAATACAAACAATACCAAAAACAGCAGCAAGACATAGGTAATTAAAAACAAACAAAAAAAGGACTAAAAATAAATAATTTATACATATAGGCTACGTACATACACTCACCTTCATACATACCCACATACACACACGTAGTGCAAATCTATTACAATCTGTTATATAAAGAACAAACATACAGTATATTATGTACAGAGCAATGTAAGTAATGGCAGAAGTGGATATATTGGATAATATATATAGACTTAAACTGTGTATTGCACATAATTATTGCTCAGTGGGGCAATTTAATTGTTTGAGTATATACGTACTATATACATATTTAAATTCCTCTAATATTTAGTAAAATATACGAATTTACCCTTTTTTCATATTTTGGAAGTAAACGATTGCTGGGTAAAGTGCGACAGAGGTTAATGGGAGTGAATAGGAGATCACAACAAATCATTACTTTCACTACAAATTTGCTCCAAAAGCAAAGAATTATGAGAAAATTAATGTAATTACATTAAATCCACTATTACATTTAAATGACTTTCCAGAAGAGTATATATATATATATATATATATATATATATATAAAGAGAGAGAGAGAGAGAGAGAGAGAGAGAGAGAGAGAGAGAGAGAGAGAGAGAGAGAGAGAGAGCGCGCGGTGGATTAAGACATTCAGATGGGAGAAGATGCCAAATTTGTTGTCACTTTCTCATCCGACGTAATAGAAACCCCCTCACAGCTGTGGTAATTCAGTTTTTTAAAACTAATTCCAGGGTAATCTTATAAAAATGTGGCTAGATTTACGCAGCTATATAAGGCGGAAACGCGTCATCACAGTCTATGAAAAAGTTCTATTAAAGCAATATTCTGGGTTTAATACAAATTAAGCTCAATCGACGCATTTGTGGCATAATGTTTATTACCACAAAATCGATTTCCACTCGTCCATCCTTTGAAAAATTCGAGGTTACAAAGGGGCACTTACAACGGAATTCAATGGGGCTAACTTTTTGGAAGGTTTAACGGCAAAAATGTGACACTTATAATTTTATTAAAGCACTTACATTAATTCTTCTGTTAAAACGTGTGTATTTTTTAAGCTATAAAGTTTCTTTTTTTTTTTTTTTTACAGTTGTTTTAGGGTTTTATTGTTACATCTTCATGGCAAGGAAGTTGTGCAATTGGATAACTTTATAGATGTGGTTAGTAAGCAATTTGATCACACTAAAATCATGTTACCACGCAAATTGTTTACATCTTGTGGCTGTACTTTTGAAAAAGTGAATACGTTGACGTTTACAGGTTGGCCCCATTCACTTCCATTGCAAGTGCCTCACTGTGACACGTATTTATTTATGTATTTATTTTTAAAGAAAAGTAGGGTAAAAATTCATTTTTGTGATTATCAACATTATGCAACCAAATGCTAATGAACATGCCTTTTATATATATATATATATATATATATATATATATATATATATATATATATATATAAAACGTATGAAAACAGCCATTTTTATAGTATTTTTAAATATCTGTTGCAAGTATGTGACTTTTTTATCTAAGTGAAAACCATATATGAACATGCGTATATTTCAGCTATGTGTTTCGCATATATTGCCATATACATATATTTCTGGATGAGCATCTTGTGTGCTTCATTGGGAGCAAAGGCAACATTACTTTTAAGTGTTTCATCATTAAGCACCTTTCTACTGTTTTGCAGTTTAACTAAGTAGTCCTGCGGATGTACAATCGTCACGTCAACCACACGAATTTTTTTTTTATTTAAATTTTTTTTTTTAACGTGGGGACTTTTATTTTGAAAATAGTTCCCTGTTAATTTCTTGTTTTTCTTCTCTCTTTTTTTTGGCGAATATTTGTTACAAAACTGGCTTCACGTGTCAGATTTTCTCTCCTCCGTAGTTTCCGCCGTTAAATGTGTGATGTTCATTTAATGCGCATTATCGGCTGTGAGAACATATGAAATAGTCAAATTATGCTACGCAACAATAGCGAGTCATAATGAAATTGTCTCTGTAGAAAAGACACCTCTTCCACCATAGAAACAATCATCGAAACACCTTTCTCATTTGTGTGCATATCGTATCACCATCTTTTGAAAAGATGTTGAGATTGATTTTAATTATTCAAGTGAAAGTCCCGGAAACTTGATGAAACCGAACAATAATGCAATGCAACATGACATTTGTAATTAATTAAATGAAAATGATACGATTTAAATATAAAGTAGCGTTTTAAAACGACATGAGATGCTTTGAATGAGCCCTTAGTAATAAGACAATATCTCACTGATATGAAAAAATGAACTCCTTCACAAGACACAATCATTTTGAGACATCTTGTGGCGGAACAGCGAAAGTTCACACTTAGTAAAAAAATAAAAACAAAACAAAAAACACTTTATTATGACTTTCATTTTTATTTGACTGGTCTGAAAACAATTTGGTAGTAACATTCATATATTTTTTTTTTCTTCAAATACAGTCTTAAATATTTTACCATATTTCATTTAAATGTGCATTTATTTACCAGTAAACTTGTGTAATTTAACAATCAACACAATATTGTTAATACAAAAACTGTTAATATGAAAACCATCTTAATTGCTTTAGCATGCTACTTTTATTATGGCATCTACCTGTTTTATATAAAACCTGAAGGCACTGCGGTTGGCCTGTATAGGATGCCACTTAGTGTCTAATATCTCCCAAAACATGATTGTAGGATTGCACATAATGTCCTAATTTAAATCGTACCAGTTCATCTGTCTGTATGAATGAATAATGACCATTAAAAACCTCAAAGCATTTTTACAAAAAGCCATTAATCCGATCTGTCTGTGTATCTTCTACAATGTATTAAAAGTTGGTCACAGGATGATGGTCAGTTTTATAAAGCAAGGCAAAGCATTACTTTATTGGCAAGGACAATAATATAAGATTTGGCACAGCAAACTTTGCCTGAAAATGAATAACGTTGTATATTGCAGCTGCTCAGAAAAAGAAACGATCTATCTACCGTAGATAATATGTTAGCTGGCTAGTTAGGTCCATTGTCTCAGACAATATTACACACTTTAAAATTAAAATCAATTTTGACATTTATGAATTGGCAGGTTTGCGCCAAGACATTTGCTTAAAACGTTATTAATATTGCAACTTTTTGTGCAGAAATTCAATTTTTTATTTTTTTTTGTTATTTTTTATTTTATGAAATAAGATTTATTTAGCATTTTTTTTAATTACATTTGCCATAGACCAGCTTTGGCATCTTAAAGGAATATTCCGGGTTCAACACAAGTTAAGCTCAATCGACAGCATTTGTGACAATGTTGATTACCATAAAAAAAATACTTTCGACTCGTTTCTCCTTTTCTTAAAAAAAAAAAAAACAACACACAAAAAAAATTAAATAAAAGCACAAATCAAGGTTACAGAGAGTGGGGTAAATTTTTGGAGGGTTAAAAGGCAAAAAGGTGAAGTTTATAATTGAATAAAAGCACTTTAATTATGTTAAATCTTGTGTATTATGTGAGCTGTAAAGTTGTTTAAATTGTTGTTATTGCAGCAGACTACTGCTCTAGACGTAATAGTGTTTTTGGCATTACGTCGTCGTACAAATTGTAAAATTATAATTTAATAACTTATAACTATACAGAAAAGGTGTATGTATATATATAAAAAAACTTTAAACAGAATATAACTTCACACAGATATACTGTACCGTTACACAGAACAGGTTAGCAAGCGATCATATCACACCAGTTAACCAGTGCCAGACATTTACTTGCATTAAGAGGCATTTTTTACCTTTATGAGACCATTTAAAACACACTGTGTCTCATCCATTTATGTCAAATACATCAATTTAATCAATTCATAAATACAAATTGGGAAGATTGAGAATTACCAATTCTTACCCTAACAATTAAATCAACATTTTTATGCCATATGTATAACTAGGACAAAAATAGTATTATAAAGAACTATATAAATAGTTTTTATTATTACAAATTAAAAAACAACAGAAGAATTCATTATGAAAGCATTTATTGCCCCCACATTTTGAATTTCGGGGGCATTTTTGCCCCAAGCCCACCTTCATCTCTGAGCCCGGTTAACATTAGGGCTGTGTACAAATTTCCCGATTCGATTACAAGCTCTGGATTCGATTCCGACTTGATATTGAGTCATATGGATATTTTTCAGTTTGATTAACCTTTTGCTTACATATGAAAGAAATTCTCTCCCAGCTAATGCTGTTAGTGATACAGGGGACATTTTAACCCCTACAATATGAAAACATGAATATTACTAATTATGTTTGATTAGTTTATCATTTTGGTCACATTTTAGCTAAATAAAAATAAACAAATCAATGTATTTAATCAAATACTAAATTATATGGCATATATTTGATTAGTTGTTTGTTTAGTTGCATAATTTGTACTATTTACATTGTTTTGTTGAACACTAAAAACCGGTACTTTCACCAACTGTAAGGAAACCCGGCATGTCCAAATATTGATTTAGCCTTTTTTTATGTTTACTGGACTTTGTATGATGTTAACTGATAAATGAAAACCATTTATGTCATTATTTTTGAAGACATTCTCACTATGCAACATTTTTCCCAAGTGTCTAAAACGTTTGCACAGTGCTGTATGTATGTATGTATGTATGTATATATATATATATATATATATATTAGTCAAATAGTGTGAAATTTGGTTGCAAATGCATTTCCTCTCACTGTAATGAAGGGTTGCACCTAGAGTAAAAGATCGATCTTAGGATTGAAGAATCGATATCGAGATCGTACAAATGAAGATCAGGATGCATTGGGAAATGTATATTTTTACCTACCCCTAGTTAACACACATATTGTTTACCTCATGGCTAATTGTAACCAAGGTTTTTGCTTTTTTTTAAAGAGGGAGGAGTCAAAATTTTGTTGTTGTAATTAACATTATGCCTCAAATGCTGTTGATTGAACTTAACTTGCATTGAACCCGGAATATTCCTTCAATGTAACATTCATGGTGTTTTTGATACTGAAAACATGGATGTTCTTTTTATCAAGAATGAAAATGAAACTCCCAATGTTGTAGTGGAAAATAAAATTAAATAAAACAAAAAGGAAATAAGTAACATAATGACACTTCAACATGAGGTTAGGAAAATCCCCAAATAAAGTTAAGTGCAAGGATTTAAAGGAATAATTCTGTCATCCTTTACTCACTCTCATGTTTTTCCAAACCCATATAGACTTTCCTTCTTTCGTGGAACACGGAAAAACTGTAAAATGTCCAGTGTGCTGTATTTTTATAACAGGGAATGGGTCTACTGAGCAAAAAAACTAAATGAATCACACAAAGCCATAATATGACTTGGAATATAGGGCAACTTTTATAGTGCTCTTTTTAAGATGGACAGCTCCATAATAAAACAATTTAGATTTTGTGTGTGTGTGTGTGTTCCACAGAAGAAAGTAAGTTATACAGGTTTGGAACATCATGAGGGTAAATAAATGGCAGATTTTAAATTTGTGCCAAAACCATTCCTTTAAAAAAATAGCTTGGTCTTGTTTAAAATATCCAAAAACAAGCTGTCCACCTATAACAGGGAACAAGTGATTCGGATGCATCTATATTCCTCAGTTTTTAGATTAATTTGGCCTACTATCTCTTGTTTACTACACTCAAAACAGAATGCACTAATCTCAGTTGAAAGTAGGAAACAAGAGAGCTCTTGAGCTCTGATATTGCAAACACCGTAAACCCACCATTATGTGTGGGATTTGATATTTTGGGTCAGGTCTCTTGCAGATGTTGCCCTCCACTTTCAAGGCTTGGGTGCATCTGAAGCCACTCTATTCGAAGTTCAGCCACCTCTTTACCATACCATTCATGTAGTTTGGAGAAACACTCTGTGCCGGGTGAAACTGGGCTCTCCAGTGACCCGCCGTTGGTCTTCCTCCGCGGAGGAACCGGAGGTGGTCTGACTCCATCGCCTCTCCCACTGCAGTCCCCATCCCAGACGCAACCCTCGCTGACACCATCAGCCATACTGGTGGGCTTGCTCCAAGACACCCCGTTCTCCCTACTAGAACTCCCTAAAGCAGACAACCCCTCTTCCATTTGTCCACCAAGTTGTGAAGGACCTGTTATGGCAGCATTCGGGATGGATGGAGCAGCAATTTGGAAGCCTGTCGTTGCTCCTCCCAGCATTTGTGGCTGGTGTTTCTTTGCCCTATTTTTCCCCTGTGAAGATCTTGCTTCTTGTACCTCCTCCAGCTGCCTCTCCAACTCATTCACGACCAGCCGCATGTAATCGAAACTTGCTCGTGACAGAGCTTTGACCCAGGACTCCATAGCAGCCTGGCTCTCTGCGGCCATCTTGTACACCCTTGCTTTGGTGCAGTCAAATTTAATTGCGAAGGCAAACTCTTCGGATTCAGACTCGCAGAGTTCCACTGTACACCCCTCGAGGACAATGACTCCGATCGGCTCTCGACTTTCCTTGTCCTCAAAGTAGAAGAGCATGTTGCCCTTCAGAATGAACCAGCGACGGTGGTATGCCGTGTTCCGTTCCCCTTTCTTAAAGAGGAAGCCCGTCTTGTCTGGAGGAGAGTTGCACGTGGCGTAATGCGCCACACTTCTCTCGTTTAACTTCATGACGGCGAGAAGACTTGTCTTTAAAAATAGAAATCAATAGAAATTATTTGACACACATTTATGGTAATCATTAGGGATGAATGATATATTGAATATTCACTATATATTTGTGTTGATTTGCTGGCTATATAAAATGAAGCAACATTGACTATTGTGATGAATTAAATGTAGTTTTGATTTTACCATTAAGTTTCCAAAATATCCATTAGACTCATTTCACGATTATTTCTAGTCTCACAACTTGTGAGTATGAGAGCATTAAGACATCAGCAAAACTGCATTAGAGTTGGTAATTTGGATCAGTTCAAATTGGCTATTACAATGTATTGATTCAAACTTCAGCAAAATTATGTTAGATTTGGTAATCTGAATCAGTTCAAACTGGCCAGTTTAATTGACTCAAATTTTAGAAAAACGATAGTAGAGTTGGTCATTTAAATCTGTTCAAACTGGCCATTTCATTTAGCAGATTCAAACTTCAGCAAAACAGCATTAGAGTTGGTGATCTGAATAAGTTAAAACTTCCCATTTCAAAGAATCGATTCAATGTCAGAAAAATGGCATCACAGTTAGTGATTTGAATCAATTTAAATCAGCAATTTTAATTAAATGATTCAAACTTCGGCAAAACAGCTACCGTGCGTTCAGACCAGAGGAGACGAGAGCATCAAAATTTGCTCTGGCTGCCCTGCCAACAACGCTATCGAAGATTCGTGGATGCAACGCTCCTTCTGAATGCTTGGTTTTGTGAACTATACTTAAAGGGGCCACAAAACATCCAAACATGTCGACCGATATCTTTTTGCCGACACATCACACGTAGCGTATATCCTCATGAAATCTTTAAATGTGAAAGTAAGAAATCAATCAATGGAAGAAATTAATTAAAATTATGGTTATTTGTTACCAAAATAAAACTAAATAAAATACACATATCCCTGTAAGCAAACAGGGACAGATCGTATATTACGGGAAAACCCGACACGGCAATAATTAGTTCTCCTCATTTTGTCTTCGGAAGTAATGTTTAGTGGGAACCAACGTTTACACGGTTGTGTTCTCTAGACTTTGCTAGAGCGACGCACTTCTATATTCTAATAGGTTACTGCCAAATCGCATCAAAGCTCATTACCATAATGTTGCCTGCAATTTAACTTTCCTCTGACGCCCACAACTCCCAAAACGGGCCAGCCACAGACGTGCCGCTTCTCGCCGCCGAGAGACACTGGCTGCCATAGAAAATGAATGACTTCCAGTCGATTTGACGCTCTCGACACATCTGGCCTGAACGCACCATTAAGTGTTTGTTATTTAAATCAGTTCAAACTGGCCATTTCAATGAATTGATTCAAACTTCAGCAAAACAGCATTAGAGTTGGTGATTTGAGTTAGTTAAAACTGCCCATTCTGATGACGATTCAAACTTCAAAATGGCATTAGAGTTTGTGATCTGAATCAGTTCAAGCTGGCCATTTTAATTAATTGATTCAAACTTCAGCAAACAGCATCAGAGTTGATAATTTGAATCAGTTAATTTTAGTGACTTGATTCAAACTTCAGCTAACAGCATTAGTGTTGGTAATTTGAATAAATTCAGACTGGCTATTTAAATGAATTAATGCTAATTTAATCAAAAACAGTGTAAAAGTCGGTCATTTTAATACAGTTCAGGGCATTTCAATTAACTGATTCAAACTTGAGCAAAACAGTGTTAGAGTTATTCATTTGACTCAAAACAGTTATTAAACAATGTTGCATCATCAATAAAACTTTGAGAAATATTATATGTAAACATTGATTATTGATTTAGCAAAATTTTTACTGTATTTTACTTCTTGAATTAAGAAACTAGGCTTCTTCCCAACAATGGCTTTTGGTCTGTCCTATAAAGAAAGTCACCCTTTAAAGTCCTTTCAGAACAAGTACATAAATATTACGATTATTTTACTCAGCACTTGAATCAGTCATAAGGAATAAAGATGCAGCTTTATATGATTGCTCTCACCGTTTAAAGTTCGTCTGTCAACCCTTCACAAGCGGCCTGCTTCCTGCCTTCAATCAAAACACCAGCACATGTGAAGTGTCCCCATCCCATTCCAGTACTGAAAATCAACATAACAGGCACATACAATCAATGAATGGTGTTTAACTCAAACAGGAACCTCCCAATTGACACATCCTGACCTGATTAAAAAAAAAGTAGCTAATTCCTCTTTCTTAAAAAGTTCTGTCGTATGACTAAACTGTCTGTGAATCAGAGCCAAAACCATGTGACTAAGACAGGGTTCCCAACCTTTTCAACCAATTAATTTCCATGACTTAAAAGATCATTTCCATGACCAAATATTTAGCCTTCCGTTCTGAAAATGGCCCCGAAATCACATAATCCCAAATTTGTAACTGAAAACATTTAATTTTAAATTTAATCCATACAAACACATCGCGTGAATTCTATAATGGGTGGGGATTAGCGGCACATCGTTGTCTCTAAAGGTGCTTTCACACTTGGTTTGATTGCTTTGACCGCACCCGGGTTCGTTTCCTCGTCCCTGCCCCCGCTGGTCTCGGTTCACATTATATTATTTCGGTCCGAACCACTTTCCTACATCAACGCAAGTACAAGCGGCAGATATTTACCCCTGTAACTAGGCAACAATAAGAAGACATCAACTTCGCTGTGTTATTGAAGTATTCATATCTTTGGACTTTATATGCACAAAACTACACTTGTATTTGTCTCCCAAGGATGCATTGAATGTGCAATGATGTGATGAAAATTAGTGTTTGTCTGCCGCAAGCCTGGGAATGCTTTGCAAGAGATGTCAAGAATGTGAGCTGATCTCTAAAGGGGATTTATTTAGACACAAGCAGGTGTGAAAAATGCAATACACTATAATAATTGCAATCGGGAGCCTGCGTCATGACAAGCAGTCCACTTTAGGGCTGGGCGATAGGACTATGTAATCTTATATTGACTATATCTTACGAAGAACCCAATGCTGATTGCGACACTCAATTGACTGAAGATGATCGACAATATCGGGAAATGGAAATACCAAGGATCTGGGAAGTCTGGGAATATATTAAACAGTGGCCAGAGTGTGAAACTAGCACCCGCCACCCGCTAAAAGGCAACGAGGCTGAATCTAGTTCGCAAGCTCCAAGTCCAAATGTATTTCATGTGCGGGTAATTCTGCTCATCTACCTGCAACAGGTGGGTGACCTGTAAGATGTCTCTGTGTCTAACAGCATTTCTTGTCATGTGCAACTCAAAGATGCGCAGTTGAATAAACACATTTTATTATATTTTCAATGCTCGTGTCCAATTTGCTGTTTGTTCAGAGGCGTGCAGCATTGTCTTTAGGCAGCAGAAGAAAGTCGTACACATCTAGGATGGGCGAGAAAATTGTGTGAGAATTTTCATTTTGGGGTGAACGATCACTTGTACATTTAAAACAATTTTTTTTAATGCATTTGGCAGACGCTTATCCAAAGCGACTTACAGTGCTCTTATTGCAGGGACAATCCCCCCCCCCCCGGAGCAACCTGGAGTTAGGTGCCTTGCTCAAGGACACTGTGGGGCAAGAACCAGCGACCTTCTGATTAACAGTTATGTGCTTTAGCCCACTACACCACCACCACTACGACTTACAGAACAACCCCCAACGTGAAGTACCATGCTATTACCAAGTTTTTGGACCATAATAGGACTAACCTGGTATTCTTTGAAGTACATTGGAATACAATGTAAATACCATGATGCGTGAAAATCAAGGTATATATCAAAGTACAATGGTATTACTTTGTGCTACCTTCACTGTACATGTCGTCATGTTACACGTCAAGTCAAGTGGATTTTATTGTTATTTCCTTCTGCGTGCAGAGAAAGCAATGAAACAAAGTGTCTCCCGAGACCACAGTGCATGCATAACATAACATGTAACATGTCTTACAAGACTATCACATGTAGATGAATTAGTGCAATACTAAATACAACAGTGAATCAACAATGTGCATGATAAATACGTACACATACTGAATATAACAATAAATAAATAATGGATGCAGAAAAATGTGAATGTCTGCAGGCACCCATATTGAGTTGTGTGAGGCAGTAATTACTCTAGGTAGTTACTGTTGTGCAAGTTATGTCTAGTCTACTCTGCAAGTATTGCAGTGAGGTAGACTTAATATGTGCAAGATAGGAAGGAGTTACTCTTAGTGCAAAAGGACAAAGAAAGATATATAAATATGTACAATTTTGCTGTTTCGGAAGGAAATCGGTACTTTAATTCACCAAAGTGGCATTCAACTGATCACTAGTATATTCAGGACATTACTGATGTAAAAAACAGCACCAGCACTATTTGAAAAAATACATTTTTGATCAAATCTAGACAGGCCCCATTTCCAGCAGCCATCACTCCAACAATTCATGCTAAATTGCTAGTTTGATACTAGAAAATCACTTGCCATTATATCAAACACAGTTGAAAGCTATTTGGTTTGTTAAATGAAGCTTGACATTGTCTTTGTGTTTGTTTTTGATTTGCCACAGTATGCAATAGACTTGCATGTCTTAATGTCAATATCAGGTTAAAAATGGCAAAAAACAAACAGCTTTCTCTAGAAACTCATCAGTCAATTGTTTTGAGGAATGAAGTCTATAAAATGCTTGAAATTTCCAAAAAACTGAACATTTCATACAATGGTGTACACTTCAGTCTTCAAAGACAAAGAACAACTGGCTCTAACATGGACAGAACGAGATGTGGAAGACCAGATGTACAACTAAACAAGAGGAGAAGTACATCAGAGTAGAGGCCTGTGCTCCCGCGGGACCAGATGCAACAGAGTGCTTGGTGAGTATGGGCAGCGAGAGAATAAAACTATTCACAGGACTCCCGCATAATAGAAATATCTAAAAATAAAAATATCTATAAATAAATCAATTGTCATTCATCTACTGCACAAGTGCACCAACAACAATTAAAATAAAAAAAACTATTTACAGGCGCAAGGACGGAGGCTCATTCGTAACTCTTTCAGGCGCGCTCCATATTAAGACAGAAATTTGAAAGTATATAGTATTTAACAACACCTAAAATAAAGTGTGACCTCACTTAATATAAACCCATTTTAATCTTCAAAACACATGTTTAATATAAATACATACATTTTTGTAATCTCAATGTACTACAAATAAGCTCAAAAATACATTCCAACTGCTATGGACTTAACCGGAGTAGTCTACCTGGGTCAGATAAACATTCGGGTGGGGACTGCAGCTGCCTCAAGCCTGAGGAAGTTTATACTGAGGCTTCATCCTCTTTTTCAGCTGACGATGTCTGTGGTGTTTGTGTTTGCTCGTTAAAAAAAATGTCTGATATCAGAAGACCACGCAGAGGCAAATCCACACATGCCTTTACCTGCAGGGCTTTTGCCGGGCGGGAGCGGGACAAAACGTCAAAGTTTCAGGCAGGAGCGGGAGAAGATATATTTTTTGCAGGTGCGTGACTGAAAAATCCACCCCGTGCAGGTCTCTACATCAGTCTCTAGTTTGAGAAATAGCCGCCTCACATGTCCTCCGCTGACAGCTTCATTGAATTCTACCCACTCAACACCAGTTTCATGTACAACAGTAAAGAGAAGACTCAGGAGGACTTATGGGAAGAATTCCAATAGAAAAAGCCACTTTTGAAGCAGAAAAACAAAAAGAAAAGGTTCGAGTGGGCAAAGATACACAGACATTGGACAACAGATAACTGGAAAAGAGTGTTATGGATCTTAACCCCATTGAGCTTTTGTGGGATCAGTTAGACTGTACGGTGCGTGAGAAGTGCCCGAGAAGACAGCCACATCTATGGCAAGAGCTACAGGAAGTGTGGGGTGAAAGGTTAAGTGCTACAGGAAGTGTGGGGTGAAATGTCACCTGAGTATCTGGACAAACTGACAGCTGGAATAACAAGGATCTGCAAAGCTGTCATCGCTGCATGTGGAGGATTTTTTTGATGAGAACACATTGAAGTAGTTTAATAAGTTCTGAACATTTTTTTCAAATTGTAATAGTCATTTCTCACGTTATTAATGTCCTGACTATACATTGTGATCAGTTAAATGCCACTTTGGTGAATAGAAGTACCAATTTCTTTCCATAAGAGCAAAATCTGTACGTTATTCCAAACTTTTGGCCACCAGTGTGGATGGATAGAGGTATAAAAGGTAGCAGCGACACACAGCTAATACAGCTTACAACCAAAGTTTCAATGATGCAGGCAGCTGCTTTTAATCAATATGGGTTAAAAAAAATAAAAGTGCATTTACACAAAATTTCCAGCTAGCATCAGAATGAAAGCCAGATCAAATCCGTATATGTGCATGGCTTAACAACGACTGAGCTTTCAAAAAGCTGATCTTACATCATCAAACTGGTTTGCACCCATAAATCACGACAAAGTTGAATCAAAAGCACAACGTTTATAGAAATAAAGTACGTGTGATTTATAACGCAGTCTTTGTTATCCTCGGAGCTCGAGCGGTTTGCTTGACATTACAGACATCAAATGTAGCGCTTTAATGATCAACGCCGTGTTATAATGACAGAGTAGGTCGTGAAGACAAAGGTGTGAGAGGTGTAAACCGTCGTCTCGATCATATAATATATGTTTACCTACATTTTTAACTGTGTTGTCAGACGCCAGCAGCCAGTTTTTTTCTCTTCATTCTCCCTTTCCCGACTGATCACGTGGCGCTGCTGGAATCTCCTAGTAACAGCAGCGGTGCGCGAGCTTTTCAAAATAATCATAAACTGAGTGTATTATAAAGATTATAGGGAGTCCCACCTCTCTCTCTCTCTCACACACACACACACACACACACACTTACTTACTTAATTGGGTTTAATCCGTTCTTTTGCCCCTTCTACAAAAAAAGTACTGTAGACATAGAATATTAATCAAGGACTTAAATGGTAAAAACCATGTTCAAAAGCATGGCGGTAACACAGGTACTACATTGTACCTTTTGTGAGGACTTTGGTACAGAATTAGTCACCTGTGTCATGAAGAGAGCTTTTTACAATACAGCCATAACAAAAAGTAGCCTACTACAATGACAAGGGTTGGGAAGGTTACTTATAAAAAGTATTCTTTAAAATTTCATTTCTAACGTATTCCGTTAGATTTGGTATGTAATGTAATCTAAACACTAGGGATTACTTCTATAAACTATAGACTATAAACAAATAAATAAAGAAAATACACTTCACTGTAAAAAAAAATACATTCTCAGAAAAATCTCTAAACGTCTTATAATGCTGTTTTGCTACTCAAGTAAATGTCATTTTTTTTTAGGTTTAAATACTCGTTAAGAGTAACATTTCTGCAGTACACCTTTGCCCTAATATCAAAGGTCTTACTAGAGGAAAACAAACGTATGCGTTAACGTGAATTTTCTTCATAGAATTCATTATAAATATTATCGTGCCTGGTCACAGATGCATGTAAAGGCATGCGCTAGCATAAAGTATAATGAGTATAGCATAATGAGCAGAGCCGAAGCACAACCAAAACATTGTTCTTCCGCAAGACACGGGCAGTTTTATTTTTTAACCGCTAGAGTGCCAAAAGTTACATTGTGTAGCTTTAACAAAGTTGACTAAAAAAAGCTAATATTTGCCAGCTCCCAGCATGCATTGCAACATGAATGAATAATGATTAAGTGTTGTAGGCTTATTATTATTATTATTTAGTGATTTGTGGACTTTATTCGTGCTATTTTTGTCATTACTGTTAGTTAACAGTTGTGTGGTGATGTTAATATCTTATATTTTATTTAATGGTGTTTGTTGAGTGTCACCATTACGGAGCTTTGTATTGAAAACTCGTTCAAACTATTAAAATGGTCCAGTCTTTGCTGGTGTTCATAAAGTTCTTTAATCAGTACATAAACACTTTAAAGGCAGTAGTGCATTCTGGGTAACCTTGTGTGTCACAACATTAAAGTTATATGAACAAATTCTGGTAAATCCAGATTATTATTAAGTTTAGTCAATTATTTGATTGTCTTGATAAAATTACTTAAATTGAAAGACATTGATATTTTTTGTTAATGTCTCTTGATTGAGTCAAAGCAAAAAGACAACAACCTTAAGTTGAGTGAACAATTCCCAAGTGAGTGGGTGTTTTTTGCGGTCCTATAAGAGTAGGATAAGGCATTAACTATATTAAAGAATGATTATTTAAAGAGTAAAACTTGTGTAAATTGCCAAATAATTAAATAATAATAATTATAATGTTTGTGTAAACATACTTTTTCAAGGTTTTCTGGAAAATTCCACACTCAGAGGGCGTCAAGCCTTAAACACGCGCACATTTATATATCTCATCTATTCATGTAGTGAGTGACCTGCCCCAGAGTCAAAGTCAAACATTCAATGTCAGCCCTGTTGGGAGCAAGTAGGAATGATGGAAATTAATAATACGGTACACTGTAAACCCTAATGCTGTCATTACTGGAAAAATCAAGTTGTCTTAATTAAACATTTCTTGAAATGTTACATTTTGGTCACATAAGTTCCTTGAATTATTTTTCTTAAAAATCCAAAAGCCTAATATTTTAAGTATTAATAACTCAAAACACTGAGTACAAAATTGAGGCTAAGGGGAATACCCATAATGGCTTGCTCCTTAATTATTTCATAATATTTCCTTGATAAAAGAGACCTTATGGGGGCATTTAAAAAAAGGTTTTAAGAATTCATAGAGGTTTTAGCTATTTTGTAGCATTACGTACACAGTTTTGATGCAAACAGTTGTTTCGTGTGATTAGAGAGAGATCTGTGTGCCCTTTGGTCAAGTTGGACCCAGTTAACAGCATTTCAGTTCTCCTTGTGCATGTCCGACTGAAGTACATGTGTCTATGCAATTCTGAGAAATACGTTTATTTAATGATTGACCTAGAATCAATTATAATCTTCTTTATTTAAACGGTGCATTGCATGACATAAATTTGAGACCATTTAATTAAAATTAAGTGGAAACAAAAACATTTAAATGGCAAATCTGATTTAAGTCTACTTGCATCTAGTTACCATAACTCATAGTTCATTCTATATGATCACTAAGCTAAGTGAACTTAATTACGCATGTTTTGAAGATGTCCTTACTCAACTGAACTGAGGAAATGAGTTTACTCAATCAGTAAAGTCAACTTAGTGTTTTCAGTGTACATACACAGAGAAAGGGTGAGAAGCACAGAAACATCCACGTCATTTCCTGTTATTGAAGCTCACAATCTTCGATCAGACATCAAGTTGCTGACATACAGAAGTTTAAAGTAAAAAGACACACTGAAGGCCCGTGTTACAGCTAAATCGATATTTAATATGGAAAATAAGAAAAAAGATGAAAGAAAACAAGTCTTCCTTAGTCCCCAATATATTACTATACATACAGTATCTACTCAGTTTATGCAATGTACATGAAGGACACGAGAAGATTTATTGCGCGCTATTTGATAAAAGTTCATTTCACTTAAAAAAAGACGCACAATCACACTCAAAGTTACTCGTTCACAAGCACACTTGCACTCCTCTTGGTCTCTAAAGTATATGTTGTGAAAAGCAAACTGTGATAAATGAAAACAGAAATGATTTCAGGCTCACTTCAGCAAAGGCTTCTGGGAAGTTAAGTTTAATGGTTTTCCATCCACCAACATTCAATCTAAATCCCAGTGCTATTGGAGGATTTTCCAACATCCTGCATAGCCGAAACCTTTCAGCAGCCGAACAATAAAACTTCTGTACATTTTAAGACCATTTCTGAAATACAGTAAACACAAACTATGGAAAAGGAATGCTGTCAAAACTAGTAGAAGCTGATGGAAAAAGAAGGAAATACCAGGTCTTGCTTACATCGTAGTCCACCAAATTATTTTAAGATTTAAGAGTGTTTTCTTGGTGCAAGTCTCGTATACTTTTAAAAATGATTGCTAAAAATATGATAAGAGATTAAGCAGTTTTATAAAACATTTAAGTGGGTAAAAACAGAGAAAGTCAAATTGTGCTTTGAATAATTTGAACCTTGCATACATGTTCCCCTGTAATAATGTGCCATCTACAGAGATCACGATCAAATGGATCTCTTTGGACAATATCGAATTGGGCCAGTATTTCATCCTCAGCCAGACTTATTTAATCTAGATTCAACAACAATGCAATTGTAGACCTGTATGCCATCATGGAGGAGTTGTAAAGTTTTCCTTTGCAATTTAGTTGGAATTCGGTTTGTCTGGCTGTTGGGGTGAAATATTGCCGTTTTTGCCGAATAATAAAGTCAACATGAAATGCACTCGCAACCCATTTTACTTTCAAAATGTGATATATTTTGAACCAGAATACTGAACAAGAATAATAATAATAATAATAAAAATAAATAAAAAAGAAATCGACCAATGGTTATGCTTTTTTGTCTTTTGATTATATTGTGGTAATATTCATCACATTAACTGGCATTAAATTACTGCATTAACTACAGACAAGATTAGAAAAAATGTATTACCTACAACAGAACCTTAAAACTATGCCTAAATATCTATAGGGCGATTGGTTAACATTAATCACTAGTCGACATAACCTAAGTGACACCAGCCAAAAAGACATTTATTTTTAGAGACAGAGCAAGTTATTACATTTCCATACATATTCAGACAAACTTTTTCTTTAGAATGATAAATTGTGCAAAATAAGGCCAAGAAAACGTGGTCAATTTTGATTTCATGTTGACTTTAAAGTGGCCCTTTACAAGTTGGGGGAAAGAAACAGTGCATTTGATTGCACGTCAGTCCGTTGTTGGCTCTATAACCCTGTCCTCTCACCTCTGAAAGGGCTTTTAAATCTAACTATAACAGTAGTTCTGCTAGATCCAGGCAGAGCAATCTCCAACCCGGCTATATCCAAAGAACCTGTAAAATAACATTCATATTCAGAAAGCAAAACACTTAATATCGTACTATCCACAGATTCAGAATAAACAAGGCGTAACAACTCCAGTGTGGGGGTAAATAAGGAACAAAAATAGGACAAACATGGCAAAAAGTCCCTCTCTTAATCAAAAAAGTATTTTTTTTTTCCTAATAAAAATATCTAAATGTCCTTAAAACAAGATACAGAAACAAGATGTCAAGAAAAAGTATGTGAACCCTTTGGAACTACCTGCATTTATGCATACATTTGTCTTAAAATCCCACAAATTGTTCTTGTACATTCTGAATACATCATACTTTATGAAACGAGATTGGAGGTGTGGGTTAGAGCTACTTTGACTTATAAAAAGGACATAAACATTTTGAGCTTGCTATTCACAAGAAGCATCTACTGACAAAGATCTCAGAAGACCTACGGTCAAGAACTGTTGCTTTGCATAAAGTTGGAAATCCATCCATCCATCCATCCATCTTCAACCGCTTATCCGAAGTCGGGTCGCGGGGGGCAGCAGCTCCAGCAGGGGGCCCCAAACTTCCCTATCCCGAGCCACATTAACCAGCTCTGACTGGGGGACCCCGAGGCATTCCCAGGCCAGTGTGGAGATGTAATCTCTCCACCTAGTCCTGGGTCTTCCCCGAGGCCTCCTCCCAGCTGGACGTGCCTGAAACACCTCCCTAAGTAGGTGCCCAGGGAGCATCCTTACCAGATGCCCAAACCACCTCAACTGACTCCTTTCCACGCAAAGGAGCAGCGGCTCTACTCCGAGCTCCTCGCGGGTGACTGAGCTCCTCACCCTATCTCTAAGGGAGATGCCCGCCACCCTTCTGAGGAAGCCCATTTCGGCCGCTTGTACTCGCGACCTAGTTCTTTCGGTCATGACCCAGCCTTCATGACCATAGGTGAGGGTAGGAACAAAAATTGACCGGTAGATCGAGAGCTTTGCCTTCCGGCTCAGCTCTCTTTTCGTGACAACGGTGCGATAGAGCGAGTGCAATACCGCCCCCGCTGCCCCGATTCTCCCGCCAACCTCACGCGCCATTGTCCCCTCACTCGTGAACAAGACCCCGAGGTACTTGAACTCCTTCACTTGGGGCAATACCTCCTTCCCTACCCGGAGTACGCACTCCATCGGTTTCCTGAAGCTGGAAAGGGTTACAAATTTATCTCGAAGAGCTTAGATGTCCATCAGTTAGACAAACTGTCTATAAATGTAGACAATTTAGTACTGTGGCTACTCTCTAGAAGTGGCCGTCTAGTAAAGATGACTCAAAGGGCACATCGCAGAATGCTCAGTGAGGTAAAAAAGAACCCTTGAATGACAGCTAAAGACTTGAAGGAATCATCGGAACTGGTTAACATCTCGGTTCATGAAGGAAGCCGCTGCTTTCCAACAAAAACATTGCAGCACGCCTGAAATTTGCCAAAGACCACCTTGACACTCCACAACGCCACTGGGAAAATGTTTTGTGGACTGATGTGTTGTTTGTTTGTCTATATTTGTGATTTTGATAAAGATGAAAGCACATTTTATGACCAATTAATGTAGAAAACCATCTAATTCCAAAGAGTTCACACACCTTTTCTTGCCACTGTAAATATTAAATTAAATGGCAATTTAAGAGAAGTAAATAGTGAATTCAAATTTTTTAAAAGTTTAATTTTTTTGTATCCCATTGGCAAATAGTATTTTCTTCTTTTAAGTGTGAGCCTAACCAATTTTTGTTTGATTTCCCTGCACACAAGTCAAGAATATCTTATGCCATTTTGCTTCTTAAGTAAATTTATGTTGTTTTAAGGATGCTTGGATATACTTACTGGAAAGCAAGACAAATACCAATTAAGAAAATGACTTTTTGCATCGGATAAAAACATAAAATAGAATAAACAAAGACAGCAGTGCTAAACAATACACAACCACAGTTCTGACAAATACAACATTCCTCCAGTTGGTTCTTTACGCCTAGAATATACAGTAGGCTCAGGAGTCACTGATCTTCTCAACACAGGATATAACAACAAAATGACGAAAACACATTTATGATAAAGACAAGAAAGAAAATTGTACTCAAAAGGAAATAAAAACAAAATCTCAAGTGTCTATGGTTTGGAAAGAAACTCTTCGAGTCCCAATGGAGATGAATAAATGAATGAATGCCTCATTAAATCTCATAATCTGTAGATTTCTTCTCCACTGGATTTCTAACGCTCTGATGACGCTACATTGTGGCTATAATTTTCCATGTCTACCTTCACTGACTGGACACAGTCTGAATACTTCCAGACAGTTCTCCTCCAGGTTAAGCAGAGCAGGTGTCAGTCATGAATGGGGCGCAAAAGTTCGGAGGGCCTGATATAAACTGTGAAAAAAGGGCCGATCGGTGATGTCTCGACTCCAGCAACGCATCATCAGCTCAAACAGAGAGGATGGACAGAGCGGCGGGGCGGAGAGAAAAATCTAGAAAGAGTGAGAATGTAATCATGATGAAATAAAAGTAGTTCATAAGACTCGTAAATAAAAAGTCCAAATCATTATTGACTGACAGGAGATTTTCTTCTTCAATTAACTTCAAATCAAGCTATTTTGTGTCATTGTACACGTAACCCAAAATTAGATTTAAGATTATTCCTTTAAACACCAAAAATATTTTCACTAGCCACCTGCCCAATTGGATTTCACTTTAATCCAAAGAAATTTCCAGTCCAGTTGTAAACAAATGAACTCAACCTAACTATGTAATGGCATGATGTTGAACTTTGGTTTGTGCATGTACCTGTCTTCCCTGGTTTCTGAAGAACTCTCCCGTGTTCTCAATGACCTGTTCATCAGACAGCAGGCTGTAGGGCTGCTCTTTACATAAAGTGAAGATCTCCCAGAGAGTTACTCCAAATGCCCACACGTCACTCGCTGTTGTGAACTTCCCCTAAAAACGTTCACATGTAAACACACAATGCATCGATAGAAAGCCACAGCAGTAGTTAATTGAAACCAGAACAACTCAAATATGCATAATAGCACAAAATTATATATATATATATATATATATATATATATATATATATATATATATATATATATATATATATATATATATATATCTCATACATATTCAACAAGGGGCCTTAAAGGAATATTCTGGGTTTGAAACAAGTTAAGCTCAATTGACAGCATTTGTGGCATAATGTTGATTACCACAAAAATGGTATTTTGACTCGTCCCTCCTTTTCTATAAGAAAAGAAAACATTTGGTTACAGTGAGGCACTTATAATGGAAGTAAATGAGACCAATCCATAAACATTACAATACTCAGACATAACAATATGAGACATAACAATACTCAGACATAACAATATGAGACATAACAATATGAATGTTAACTTGATTTTAGTGTGATAAAATCGCTTACCTTTTCTTTGTAAATTTATAGCCAATTTTACAACTTCGTTGCCATGACGATGTTATGCCAACAAACCCTAAGACCCTAAAATTACTGTATGATTTCAACAACTTCACAGCTCATATATTAGTCTTACCAGAAGAATGAATGTAAGTGCATTTATAAAATTATAAGAACATTTCTGTTTTAAAGCCTCAAAAAAAATTGGCTCCATTGTAAGTGCCTCACTGTAACTTCGATTTTTGCTTTTTTTTTTAAAGAAAAGGACAGATGATTATTTTTCGTGGTAATAAACATTATGCCACAAATGCTGTCAATTGAGCTTAACTTGTCTTGAACCCAGAATGTTCCTTTAACACTGAAATCGATTAAATCAGTCACTGTCACACATGCGGCCTCAATTCGTCGACTCTCATTGAAAATTATTGATGGCATTTTTTTCCCCCTTGAGGTGTACAGCAGAAGTTAAATGTACAGTCAAAACAAACAGCTTAATATTGTGAATTGTCAACACTTAGCTAAAAAAAAGTGATAACTGAAATAAGGACATTAGCTCTGTTCCTACACCAAGCCATCTCATTTTTAAGGTATCATTCTTTTCCACTATTGGGCCAGTGTGAGCCAGGGCTATCCACTGGCCAGCCAGGGCCAATAGCGTCAAGCCGCGAGACCAAAATTGACCTGCGTGCCCACCATTGGGCCAATAACCCCACAGCTTTGCCATAAAATCCACCCTTAGCACGCCACCCTGGTGCCAACTTCACTCACCCCGTCCATTTCATAAGCAAAAGGGAAACTCAAGCTGAGGTATCATGTTATTTAGTTATCTAGAACATTGGCTAGCTAGCCAGATAACTCACCGATTGTAACTGCCACGGTGTCCCGAGTGGTCTCTCCACCAACAGCGGGATGATATCCCAGCACACCGTCCATGATCTTGAACCATGGAAAATTATTATTTTGGGCACCGCTTTTTCCATTGTGCATTTTAAAGGATTTGTACTGTACCCGCAATGTTGAATTTTTCCCGAACCTGTTCAGTTGTGTGCTGGATACACAACCTGGCAAGGTTGGCGAAACTCCGCCTTTGACACCGACCCCGCCTCAATCCCCAGTTGGCCTTGTTTGGCCTAAGGGTCAAAAGGCCATTGGCCCTGAGAAAGTCCCTAGAAAGCACGCTGAAGGCCCAGAAGTGACAGTGGGAATGCAACTGGCCCTGACAATAGCACGCCCTCATTTGGCCTGACGCTCTCTTGACGTAAAGGCTGTAAAATTATACTGCTTTTTTAAGATACCCCATTTTGTCCGAATTCAAAACGTAACATCGCACAGATGTTTGTAGGTAACTCTATCGCCCCCTTGAGTGCTGAGGTTTGTTTCAGCCATGGTAATGCAAGAACGCACATGAAGCATGTTCAACTGGAGATACAAAGTCAGAATGACCTCTTATTTTTCATTTTGTGGCGGGATCTAAATTAGACAACATCGCTTATGTACACTCTTGGGCATGCACACATAAACAGCCTCTCATTCTCTTACCAGTAGGATACTCTCCCAGGCCATCCAGCGTATAGGCAGTACAGCACGGCCTTGTATACGATAGTAATCACTACTGTACAGGTTTCTGCTCATGCCGAAATCAGAGATCTTTATGGTGAGATGTCGGTCCAGAAGACAATTCCGAGTGGCCAGATCACGATGCACAAAGTTCAGAGAGGCCAAATACTTCATCCCAGAAGAAATCTGCACCGACATGTGCAACAGGTCAGCAATGCTGCGGAGAGACCGAAACAAGAGAGACAGTCTGAGACAGGGACCAAAGGTAACATGGGGATAAAACATCAAAATCCCTCTAGATTAAGCCAAGATGTGTACTAAAAACTCGGCTTTGGCTTTGAATCGACACGGTGACTTAACTTCAACAGAAGCTTCTAGATGAGTCTTTTCTTTCTAGACTGACAATTGGACAAGATGTTTGGCTCAGTGGTTGAGGCTCAGGGCTACTGACCAGAAGGTTGGGGGTTCAAGCCCCAGCACCACCAAGTTGCCACTGTTGGGCTCTTGAGCAAGGCCCTTAACCCTATCTGCTCCAGGGGCGCCGTATCATGGCTGACCCTGCACTCTGACTCTGATATGTGGAAACTAATAAATTTCACTGTATATATGCAAAAAACTGTGTGTATAATGTGTGACCAAAATAAAGGATTCTTCTTCTAGTATGGAAAAGAGCAGCGTGGACATTCAGCTAGACATCTCCAACAGAACAGGTTTTCAAAAACAACAGATTTAAGAAATGTATTTACACTTCATTAGTATGACTTGAAGCATTTGAGGACTTCAAACCATTTAAATGCTTCAAAAACGTCCATATCTGGAGAGCTGATCTGACACTGAAAGGTTAAAGGTTAAATCTCCAAATGTTAAGAATGTTAAACTTGACTGACATAATAATGATATTGACCCCTGTCTGCAGATTTAAGTCTGTAAATGTCAGTGTTATTCATAATGATGGGCATACCTGACAGATGGAATGTTGTTGGCATATGTGAGTGTGCTCTCTATCTCTCTCTGGGACAGGAACATGTTGAGGTCTCCGTTCTCCATGTACTCCGTCACCATGCAGAGAGGGTCTGAGCTCACGCACACACACAGCAGCTTAATGATGTTCGGGTTATTCAGACGAGACATGATCTTAATCTCCTTTAGGAAGTCGTTCCTAACAAGAGGCAAGAGTCAAAGTCAGTCTGGGATCAGGTAAAAGGTTAAAGGTCAGTGTCATCATTCATTACTAAATATTGAAAGAAAAAAACTGTTATACTGTCTGACAGTTCAAAACATGCCAACAACTACATTTCTATACAAATGAACAAATAAATAGACATTTAAAAATGTATCTACTTTGTGTTCAACTCAATTACCAATTTAATAAATACATGTAAAGATTTCTGTACAAATGACAAAAATACTTGTTTAAAAATGTAGCTAAATATACCAATAAAATATATATATATATATATATATATATATATATATATATATATATATTAATTTTTTTTTTTAAATCATAGTGAAATGCCATTTACAACCAATTTTTCTTCTGTAACGTGTGAAATATCATATCGGTTTTTAACTGATCGTATTATCATTATTATCGTATTATTCTGAAACTTTTTTTTAAATGACTTTATGGAAAACCAGGAGTGCCACTTGAAATATTAAGTATTCAATTATCAATTTATTAAATGCAAAAATGTCTTTACATATTAACAAATAAATAGACATTTAAAAAAATCTAGTTAATATTTTAAAATCAGTTATTTCGAATAAAACATTTAAATTCAATGTGAAATGGCATTTGCAAACCATTTGTCTTCTATAGTGTTTTTCCGAGTGCAACTTTCAATGTCTAAATATTGTTAAAAACATGCCATATGATGATTGACACGACTTTATGGAAAACCAGGAGTGCCACTTTAAAAATGTAAATACTCAATTAAGAATTTATTAAATGCGATCACAAATGTATTTACAAATTAACAAATAAATCAACATTTAAGAAATAATCAAATTATTGTTTAAAAATATAGTTCAGTATAATAATAAAATAATACATTATTTTGAATAAAACATTAGTTACAGTGAAATGGCATTTGCAACCCATTTTACATCTGTAATGTCCATTTCCGAGTGAAATATTCAATATTCAGTATCTAAATTATCAGTTTTCTGAAACATTCGTTTTATACATGAATATATGGAAAACCAGGAGTGCCACTTAAAAAAATTGTTAGAACAATAATGTTATAATGGTCAAAATATTTAAACTAGTTGCATAAAGTACTTTATAAAAGCAAAATATTCTGAATTGGCAACTTCAAATCATTTCTAACGTCACTATGGCTGATGCTTTCATCTGTTTTGGTGTGCGTGTGTCTCACCGGCCGACATCAGTGATGTATAAATTATTAATATATGTCGCTTTGGACTGCAAGTCCTTTCGGGACATTTCAGATGATGAAAACCAGTAAGGGCAAAAGTTTAGAGCAAGGTTGTGTTTTAGTTCATGGTCCATTTCCATTCAGAACAGTTGGTTTTTGCAGACCTGGCATTGCTGGTGGCATCCGCTCTGAGCTGTTTAACTGCTACCAGCACCGGCCTGCCATCTTGCTCGGGTAATGGTGCACCTTCCCCCAGAAACTCTGCCAAACCTTCTGCCTCACACAGGTGTACCTGAACACGGGAAAGACGAGACGAGAGGTAAGTACCAACATATATGTATAGCACATCTGTGTACAAACTGGTACAAAAACACCACAATGTACTATAGAATTACCATATTTTTATACCATGTACCATGGTATTTTTTAAGTGCCTTGGAGTACTCTGTACTGTAAATACCATGGTATATATATGAATATAGTACCCATTCAGTACTATATCAAAGCACCTTGGTATTACTATCTAATACACTTACTGTACCATGGTACCAACACAGTAATTTTCTGTAACATTCAACTAAACTAAAGAGATATTAGGGCCACTATTGCACAAAATCCTGCTCTATTTATTTAGATTTCCATTGTTTCTCTTAATAAACGGCCACGAATGTTCACTAACCACAGAGGATTCTGGGAAACACTGTAATGAATTTCATTTATCAAACATCAGGCTTTTTATTACTTTTTGTATAAAACAAATTGTAAACGGTGTACAGACAGAGCCTAAGTAACTCAGAATGAAAGACAAACCAAGTGTATCCAGAAATTAGCCAACAAAACACAGCAACAACATCAACAAAAAAACCTCCTGCTGTGGTTTATAGTAGGCGGCACAGCATTTTCTCAGTGGTTGTGAAATAGTGAGTCGTGACCCAAAAATGGGTCACAGGACTGTTCTGATACGGCTGCATACAGCAGGGAAAAAGCAATGCTAAATGCATAAAATAAAATGCATTTAACCATATAACCAAACGGTGCATATTTAGGATAGCTTGTCAACTTTTAAAGGAATATTCCAGTTTCCAAGTTATCGAGGCATTTGTGGCAAAAAAATTAAAAAGATAAAAGTAACAATAAGGTGCTTGAAATAAAAGTGAATGGGGCCAGTCTACAAACATTAAAATACACACAGTTTCAAAAGTATAGCCATAAGACATAAACATAAACATAAACATAAACATAATAATAATAATAATAATAATAATAAGTTTTGTTTATATAGTGCATTTTTAAAACTCATGGTCGCTTTACAGAAACAGCTAAACAAAGACATGTATACATAAGAAAAAAACACGTTAACATGAGTTTAGTGTGATAAAATTAGGGATTTACCAGCATTACAGATCACAGGGTTTACCGGCATTGTCGTCATGATAATGAAGTTGTAATTTTGGATATAACTTTACACAGGTAAGGTTACGCCTCCTACACACTACACGACTTTCAAAGACATCGGATTGTGGTACCGTTCTGTAACGCGGGGATAGGATGGGCAAGGACGAGGCGAGAACCGGCTTGTCAATATAAATAATATTTTAATGAGGAACTTAAAACAAAAGCATAAACAAACACACAACGGACATGTGACAGAAACCTGACACATACAGTATGATCTATATCTCTGTGTGAGCGCACAACCTTGGATATTTTCCTTGCCGTGTGCTCTTCTGTAGAGTCTGCTTCATGTTCAGAGCATGATGTCTGGATCCTGACACTTCGGTCTGGTTCAGTCTTGTTTCTGAGTTGGGATCCGAACACTCATGCTCCATGTCTTGTCTTTGTGTTTGTTTGAGCACATGGCCAATGATGGCTTCATTGCCATGTGCACTATGTATCTGGTCTGGTGTGTTTTTTGTGAGCACATGGTTCTTGTCAAGTTATTTTTTCCATGTGCTCTCCTGTCTCGCTTCATGACCCCGCCCACTTTTTACCTCATTATTAGTTAATTTGCTTCACCTGCTTTCCTAATTACCCTCCTCATTTTCTTTCCTATTTAACCCCATTGTATTTTTTGTCTTGTGCCTGTTCATTGTGGTTTATCACCCTGTTAGGTTCTCCCGTGTCTGTTCCAGCCCAAAGCATCGAACCCAGTCTGTTCTGCAGTGTTCTGCCCTGGACCTTTGAGTTTTCTCCTTCGGGGTAGTTTTTGTTTGTTTTATTTATTTTTTGAGTATTAAATAAAAGCCTATTCTTCTCACTTTCTAGGAGTCTTCGCCCTCTCTTCTACTGATTCTGACACGTATCACACTAAAATCATTTTAGCACATACACTCACCTAAAGGATTATTAGGAACACCATACTAATACTGTGTTTGACCCCCTTTCGCCTTCAGAACTGCCTTAATTCTACGTGGCATTGATTCAACAAGGTGCTGAAAGCATTCTTTAGAAATGTTGGCCCATATTGATAGGATAGCATCTTGCAGTTGATGGAGATTTGTGGGATGCACATCCAGGGCACGAAGCTCCCGTTCCACCACATCCCAAAGATGCTCTATTGGGTTGAGATCTGGTGACTGTGGGGGCCATTTTAGTACAGTGAACTCATTGTCATGTTCAAGAAACCAATTTGAAATGATTCGAGCTTTGTGACATGGTGCATTATCCTGCTGGAAGTAGCCATCAGAGGATGCGTACATGGTGGCCATAAAGGGATGGACATGGTCAGAAACAATGCTCAGGTAGGCCGTGGCATTTAAACGATGCCCAATTGGCACTAAGGGGCCTAAAGTGTGCCAAGAAAACATCCCCCACACCATTACACCACCACCACCAGCCAAATTGATCAGGTGTTCCTAATAATCCTTTAGGTGGGTGTATAATGTTCACATCTTATGGCTATACTTTTGAAACAGTGTGTATTTTAGTGTTTATAGACTGGCCACATTCACTTAAATTGTAAGTACCTTACTGAAGACACAATTTTGGCGGGCGGCAGTGGTGCAGTGGTAGAGCGGGTCGGCCAATCGTAGGGTTGGTGGTTCGAATCCCGGACCATAAGACACCATGTGCCGAAGCGTCCTTGGGCAAGACACTGAACCCCAAGTTGCTCCCAATGGCAGGCTAGAGCCTTGCATGGCAGCTCGGCCTCCATTGGTGTATGAATGTGTGTGTGAATTGGTGAATGAGTCAACAGTGTAATGCGCTTTGAATACCGATAAGGTTAAAAAGGCGCTATATAAGTGCCGACCATTTAACTTGTTTTAAAGGTACACTCACTAACTTTTATGTTTATGTTGTCATTGATTTACACTGACACCTAGTGGTGTGGATACAGCATAATTTACAATCAATAGTTTTCAGTTATTGATTCCATTGTAGAAATTCACTGTTCACATCAGCCATTATAAATGTAATCCATGAGCTAAAGTATCATGGATTACATGGTTACTGAGATTAAGCAAGTAGTATTCAGCTGGTCATGTGATTCTAATATGGCCGCCCCCATGAGGGGACCCTCCCCATGTAATAATAAAACAGCTTTTATAAGGTTACTGATATGACTGGAGTCTTCATCTCATGTGAGTTGTCATGATTTTATACATGTTTCAAAATTGCTTTCCATATCTTTTGTTGTTGATGTCAAATGTCAGGCACCCAAACAAACTTTCTTTTTTTAGCAAATGCATCATTTTGATAACACGGCTAATACAAATACAACTATTATCTAAGTGTTTGTTCCATCTGTTGTAATGATTGATGGCCAACGCTTTGATGTATGTGTGGGGAGATTGTATGTGTGAGCTCAAGTATTATAGGCTGATGGGTCACCACTTGATGTCCAATGTGAAATTTTAACCACTTGAGAACCACTGATCTAGACTCACCTCCCCAAACTGGCCTTCTCCCAGTTTCTCTCTAAACAGCAGTCTCTTTCGAGGGAACTCTGCCACAGAGATGTCCTTCCTCGTGAGGGAATCGACAGTGAGGGCAGGAACGGCGTACATGTTGCTGCCAGTGACTCCCTGCAGGCTGATGATGTCAGTCTCAGCATAATGAGGCACACTGCTTTGAAAACACTGGTGTGGAGTGCATAAAGTCACATCTGGCTCAGCATAACCGCCGCTACAGGCTACAGAGAGAGAGAGAAAAGGAGAAGATGGAAAATTGCGGAACAGGTCAACATCAGCAATTCTACTTGAACCAAAACACACAAGAGGGGAATTCACGAAAAATCTTCTCTGATTATTCTGGCATCGTCTGAGTCCGATTATTTTCAAACTATTATCCATTCTCTCTTGAGCATTGATAACATTATTAAGAAGTTGGTTGTGTAAATGGGCTGTATGCAATGAATGCAAATCATGCCTACCATTAATAGTGATTGTTAGGGACATCAATCGATGTTCGACTGTATTTTCAGAGTTTGTACATAAACTTTATTAACAACTGCCGGTGGTACCTTCAAACTGCAAATGCAGGAACTGATTGTTGACTTTGCGGCGAGATTAGACATGCTTTTTTAGGTGACAGCGCAGTGGCCTATTTCTTGGGAAAAATGGCAAATTGTGCTTTGTGCCACTTCATTAACATACAATACACCTACAGTGTGCACGCATACACCCACAGAAAGCGCTAGCAGTTCCACCCACGCCCAAATGCACTGGCACGGAAATTGTGCTTGGTTGCCATGACGATGTTAGGTCAACAAACCCTTAAACCCTAAAATAATTACGATTTAAACAACTTTTCAGCTCAAATAATAGATGAGTTTCAACAGAAGAATGAATGCAAGTGCTTTTATAAAATTATACGGTTCACATTTCTTCCTTTACTCCCTCAAAAAATGGTCCCCCATTCACTTCCATTGTAAGTGCCTCACTGTAACCCAGATTTGTGCTTTTTTAAGTAAAAGGAGGGACGAGTTGAGATACATTGTTGTGGCAATCATCATTACGCCACAAACACTATCGATTGAGCTTAACTTGTATTGAACCTGTAAAATCCCTTTAAGAAGACTTTCGTGAAGCCTCAGGTAACTGTTTAAGCATGGCAAAATGCAATTTACTCATCTTGCAACCCTACAAGCGCAATGGGGGATATTAACTATTACCCTTGGAAAGTCTGATAAAAGGGTCAGATGGAGCGTATAGACAGGACAACTGCAAGCACAGGCAAAACAATGAAAGGCGGAAGAAGGAAAAGAGGAAAACATGTTTTGGCAGGCAGCAATGCAAACTATTGAGGAAACAAGTAAAGAGTCAACTAAGTTCATATTAAAAGCATGAAACAGAGAAGCGAGGAAGAGAATATCTCTTAACAGGAAGCAAAATTAAATAGGTCAAGTTTAGAAATGTCATCAAGGAACGAGATATTCAGTATGGGACATTCAAAACAGTAGGCAGCAAAATCATGCTGGTCAAAAACTACAGCACTACTGCAAGTATAATTAAATAGTTACTAACTTTTAAAAAGCGCTTCCTGCCAGCAGCTGACGTGAAGCATGACGCGAGGCGTTGGCGAGTTCATATGAGAATTCAGAAGCAATGCTTATTTACAACAGATGAACGAACGTCGCACGAGATGTCGCCATTTCAAACAGCATCAGAGCTCTGGAAGGAAGCGCTGATTTAAAGTTAAAAACGTTTTAATTATCGACTATGACTTTTAGACTGTCGAAGTGCTGGCACCTGTACTTCCATTATAAAGACCTGACAGAGCTCTATCTTCTTCATTTGTGTTCTGCTGAAGTCATACACATCTGGGATGGCATCAGAGTAGGTGAATAATGAGAGACTGCTATGAAACACCAGACTCCCTCTTCAGGAGTTTAGACCCATAGAGATGTCTTTATATTCCTTCAGACTCGAGTTATACAACTCCCGACCACCTCACACAAGAGCTCTTGACTTGAACGTCCACTGTTGTTGTTTTTACCTTCATCTCCTGATGTCTAGCGGCGGTTACATATATTTCTAGCACTTCTTTGTGACAGCAACGGCTGAAAGTAAGTGTTGCCACCTTGTGGACCAACTAATTAATGCAAATAACTCCAGGCATATGCAAATTCTGCGTGTTCAAAGACATGGTTTAGAATAATGGGGCTGTGCTCGTTCAGTGCTAGCACACTCTGCTGATGACAATATTTGCACTCAGCGTTCGCGTCTGACCAGATTATACTTTGGGCTTCAGCTGTTGGTCTCGAAGTAGGTGGAGCTCCAGGTCACACCTACCGATGATGACCAATGGCAGTAAGAAGGTGTTTAGCAGCCGGTAAGAAGTGTTCCTGAAAGTTCACCCTGACAAGCTTTTATGACCCACTGAAATGAACACAGAAACACCTTAGAATTGGACAGATTTTGTTTTTAATGACATCACACCTGTTCTTTTGTATAGTGTGTAGCAGCCTAAAAGTTTTTTGTTGTTGTTGCTATTTTTGTATTATTCTAATACAAATTTAGGGAGAAAATAAACATAATTGACATAATTGCCAGTGTTTTTGTTTTATACCAGCTCATGTAATGTATGTGTGTACCAGAGTCCTCTGCGCTTTGAGACAGCTCTGGCAGTTTGTTCCTGAGTGCCGCGGGATCCTGATACTGGGGGTCCAGCAGGAAGATCCTCTCATACGGGGGGTCGAGGGAGATGCGGGGGGGCACCGGTGGAGTCTGCAGGATTATAGTGTCACTGCAGGAGGAAAGACGGACTGTCACCTCCTCCTCTAAAATACGCCTTGGAGCCTTAGAGAAAGAGAGCGAAAGGAGTGAAAGAGATGTACATAGAGATTTTGGGTTTTTAAATTGGTCACATTTGTTGTAACATTGCAAAGTTGTAACATTACCGGAAAGTTTATGTTTTGATGCTACTGTATGTGTTAACAAGGCCGTAAGATTAAAGGTTTGAGCTCGCACAAGGCCAGGATATGCCAGGAAGTAAGAAGTCTGCTTTGGGCCAATAATAAAGTTCTAACGGGAGATCAAGTAGTTACTCTGCACCATTTAACGCTTGTAATGAAATTGAAAAGATATAGTGCTTCTTTTCATCCGAGCGGATGAGGAAATTTGTCGACAGCTTACAGGAGCAATAAGCGATTCCGTTACTTATGATAAAATAACTAGCCTTCGAGAACGAGGTTCAGTTTAAAGGTCATTTCCGGCACATGACATCACAGAGTTTAACGGCTATTTGGTGCTGACGTGTGAATGGTAGCAAAACACTGTTGCACGAGTGAATGGCAGATGTGTTACATTTACCAGAAAAGGCAATATGGGAATTTTACTGCAATTTAATGGGTTTCATGTGTGAAAGTAGCTTATGCATTTTCTGTGTAAGACTGCTAAAAATGTCATTTTAGGGGCCGTTCAAACCAATATCAACGTTGCGTCTATCTGCATCCATTTTTCCCCTATGTAAACGTGCTAGAAAGATGCCTTTGACCATTGCACCATGCCTCAATGTTTTTTCAGCGTCTCATGAAAGAGCGCAGCATTTTAAAGATGCTTTGCGAAGTTAAAAGAACTTGAACATCTAAAAATGTCTGCCGTTCAGACTTTACTCTAAAAAAGCTATATGCAGCGCAACAAATAGAAAAGAATGCAGGTCTCTTCAAAAGCTCCTGCACGAAACAATGGAAAATACTGCGAGACGTCCATCTAGCACATGTTTATCCATCCATCCATCCATCTTCAACCGCTTATCCGAAGTCGGGTCGCGGGGGCAGCAGCTCCAGCAGGGGGCCCCAAACTTCCCTATCCCGAGCCACATTAACCAGCTCTGACTGGGGGACCCCGAGGCGTTCCCAGGCCAGTGTGGAGATGTAATCTCTCCACCTAGTCCTGGTCTTCCCCGAGGCCTCCTCCCAGCTGGGAGGCGCCCAAATGCCCAAACCACCTCAACTGACTCCTTTCAACGCAAAGGAGCAGCGGCTCTACTCCGAGCTCCTCACGGATGACTGAGCTCCTCACCCTATCTCTAAGGGAGAAGCCTGCCACCCTTCTGAGGAAGCCCATTTCGGCCGCTTGTACTCGCGACCTAGTTCTTTCGGTCATGACCCAGCCTTCATGACCATAGGTGAGGGGTAGGAACGAAAATTGACCGGTAGATCGAGAGCTTTGCCTTCCGGCTCAGCTCTCTTTTCGTGGCAACGGTGCGATAGAGCGAGTGCAATACCACCCCCGCTGCCCCGATTCTCCGGCCAACCTCCCGCTCCATTGTCCCCTCACTCGTGAACAAGACCCCGAGGTACTTGAACTCCTTCACTTGGGGCAATACCTCCTTCCCTACCCGGAGAACGCACTCCATCGGTTTCCTGCTGAGAACCATGGCCTCAGATTTAGAGGTGCTAATCCTCATTAGGGATGAGGATCTAGCAAGTTAACATAGAAAAACTAATAAAAAACAACGCATACGGATGCAAAAACACATTTGGTGCGAAAGGCCACTTGATCAAGGTGACCTTTGTTGCATTTGTTTTTTTTTTTCAAATTTAATGCCGAATGTGAACGCATGAATTTGTGATACTACTTAAACATTTCACATATTGTTGGACAGCACTCACTGCCACATCTCCAAAAGAAAGACGCAAACATGTACACTCACCTTCTCCAGGACTTTGCACACATATTGGCACCAGAGAATCAGGAAGATGATTACCACCAGTAGGAGAATAATAGTCACCAGACAGCCAATCAGAATTGACGTACTGCCCTCTTCAGGAGAACCCGTCTTTGATGGTGTTGTCCTGTCCTCTGTAGGACACAAAGGGTTTATTGAAAGGTAATTCATACTCTGTTACAAGTTACTACAGAGTCCAGAAGCATATTCTTGTAGTCAACATGAAAAGTTTGCAAAACATTTGACACATTACTTTGAAATGTGACGTGTTTTCAATTGATGCTGAACACTCAATGAAAATTACTCTTTACATTAAAGGTTGTTAAAAATAAAAGAGCTAGAGGACGATAGCCGAAAGGCAAAGTTATTAGTTAAAGTATTATATTTTGTTGATTTTGAAGACAATTTTTAATTTCTTTGGAATAAAAAGCATGATGAATCGTTTGCAATCAGACAAACATTGTGATTTGATGTTGACTTTAAGAAAAATACGGTCTTCTATCAGCACCGTGACTATTTATCTCAGTGGTTCTCAACTTTATTTTTTACAGCAACTTATAATAATAAAAGTGATATTGTTAATATACAACAATCAGCCACAACATTAACTGCACCAACCCGCATCTCAGAATAGAGATGTCATTCTTCTCAACACAATTGTACAGAGGGGTTATCTGAGTTCCCGTAGACTTTGTCAGTTCAGACCAGTTTGGCCATTGTCTGTTGACCTCTCATCAACAAGGTGTTTCCATCCACAGAACTGCCCCTCATTGGATGTTGTTTGTTTTTGGCACCATTCTGAGTAAATTCTAGAGACTGTTGTGGGTGAAAATCCCAGAAGATCAGCAGTTACAGAAATACTGTTGTGGCTGAACCGTGTATTACAAAAATACGTGAAAAGACCAATAATATTGCATATTTTGTCCCACTGAAATGCTCATTCTACATTACAGGACTGATTTTGAGTTAGATGCAGATGTACACTACAGGTCAAAACTTTTGAAACACTTGACTGAAATGTTTCTCATGATCTTAATCTTTTGATCTGAAGGTTAAATGTTTGAAATGAGTTTTGTAGACAAAAATATAATTGTGCCACCATATTAATTTATTTCATTATAAAACAAAAATTTTATAATAATAATAAAAAAAGGTTTTGAAATGGATGACTTGGACAAAATAATAAAGAAAAGCAGCAAATTAGTGCCCAACATATAGATGGAAACTCCTTCAATACTGTTTAAAAATCATCCCAGGGTGATACCTCAAGAAGTTGCTTCAGAAAATGTCAAGAGTTCATGTCTGCAAATTCTAGGTAAAGTGTGACGACTCTGAAGATGCTAAAATATAACAGTTTTTATTTAAATTTTGGATTTTTATTTAGTCGCAACATAATTCCCATATTTACATTTATGTTATTCCATAGTTGTGATGACTTTACTATTATTCTAAAATGTGAAAAATAATAATAAAGAATAAGATTAAAAAGTGATTCAAATTATTTAAATTGAGTGCATTTCAAAACTTTTTAACAGTAGTGTAAATTCACTCATATTGACAAAAGTAAGGTTATCTATAACACCTATAAAAAGTAAAACAGTTACATTTTCTAACACTGAAACAAAAATCTTTTTGCCTATTTATTAGGATTTACGCATTTTTATTTCATCTTTAAAAAAATTGTGTATTTTGCATTTGCCCTTTTGAAATTTTACATGAATTTAAATTTAAATGAATTTATTTTATAGTTTTAACAGTGGTATTTGTAACAAGACACAAGTAAATGCATGAAAGCATGGATCATCTTCACTACCAAGGTTAGATGTAACATGATTTCTCTAAAACAAACTATGGCATTTTTGTAATTATAAACAGTAGACCTAATCTAAACACATGTAAAAACAATGAATACAAAATATGAATATTTATAAGTTGTAACAAAAATGACTCCCCTAATGTAGCCTATGGCACATTTAATAGATGTGAAGTAGTGATATCATAATATTTATTATCAATATATTTCTGCGTGAAGTAGAGTTGGTGTTACTATAGTAAATTCAAGGGCGGTGATGTAAAATTCTGTGCCGAATTCAAATAGTTTCCGATTCTTGCGCCTTGCTTCTCACTGATTCCCGCAAAGCTGCAAGTTTAACCCTCTGGGGTCGACGAACGCACCGGCGCATCCTGCTGGATATTTTCATCATTACAGCGGAAACAACTTAAAATACTCCGTCCTTTTGGGGCATACAGATAAGTGTAAGACATCATTAGAGACTATAAAGGGTCTACTTTTATTTGTGTACACTCATAATAACAATGAAACCTTGTGCTTTTGTAAAATAAAGAAAATAAAAAGGGTGAGCTATCAAACGTCTCTGTCTCCACGAGCATATATATGAAACACGTCACGAAAATGAACTGAAACTCCGTGAATAATTATCACACAAACATGAAACATATGTCTAAAGAAAGCTTAAAATATCTACTTTTAAATAAATCAAATTTAAAACAAACATTCTCCTGCGATGTAATCTGTATGAAACTAAGCGATGTACACTTTCTCCTGGCTCAGTAAATTATCTGTAATGTGATCCCACCCACCAGCAGAGCGCGCCATTCATACGCTAATGTGCTGAAGCGATCAATGCAAATGGTAAACGCCCCCGACAGTGATGTTTGATGTAAACACAATCCATTTAATTTCTGTGCGTTTGTAACGATACTCAGGCAAGAAAACTCCTGGATAGTGACGAAGAGTTAACATTTTCCTCAGAAGAAGAGCGAGACTCCGATGAACGTTTGCATTTTGAAGAGTGACTTGATCCAGCCGAGGATACAATTTCAGACGAGTAAGTAATTTAGATTTCATTAGTTGACGTGCTATTTTATATAAACATGTACATATTTTACTAGTGGGACTGTTTCTAGACTTGCCAGTCAGGATTCAGAGAATTGACATTTGAATATGTCCTAATAAGCAAGTTTTAGTTACATTTAAATGTTGTTTCGGCTAAAGCAGGTATTTAAATTGTATGCTGTATGATATAAATATGGTATGTAATATGATATAATAATAATATGAATGTTTAGATTATATTTTATCTAGTGTTTACAATGCCTCATTATCATCAACAAAGCTTGTGCTTGCAAATATGTGTTCAGGTTAAATGTGTAAAATGCACTTTAAATATGCCCATATAAGTAAATCAGCATATTATTATGATTTCTGAAGGATCATGTGACACTGAAGACTGCAGTAATGATGCTGAAAAATCAGCTTTGATCACAAATTGAATTTTACAATATATTCAAATAGAAAACTGTTCTTTTAAATTGTAAAAAGAGATCACAATATCAATATTTTTACTGTATTTTGGATCAAATAAATGCAGCCTTGATGAGCAGAAGAGACTTCTTTTAACGGTAGTGTAGGTCTAAAATTAAGTAAAGTCTTTATGTAAAGAAAATGTATAGTCAGATTACTTCTTTTAACTTGAACATTTTGATCATTAAGTCTCCTCACATTCATTCTCTTTCTGTCACATTCCTCATTGATAGGCCCAAGGGAGGGGTATTTTGTCTCCCCATGTGTGAATTACAATCAATATTCATGATCATTCACGCCTCCTCGCATATGACACTAAAATTGTCTTACAAAAGTTAAATTACTATATTGTTTTGTATGAATGAGTGATCAGGATGGTTTTCACATCATTTTATAGCAAAAAGTTCTCAAAAGTCTTGTGGACAAATGTTTAGTATGTGTTATATGGCCTTATTTCAATGACATAACATTTTAGTTTTTTCAAAAACCACGCATAAACGTTAATTTCTCCAAAATACAAACATGTACACACATGTTGCTCACATATTATTGTAGCCCAGTTTGTGCTGAATACAGCATTATCAGATTTTAGCCATTAATATGTTTTTAAGCAACTGAAAAAGCACAAATGTCAAGGCATGTCAAAACTTCTCCAGGGCCCAAAACACCCTCAGACCCCAGAGGGTTAATAGCTTGAGCTTTAAGAGCTTTGCGTTTGCACTGCTTTGTCCATTGAGCCATATCCATCTACAGAGCCATACAGGTCCATTAGCAGAGGTTGTGCCTCCACCTGTGTATTTGACAACTAAAAATGCTAAACCAAATACTTCAGATGCGTCGCTAGACTTAAATCATACCAGACAGCATACTAACCCGTATAATTGAGAAACAACTCATATACACCAAGTCTACATAAATGTTTTCATGCAAACAGGAACTTGTTGATAGATTTGATTATTATGACTGATAAACGCCCCCCATTTGTAATCTAACTCTCTACTAATTTGCTCCCAGTGCCCCCTAGCATCTTTGAACTCCACCTGGAGTAGCGGTACCACCCCCGTTGAGAACCCCTGCTTTACCTGTTTTTTGTGTAGTATATTGTAGATTGATGTCTGCCTCATATGAAGGAGGAGTCAACACTGGAGGCCTCTGGGTAGGAAGTACATTAGGTGCTGCAAAGCAAAAATAATACAAATAGGAAATCAATAAACATCTATATATATATATATATATATATATACACACACACACACACACACACACTATCTATCCATCCACACACACACACTCTGCTGGGTAGTAACAGATTACATGTAATCTGGATCACATAATCATATTACGAAAATCAAGTACTTGTAATTAAATGTTATAATAACCGTAATCGAATTACAGTTACTTTATGGATTACATGATAACATGTTTATTATGCAACAGCAGTAAATAGTTAATTATATATTACTAATATATTACTATTAATTTTATTATTAATTACACTGTTTTTTTTCTCTTTTTTAAAATCTTTTACATTTTTCACTTTTAATTGACAATTCCTGACGAACACATTTTAATTGTTATTTGAATTATCGCTCTGTGTATAATATTGCCATGTGTCGCTATGTGTTTGGAAGAATTTTAGCCATCAAATGCATCAAAATGCACAACTACACGGCATTTTATATTCACAATGTAATCCAATTAGTGCTGTAAAATTTGTTTATACTTACAACAATGTAAATGAATGCACTTTTGCTTTAGTGATAACCTTGAGGCTGTTTTTGTGATGTTGATTCTCAAGTTTAACTGGACTGATCTCTTACCACACATGGATGGCGTCTGTAAAATTGCATGACAACATCTGTGTAATGCACCCCGGGAACATGTCCATATTTCTAGAAACTCCAATAAGATATGCCTGTTAAACATATCGAGTATGGCAAGCTATTGATTTTATGTTCATTCATGTTGTAATTCTTTTAGGCACTAAAAATGAACTAGATGTCACAGTGCAATGTTTAATGCGCTTTTAAACAATGTCATAAGGAGCCGATTTGTGAGGCTAATTTTGTTAGCAATAAAGAATGGAATAAATTTTCCTTCCACTTGGCATTTTTATGCTAAAATAGTATAAGATTATCCTACTCAAATGCAAACGACATCAAATAAAAGGGTTACTGGTTGCAATTTTTGACAAAAATAATCAGTTCCAGATTACAATTCAGTAGTAATCTACCAGCACTGTGTGTGTGTGTGTATATATATATAATTTATAATAGACATGCAGTTTTTACGAAAACATTAATTGAGAGACTACATGGAATATCTGTACTTTTTAAAATATTTTTGTCACATCACAGGACCATTTAAAATGAAGGCAAATGTTAGAAACTGCTAACTTTACCAATCACAGCATCTAAAATACACACAGCTTCTTAAAATACACCATTTTAAGTAAACATTTGACATGAAAAAAATTACATATTTTTTTAGATGTTAACATGTTTAAAAAATAATACAAAATTGGGATATTGGAATATCCCATCCCAACATGGAATATCTTTTCTTTTAATAATGATACTCTGCCTGGTCAAAAAAGTCACATACTCTAATATTTCATTGGAACGCCTTTAGCTTTGATTACGACACGCATTCGTTGTGGCATTGCTTCGACAAACTTATGCAACGTCACAACATTTATTTTCATCCAGAGTGCATTTATTTTTGGCCAAGATCTTGTATTGATGACGGTAGAGTCAAATCACTCCGTAAAGTCTTCTCCAGCACATCCCAAAGACTTTCAATGAGTTTAAGGTCAGGACTCTGTGGTGGAAAATGACTCCTCATGCGCCCTGAACCACTCTTACACTATTTGAGTCCGTTCAATCTTGGCATTGTAATCCTGGAATATGTCCGTGCTGTCAGGGAAGAAAAATCCATTGATGGGATAACCTGGTCATTCAGTACTTTCAGGTAGTCAGCTGACTTCATTGTATTGCCGCATAACGTTGTTGAGCATAGACGTGACCAACTGAAGCAACCCCAGATCACAACACTACCTCCAGAGGCTTGTACAGTGGGCACTATGCATGATGCACTATGCATGTACATGTGCATCGTTTCATTCACTTCCCTTCTTACCCTGACGCGCCCATCGCTTTGGAAAAGGGTAAATCTGGACTCATCAGACCACATGACCTTTTTCCATCGCTCCACTGTCCAATCTTTATGCTTCCTAGCACACTGAAGTTGCTTTTTTCCAATTAATCTCACCAACAAGTGGATTTCTTGTGGCCACACAGATGTTTAGTCCCAATCCTGTAAGTTTCTCGTCACATTGTGTGTTCAGAAATGCCGTTACTTTCATTATTAAACAGCCGTGAGTTCTACTGTCGATTTATATGATGTATTTATAAGCTGACGGATCTCCACTATCCTTCCAGGTTTTGGACAGTTCTTAACCCAGATCCAGTGATTTCAGCAATCTTCTTAGTTGTTTTCTTTTCTTGATGCAGGCCAATAATTTACCCCTTCAGAAACATAGTAACATCTTTTCCACGACCACAGGATACGGCTTTCAACATGGTTTTTTTAAGAAATGAGAAGCTACACACTGCATCAGAATTTTTGCCAGCTGAAACATATTAATCACTGCAATAATAATCTAATCATAAGCTCTTAAGTATCTGCTTATTTAAATCCAAACGGCGACTTTGTTTTGGACAGGCAGTGTATTTTTCACACCACAAGACCACTCAAAATAAACTAGTAAAAGCAAAATGTTACTGTTAAAACTGCTAGCTTCATCAGTCACAGCATGTAAAATACACACTTTCCATTATACATCTTATATGAGGTAAACAATATATTGGCAAAAATCTACCATCATTTACATTTGGCAGACGCTTTTATCCAAAGCAACTTACAGTGCATTTATTTCAGTGACAATCCCCCCCGGAGCAACCTGGAGTTAAGTGCCTTGCTCAAGAACACAATGGAGGTGGCCGTGGGGGTCGAACCAGCGACCTTCTGATTAACAGTTATGTGCTTTAGCCCACTATGCCACCACCACTCCAGTCAGTTGCCAATAAACTGAAGCAGAGACTATTTAGCAGAGAAAGGCCACTTCTATTAAAATGAATGAGAGAAATTGGAATACCCAACAGTCAACAGTTGTAGAAAGGATGTCCCGCCTTACAGGTAAAAGAGCCAATCACCTTTTACAGATATCACGTCAATCAATTAGAGAACGAACATGTGAATTAGCTATGCAAGCTGGGAAGTGATGAAGCACAATTGACTGGTTATATGTAAATGTGCTCCGTTAGCACGTTCATTGTGTCTCCAACTTCACATCTTGTAAATAATAATAAAACACCTGAATTTGGCAAACTTTACATTTTAAAAAATCCTTTAAATGGGCAATATACAAGCTTAATTTGGTAAATACTTTTTTATAAATCCCTTTTCTCGCCAATTTTGTAAAGCCCAATTCCCACTACTTAATAGTTCCTCGTATTGGCGCAGTTACTCACCTCAGTCCAGGTGGCGGAGGGCAAGTCTCAGTTGCCTCCGCTTATGAGACAGTCAATACGCTCATCTTATCACATGGCTTGCTCTGCATGACACCGCGGAGACTCACAGCATGTGGAGGCTCATGTTACTCTCCACGATCCACGCACAACTTGCCACACGCCCCATTGAGAGCAAGAACCACTAATAGCAACCACAAGGAGGTTACCCCATGTGACTCTACCCTCCCTAGCAACCGGGCCAAATTGGTTGCTTAGGAGGGCTGCCTGGAGTCACTCAGCACACTCTTGATTCGAACTTGCGACTCCAGGGGTAGTAGTCAGCGTCAATACTCACTGAGCTACCCAGGCCCCTAATTTGGTAATTACTTAAATACAGAGCATTGTAACAGATAACAAGTTTCCAACAATTCAAAATAAGAGTCTCCGGTGAATGTTGGGCTTGTTTATAGTTAAAATCCTGCGTTATGCACCAAATCTTTATTTTTTTCTGGTTATTATTGGGATTTTGGTTGCACAATAAACTACATTTGGGATCTTATTCATTTTGGACTTTTCTAGCCTTTATATCTGCACCCATCATACTAAGGAAAGACTAAGAAATTGTTTCTATAAATCGATTTTAAAAACCATTAGCCGATTAATCGGTTATCAGACCTTTCCACCACCTTAGTTACCATATCAGCAAAACCCACAATCGGTTGACCTCTAACATAAATATATCAAAACATAAACATGTGAATAATTGAGGATTTGGGGGTCTCGTTGAAAGACTGAGTGTCAAAGTGGAAGAGAAAAAAAATTGGAAATAATAATAGGAAAAGTATTTCACAGTTCTGGCTGAATTTTAAAGAGGAAATACTGGGAATAGCACTGGACAGGAGAGGTGAACTGCTTTTATTTCATACCAGACTGGAATGAGATTTCACTGAACATCATCCAAGTATCTGCAAAGTAAAAGCGGCAGCGCAGAGCAGCAGCTGTTCTGTGGTTTAACGGAACGGTCACATAGCGAGCACTTGGATTACGGTCGTCTATGACGGTGTGGAACTCCACCGGCTTGGGTTCCCACTCTGAGATGAGGTGTGTTTTAAACACACATGACACGGATGCGAAGATCTTCACACCCCGAGAGAACATGTTATTGCTGTGAACCTGTAAATAAAAAATGAGAAATATCATTAGCATTTAAACATTTACATTTACATTTATGCATTTGACAGACACTTTTATCTAAAGTGACTTACAGTGCACTTATTACAGGGACAATCCCCCCGGAGCAACCTGGAGTTAAGTGCCTTGCTCAAGGACACAATGGTGGTGGCTGTGGGGATCGAACCAGCGACCTGCTGATTAACAGTTATGTGCTTTAGCCCACTATGCCACCATCATGCCTCATAGTACTATAACCTGCCAAACTTACAGGACCATCACTGTCAGAAATGTATGTGAATATTAAAAAGTCAATATTTTTTAGTGAATTTGATTTTCAGGGGCATTTTTACCTTTACTACTGCCTTAATTAGGGATACTTATCCATATAAATATACTTAACCATATAAAAATCACTTATGTCAAATTACTTCATTTTAATGAATTAACTAAAATAAATTCTTAACCTGAATTATCAAGATTAACTCATATTTTATTAGATAATATGTTAAATTATGCCTAGAATCACATTCTGAATTTCTGTGGCATTTTTGTCACTTTTTTGCATTTTTGCCCAAAGCCCCAATTTGTTTTTGACCCTACGGTGCTCTAGGTAATTATTTATATACATTTTTTAGGTTTCAATAGAATGTGGTCTCAAGACTTATATGGAGACCTATATGTGTGGATGCAGTAACATACAAACGTTTGCGGGGCGGCTGCGTGGTAGAGCGGGTCGGCCACTCTGTCCAATCGCATGGTTGGCGGTTCGATTACCAGCCCACACGACTCCACATGCCGAAGTGTCCTTGGGCAAGACACTGAACCCCAAGTTGCTCCCAATGGCAGGCTAGCGCCTTGCATGGCAGCTCAGCCGTCATTGGTGTGTGAATGGGTGAATGAGACGCAGTGTAAAGCGCTTCGAAAACCTCTATGGTTAAACAGGCGCTATATAAGCGCAGACCATTCTCAATGGGTTTGAAGAAACGCCATAAATATCCCCCCTCCATAACTTTCATTATGCATTGTGTTTCCAAGTGAAAAACAATTACATTTTTTATTATCTATTAGAAAGATACGAAAAGACTATATTACAATGCAAGTTTAAAATTTTCCAATTGTTTAACTAAACCAACAAAAAACAAGAGTCCCCAAAATTCAATAAATATGTTATATTTTTTATATAAAATCCTCACTTCAAGATTACATTTAGTCATTTAGCAGAAGCTTTCATCCAAAGTTACTTGTGAGGAACAAATAAGGAACATAGCAAGCAAATTGTCATACAAGTCAACAATATCTGCAGTATCGCCAAGTTCTCAAAGTAGCTGGAGTTGTATCGAATATTAAGAACCTAAAACTCATTCCGCAGACACTTACATGCTTATATAGTGAAAAACACCACTGACTCTAGAAGTATGTGGCAGGGAATTAACATCATTATGGACTACATAGGGAATAAAAACTCCACCTCTCTCTCGGATGAGCTTAATACATTTTATGCTCGTTTCGAGGAAAATAACACCGCCCTCACGGAGAGAGCACTCATGGCCGACGCTACAGAGGTTGGTTCACTCTCCGTCTCTGTTGCGGATGTAACCCGATCCTTCCGACAGGTGAACATCCGTAAATCCGTGGGTCCAGATGGCATTCCGGGCCGCATCATCAGAGCATGCGCGAACCAACTGGCTGGTGTTTTTATGGACATTTTCAACCTGTCCCTCTCCCTGTCTGTAGTCCCCACATGCTTCAAAACATCAACCATTGTGCCTGTACCGAAGCAAGCCAAAATCACTTGCCTAAATGACTGGCGTCCTGTTGCCCTCACCCCCATCATCAGCAAATGCTTTGAGAGGTTAATCAGAGATCACATCTGCTCAGTGCTGCCCACCTCTTTGGACCCATTGCAGTTTGCCAGGACCCATCACTGACCCTCAACACTGGAGCCCCGCAGGGCTGTGTTCTCAGCCCACTCCTGTATTCCCTGTGCATACATGACTGTGTGGCAACACATAGCTCCAATGCCATCATTAAGTTTGCTGACGATATGACGGTTGTAGGTCTGATCACTGACAATGATGAAACAGCCTACAGAGAGGAGGTGCGCACTGTGACACGCTGGTGTCAGGAGCACAACCTCTCCCTCAATGTCAGTAAGACCAAGGAGCTTGTAGTGGACTTCAGGAAGAAAGACAGAGAACACAGCCCCATCATCATTAGTGGGTCACCAGTGGAGAGAGTCAGCAGCTTCAAGTTCCTCAGTGTCCACATTACTGAGGAACTCACATGGTCCGTCCACACTGAGGCCGTTGTGAAGAAGGCTCACCAGTGCCTCTTCTTCCTGAGACGACTGAGGAAGTTTGGAATGAACCACCACATCCTCAAAACTAAAAATCTAAAGGAATAACTCAATCAATCTTTACCAGATTTACATTTATGCATTTGGCAGACGCTTTTATCCAAAGTGACTTACAGAGCCCTTATTACAGGGACAATCCCCCTGGAGCAACCTGGAGTTAAGTGCCTTGCTCAAGGACACAATGGTGGTGGCTGTGGGGATCGAACCAACAACCGTCACATGATTGGTTGGCTTGACCTTTAGTTAAAAAAATTTCATAAATTGTACTTTAGCTTGTCCTCCATTCTCACCTTCATAGAAGTGAAGTTTCGTTGTCTGTCAAACTGAAACTCCATCTCCACATATCCAGGGCCCAAGCTGTCATTCCTCCAACCCACGTAGTCGTATCCGGGCCACAAGCTGTACCGCGTCCTCTGTACAAAATCATCTTGACCAATCACACCATCCGTCAGCTGGCCCAGCCCCCCAGACAGCTTCCTGTGGGAGCAGACAGAGACAGGAAGCACCTAAGAGTTTGCCATGGAGTGATAGGCATTAATTTCTAGACTTAAAATACAATTGTAATGGTTTGAGAATAGAATAGCGCTGAAAACTACACAATTCCATTTTGGCATGAGTTGGGAAGGCAGGAAAGAGAGGATGTAGAATCAATGTGAAGAAGCAGATAACCTCTAAAATGTGGCATATCTTAAGGGTAGTTCATCCAAATATGAAAATTCTGTCATCATTTACTCACCCTAATGTCGCTGATATTTGCTCACCCACAACTTGTACGACTTTCTTCCGTGGAACACAAAAAGTCAAAGTTTGTACACACAGCTGTTTTCTACACTACAAAAGCAAACAGGGACGGGGGCAGACAAGCTCCAAAGAGGACAAAAAGAACATTAAGATACCAAGTCCATATGACTACTTGACTAGTAAATCTCAAATATAGCTCTTAATTCTCATATTCAAGCGTTGAAACTAGAGCTGTCAAAGATAACGCGTTAACGCATGTGATTAAAATAGTTGAAAGCGTTACTATTTCTTAATCATGACTAAAGCATTTAACGCAAATAAAGCATAATCAGCATATACAGTACACTGGCCGGAACCTTTGTGATGTGTCCGCCTGGTGTCATTACACTGATGCACACAAACATACACAACAGTCGTGCAAGTGATCAAATGATGCCGAAAATGCTAACGCTATTTTTTTACAAAACAAACCCAGACGTGACCCCTGATAGAAATCAAGTACTTTGTATCTGTAAAGTGCATTTTAATCACCACGGAAGCACGTCAAGTCTTAACTATCACAAAAATGCAGAACGAGACGTTGTTTGAAAACACTTTGATGTGGTGTTCAAAGTGCGCTTGACTCTGGCGTTGACGCTTTGACACGAATCATGAATGCAGCTTCACGATTGCTTTAGCAAAGCAGATTGCCACAGTCTGTGGAAGATGAGCGTTTTAAAGATATTTAATGCGCATTGCAACTAATACTCGACCTATGGTTCTATTAAATTAGTCTAAATCTCACTTAGACTTTGCATAACGTTTAATGTTACTTGAATTGGTGCTATTATAGTACATTTCTATCTTTATACTGTGGAACCGTGCGTTCAGACCAGAGGCGTCGAGAGCGTCAAATCGACCGGAAGTCATTCATTTTCTATGACAGCCAGCGTCTCTCGGCGGTGAGAAGCGGCGCGGCGAGTCTTGGGCAGTGTGGGCATCAGAGGAAAGTTCAAGTGCAGCCAACATTATGGTAATGAGCTTTGACGCGGTTTGGCGGCAACCTATTGGAATATAGAAGTGCTCCGCTCTAGCGAAGTCTAGAGAACACAACAATGTAAACGTTGGTTCCCACTAAACAATAGTTCCGAATACAAAATGGAGGAGAAACTGATTATTGCCATGGCGGGTTTTCCCGTAATATTTGATCTGTCCCTGTTGGCTTACAGGGATATAAATAAAATTAAAAAACGATGCATGGACAAAGGTGTCTGAAATTGTTGGTGTGCCAGGTGAGTTGATGAATTGGATATTATGGTTTATATAATACTATATTCAAATATTTCATGAGAATATACGCTGCTTGTGATAAAAAAGATACCGGTCGACATGTCTGGATGTTTTGTGGCCCCTTTAAATATAGTTCACAAAACCAAGCATTCTCAATGAACGTTGCCGCCTATTTCAAATACGTCAGAGCGTCCACGAATTTTCGATAGCGTTGTTGGCAGGGCAACCAGAGCGAATTTTGACACTCTCACCGCCTCTGGTCTGAACGCACAGGAAGACTTCACAAGCATTATTGTTATTTTTCTTTCATAAGAAAGAAATAAATGCATTTTGACAGGAAAAGAAGTGTATATTGAGTGGGGCTGAAACGATTAGCCGGCGTTATCGACAATAAAAAAAATTTGTCGACAACAATTTTTCTTGTCGAATAGTCGTTTGATCTCATGTAACGAGATCATATAAAACTCTATATGATAGCAGCACTCCAGCTCGAACCTGATTGAGGAGAGGAAGAATACAGCTCACAGTCCAGATGCACTCCAAACTTTCCAAACGCTAATTTCCTATCGTTTGAATTACTGCAATTCTTTATATCTTGGAATGTCACAGTCTATCCTCTCTCATTTGCAGATTGTTCAGAATGCAGCAGCTAAGCTTTTACTGGTCATAAGAGATCATTATACCCCTGTACTTGCCTCATTGCACTAGTTACCTGTAAAATTCATCCTACTGCTCCTCCCAGGCAAAGGTGGGTAGAGTAGCCAAAATGTGTACTCGAGTAAAAGAACAATTATTAAAAAAATTGTCAAGTAGAAGTATTAATGCTAAACATTTATCGAGTAAGAGTAAGCAAGTATCCAATTAAAAGAGTACTCAAGTAGCGAGTAACTAGTTACTTCCACATATAATATAATGAACATTTATGCCACAATATTCCATTACATAATACACATTTGACACGTATTACAGAATAATAATACTTCTACTAATAATATTATAAATTCTTATTAATAATAATATTGGAAACTGTCATCATACACCATTTTGTTTTAAAACCACATGACTTTCTTCTAGTGACTAAGACTTACATTCCCCAACATTCTGTCATTTTTGGTTCCACAAAATACAAAAAGTAAAATGATTTTGGAACTACAACAGGATGGGGAAATGATGACGGAATATTAATTTACGCAAAACTATCACTTTAAGGTGTCAGATCTGGACAAATCTGTCAATTATAAGAGAAGTTTGGAAACCGGTTTCTAGTAATTATTATGATGAAAAATGTGAAACATTTTCCACAGGCCCAATTATATATAATGCTGAAAAAAACGAAGCAAGACCATGCTTTACTAATGCCTCCTGTCGCTTTTTAATGTTCTGATTGGATTCTTAGTTCAGTGTAGTTACAGTATTTTCAGTGTCGAAAGAATTTTTCATTAGATAATGAATTCTGTACACTAAGGGTAGAATATCTCTGTGTTTGGAAGCGTGTTAGGCTTATTTAAGTTCAGACCTTGTTTTCTGTTGTCCATAAGAAAATAGTTTGCATCTGTCAAATGCAGAAACGCTGTGCACATGCAGACATAATGTCAACTCGCGTTCCAGATGTCAAACATGCAATCGGCAGAGCAAAAGACATTTTTACACTTAACGCAGATGATTACATGGAACTGATATATTGCAGCACTGATATCAAATTTATACTAATAAACCGAGGTCATAAGCGCCCATGAAATGACCAAGGCACAGACAAGCCCACGTTATCATTATCGCCAACACGTACCACGCTGCAACCTTGAAAAATCAGCTTGTATTATGGTAAAATGAAGGCACTGCATAATGATAGAAAGTGTTTTTTTTTTGAAAGCTTGATACTGCAGGAGTGATGAGCTCGGCTCGAGTGACATAAAAGTAAAAGTATATTATTTTTGGAAGTTCAAATCAAAAACTTATTTTTGTTGCAGTGAACAATGGGCTAAGATTACACTCTCTCACGGCGCAAGCCATCATGTTATAATCTAGCTGTAGCAAATGCGCACGAGGGATAAGTGTTCCCGTGCTGTGTGCATCAGCCAGGTGCAGTTTCAATCAACCCACTTCCTTATTATTTGAACTTTAATAAAGGATGCATTAAAGATATAACGCCAGGTTGTTTGCTTTTTAGATGCTCTGACATTCAAGTTTTACTTAAGTGGAATGGAAGATCCAGCTCAGCTTGATTTCACGATGACGCGCTTCATATTTTCTTCCTCTCCTCAATCAGACGCGAGCTGCAGTACTACTCTCGTGCGCCATCATTTGTTTAATATGATCACGCTAGATTAAATGAGATCAAACGCCTAGTCGACAATTTTGTATTGTTGACGATAACGTTGACTAATCATTTCAGCCCTAAATGTAACGTCAGGAACGTGCCCATTGTAACAAAGTCAAAGTAAAACAAATTACTTCGAAATTTACTGGAGTAAGAGTGAAAAGTACCCACCTTCAAATATACTCATAAAAGTAATTTTTCCCCAAAAGATTTCTCAAGTAAATGTAACACGTTACTCCCCACCTCTGCTCCCAGGTCACTTAGATCTTCAGATCTTTTACTGTTATCTGTTCCCAGCTCTCACCAGAAGTCCAAGCGTGATCAGGCTTTCTCAGTTGCAGCCCCAAAGCTCTGGAACAGCTTACCCCTGCATATTCGATCCTCAAATTCTAATAGTATTTGTGCTTTTCTTTAGCCTTTGACTTGTAAATGTTGTGTCATTTACTCTCCTTGTTGTATAATTAATTAAAAATTTTTATATGTTTGTTTTTTTATATATATATCTGAAACTCTACAGCACTTTGGCTCAACAACTGTTGTTTTTAAATGTGCTTTATAAATAAATGTCAGCTTGAATTGACTAAAAGGTGATGTAGATTGCAAAGTATCAAGGAATTATATGCAAAAATACAAAGTAAGTAAATACAGAAGCACTGTCATCATGAAATAAAGTGGAACAGGATCTGGCATTCCTCTTAATCAAGACATACACTACCGTTCAAAAGTTTGGGGTCACTTACTCATTCTTTATTTATTTATTTATTTCACATTTTAGAATAATAGTAGTCAGCAAAACTATGGAATAATAGAAATGGAAATATGGGAATTATTTTGTGACCAAAAAATCCAAAATAAATCCAAAACTATGTAATATTTTAGCATCTTCAAAGTAGTCACCCTTTGCCTAGATTTTGCAGACATGTACTCGTGACATTTTCTCAACCAACTTCTTGAGGAATCACCCCGGGATGCTTTTTAAACAGTATTGAAGGAGTTCCCATCTATGTTGGGCACTTATTGGCTTCTTTTCTTCATATTTTGATCCAAGTCATCCATTTCAAAAACTTTTTTTTTTTTTAGGAAATTTTAGATTTGTAATTAAATAAATGTATATGTTTTGGCAGAATAATATTTTGTCTACAAAGTTAATTTCAAACTTTAAAGCATACACCTTCAGATCAAAAGATTTTTAAGATCATGAGAAACATTTCAGACAAGTGACCCCAAACTTTTGAACGGTAGTGTACATAATGTCTAAAAATGAAACATCCCGGTGTTCTATATTTAATGCATCCTTTCTTAAAGTTTAAATAACAAGGAGTCATGTAAATAAACAAACTCCGAAACTGGCATTTCACTGTGCGGTCAGGACTTGAGTTGATACGAGTCGCGTGAAGTGAGCCAATCTAAGGGGGAGAGACTTAATCTTCTCCCTGCTGACATACGCTCGTCCCTTGCATCCGTTTGCTGCAGCTAGAATATAACGTTATTGCTCGCAGCGTAGTGAATCATAATACGTATGTCTAGGCGAGTATCTTATGGTGAAGAAAATCGGCGACATTCAGCTCTATTAAGAAGATAGTTTGTTTGTTGTGAGTTAAAGATTATATATACACTGCAACAACAACAAAAAATGTTTTTTGGGATTAGTTTTTTTTTTTGGCTTGTTTTCCAATATAAATATCAGACTCCTTTAAAACAACCTACATTTACTTTAGGAGCTATACTGCAGAAGAAAAATTGCTATCGGAAAATGTTGAATATAATATTTAACATATGAATATTTTAAAAGAATATATCCTTAAAAGAAAATCTGAATGAGTATATTGCTTCAAAAGAAAATGCATTTTGTTTTAAGGTTTTTTTTTTTAATCATTTTAAATGGAATACAAGACAAAAATAGGATTTTTTTGCAGTGAATTTTTACTTACTTTCCCTTGTAACTTAGTAAATGTCATTTAGAGGTATTATTAAAAGATGATTTTGTCCTCTTTAATGTTAGTAAGCACGTTTAATACATCCTTTTAAGTCGGGCACAAGCTGAATAGTCGGTTAAGACTCAAAGATTAATCGTTGCATTAATCGCACGAACAGACGAATAATCGTTCTAATAATAGTAAAAATTTAGTAGTTGCAGCCCTAATATTGAGTACAATTTCAGCACTTTCAAAATCTGCAATTAATCATGATTAACTATAAAAAAGTATGCGATTGATCGCAATCAAAATCTTAATCGACAGCGCTAGTCAAAACACATTTCACGAGGCTTGATATCAATGACGTCAAATGCCATTGGTTCTCATGTGTCTTATAACCAAAAACAACAAGCAAAGTTTGAATATTATTTAATCAATTATTAATTCATGTATTAATTATGAATAAATAATACTAATAATAGCTATTATAATTAATAATAATAATAATAAAAATAATAATAATACATTAATAATAATAATTATAAATTATTATGTATAATTATAAATGAATGTATTTGATTAATATTTGAATATGCATGCTCTGGCAGAGATTATTAGTGAATAACGATTATTATCTGTTTCTCATATAAAGCTTCCGTATGGTTTCTATGGTGCCTTTTATCCTTTTTGAAACTTGACACACCCTAGTCACTGATTGCTTTTGTTGTATGGAAAACAGTCACTTTGACATTCTTTAAAAGTTTCCTCCATTTGTGTTCCACAGAAGAAATAAATTCATATAGGTTTGGAATGACATGAGAATGAGTAAACGATTACAACATGTTCATTTTTGGGTGAACTCATTAAAGGAATATTATGGATTCAATACAAGGTCCGACAGCATTTGTGACTAATGTTGATAACCCCAAAAATGTATTTCTACTTGTCCCTCATTTTCTTAAAAAACGAACAAACCGAGGTCACAGTGAGGCACTTACAATGGAAGTGAAAGTTGACCGTTTTTGCAGCCTTTAAAAGGCAGAAATGTCAAGCTTTGAATTTTATAAAAGCACTTACATTAATTCTTTGTTCAAATTCGTGGATTATTTGAGCTGTAAAAATATTCGTTGTGTTTGCAAGATTACAGGGTGTACTGTGTTACATCATCATGATTCATGGCAATGAAGTTGTTTACACAGAAAAGGTTAGTAAACAATTTTATTACACTAAACTCAAGATAGCATGCATATTTTTTGCGTCTTGTGGCTGTACTAACGGTGAGTATTTTAACGTTTTAGAGATGAGTGGATTTTGCAGATACCAATAAATAAGGTGGTGGAAAAGGTTGAAAACTGATTAATCGGGTGACAGTTTTTAAAATCAAGTTTTTTAAAAATAAATAAATAATCGTAATCTTTACTTACTATGACAGACACAGTGTGACAAGAGTTCAAAATAACTAAAATCCCAGATACAGTTCATTGTTCAACCAAAATCCCAATAACAACCCGAAAAAAAAAGAAGATTTTGTGCATAATGTGGGAATTTTAAACAAGGCTATTATTTTAAAATTACGGAGACTTGGCTCCGTTACAATGCTCTATATTGAAGTATTTACCAAATTAAGCTATATATATATATATATATATATACACCAGATAAAGAGTTTTGTCTATATATAGTTCACCAGATGAGGTTTAATGAGGAATAAGGCTTATCATTGTTGTTTACGAGATATAAAGTCTAAAACACAATGTATGTGCTGACAGGGTACGTTACCATATAGGTCACATTTCTCTTTGCATGCCATCGCTTCAAATTCAAACACATTATCTAATCAAAATAGCACTGGCCACACAGGAACATAGAGGAATAATAAAAAAAAATACCTATCATCAACTATCAGCATTTATAGCTCCATAAAGCAATTATCGGCACAGATTAATCGCTAATTCTGATATATCGATACATATATCTCTACTTCCATTGTAACGTAATGCTGTCGATTGAACTTAACTTGTATTGAACCTTTAAAGCTATAATGTCCATATTATTTGAATCCTTCAGCATTAAATTAGAACATCACCTGCGTTCTAGAGCACCATCGTATGTGGAGTCGTTGAGTGGTGTAATGGGATAGCCTGGAGCCATCATAGTCTGACCCTCAGAAGAGCTGTATGCCATCAGGCCATCTGCACACCAGGACAAAGAAAAGACAAAGGGGTCCCAAGCTGTAATATTGTTTTAGCTCTAAAATGTAATTGCACAGCTGCCTTGGCTCATGTTAAAAACGCTACAGCACATGAGGTCAAATGAATATAACTTGCAGCTAATCAGACACTAGGGGACAAATCTGCATTGGCACCAGCTGTTTGAATGAAGGATCTTTGAGTTCCTCTCCTCACTGACAAATCGTGCCGTTTCAGCCTGTAGCCCATATGCAAGTATGAAACTGAATTTGCATGATCAGCATGAGATCATGCATACTGTAGCTCATACACCTATAAAGCCGCTTGGCTGCCCAAGAAACAGTTTGTGTAAAAGCAAGCGCAAACGATACATGGCAAGTGGCAAGCACCACTCATATTTTCTTCTAGCTCATATTTGATCTAGTTTGTAATTACTGTTTTATGCAATTATATATGTGTGTAATTGTTAGGACTCACCAAACCAGGGGCATCCAAACAGCTCCACTCTCATACACACAGTGTGTACAGCATCAGTGACGGGAATCAGCCTCAGGAAACGAGTGATGATGGGAGGATTGAGGTCTCTCACGACAGAGTCGTATGTGTTTACATTGCCCATTATAATCTGGAGAGCAGAACACAACCAGATTACATTACATTCCAATATATTAGACTACTTCACATTACACGTGTCCGCACATGACAGCAATTTGTTTGTCCACACTGAAAACGAAAATGCGTGACAAAATAAATAATGCAACTGATGAGGGGGCCTGGGTAGCTGAGCAATTAAAGATGCAGACTACCACAACTGGAGGAGTTGCAAGTTTGAATCCAGGGCGTGCAGAGTGACTCCAGTCAGGCTTGCCAAGCAACCAATTGGCCTGGTTGCTAGGGTGGGTAGAGTCACGTTGGGTTAACCTCCTTGTGGTCTCTATAATGTGGTTCTCGCACTCGGTGGGGCTGAGATTCGTCCTCCGCCACCCGGATTGAGTCACTACGCCACCATGAGGACTTTGAATAATAATTTTTTATTGTATGTGTATTATATAGTGTGCATTGTTTACTGTACATTGTATATTATTATTGTGTTGTGTAAGTATATGTACATTTGATATGTAAATTGTGTTGTGTAAATATGTTGATTTGGCTGCGTGCATCTCTCTCTCCTCCTCACGGTTTTCAAAAACGATTAGCCTATTAATCGTTATGGGCCTTTTGCACCACAGTAATTATGGGTATCATCAAAATCTACTATTAGTTGACCTCTAATAATTACTTCATCAGTAGTAAATTAGTCTAAAGGAAATTAAACAAATTGATCAATACTATCATTAATACTATATGGCTAAATTACATAATTTATATTACATTTGTGCATACATGTGTATTTATGCATGTACTTTTGCTTAAATAATGTCCCAGCCAGAGGTTGAAAATATTTTTCCTGGCACTGTTGCCTTTGGCTTAATCATCTGGGTTTTTCTTTGTAATGTTTTTCTATTTCTCGATTTCTCGATTTAATTTTTTTTTCTATAAAGCTGCTTTGGAGCACAATGTTTTGTAAAATGCACTATAGCATTGTTAACATCTTGATATCTTGAACATTAACTTTCTATTGTGAACTGCAACGGAATTGCGCTGCAATAGTGGGGGTTCCTTCTAACATTAAACTCTGGGATTCCCCCAGTGTACGAATGCATATACAGGAACATGAGGGACTGTCAATATTTTATATTAGTGTGTGTAAATGGGTATAGTTTATTGTGTTTGTCCCACTGTACTCCCAGATATGTTGAATTATTTCTGCTGTGTTGACTTGTTGTTGGGGTCCATCCTAAGACGTTTATTATCCATAACCAAATTTGACACTAATCTAGGCAATATATCTTATATAATACATTAACATAATACATTGTGTCATATCCCACAAGCTTCTTTTTGTACCTCATAGCCAAAGCGGTTTTTCCAGGAGATCCATCGGTGTCCATCACGACTGTATTCTATACGGTACTTGCGTGCATACTCGTTACCAGAGTTGCGTGCGTATCGACCCTGTGTACCAACAATGGTGAGGAAAATGAGCTGACGAAGGTCCAGCTGAAGATACTGAACATCAGAGGGTTGCAGCTGACCAGCAGGACACCAAGCACCATCACCCTCCTCTCTATTCAACCTGAACGATAGACCGATGCATAGATTTAAATTACAGACTTGCATTATACTCACAATGTCTAAAAGGCAGATGGTGTGCAAAGGTGTGCAGATTCCATGATTCCTATCAATGTGGATGCAGCGCCACATAAAGCATTAAGAACCTTTTAAAGAGGTATTCTAAGCAATGACCCTTTGCATTGGATTGTCCACACCTTGAAGACACAACAGAACTTTGAGGAGAAAAGTAAAATGGACAACAGAATAAAAAATATGATGACTGTCAAACTTTGCTTCCTGGTTGTATCATATGTATCTTACCTTGCATACTGAGGGCCAGTGGTTTCATACCATTGGCTGGAGGCAGTGATGTCATCGTTTTTGATCCTCCCGTCCTCCATACCAAGAGGATAACGACACTGAGCTGCAAAATAATTAAATATGAAAAGCTGAATCCTAAAGTAGCAGTGGATTGAGTGGGCTTTAATACAAACATTAATAATTGACTACGTTTACATGGACACCAGAAAGCGGCTTATTGCGAGAAAGTGGCATTTCCGTTTACATGCACTGTATAAGTGCCATACACTCCTGTATACATGCGGCTTGACTCCACAGCGATGTAATTTCCCTGCGACGCTTGTGTAAATAACAAACATGGCATCTGATGAAGACTTCACTATTTTAGGGCCCGTTGCTTTGCTTTATTTCCAGATATTCCAGAGTTGTTGTTGTGTTTTTCCTTAGTTTTCTTAAGCACTGCAATAGTGGGGTTTCCCTCTTACATAAAACTCTGGGATTCCCCCAGTGTACCAGTGCATGTGAGGGACTGTCGATATTTTACATTGGTGTGTGTAAATGGGTATAGTTAATTGTGTATGTGCTTTCCCACTGTACTCCCAGAAATGTTGAATATTTTCCGCTGTGTTAACTTGTTGTTAGGCTCCATCCTATGACATTTGTTATCCGGCCTGTTCACACACACATGCACACTCCTCCACACTCCTTAAGAATGGTGCTTATGCGTTTACGTGCACACATAAGCTGTGTTCTTCGAGAGAAACTTGGGTGTTTTAAACTGCTTCCTCTTAATCCCTTAAACGGCATAAGAAAATCAGCAATGTCATTTAAATTAGAATGCCACTCTCTGGAAAAACCCTGGAATAAACCACCTAAGGAGAAATTGATTGGGATTTTTACTTTCTGAACCCGAGTGCTGCGTTCAATTGGCAGCACAGTGCGTACTTTACATACAGAACGGTGCTTGGTAGAAGTGTGCAAACTGGGATTCAGACTTAAATATAGGGCAACAAAAGAATATATCTCTACCATTATATAACATTCTGAAATGTTTCTTTCTTAAAATATTAAGTAGTTTTACACATGTTATGTATCTATAAGAGTGGGCATTGGCTTGTCATGACTGTATGCATGTGTATGTTTGTTCATATGTGTATGTAACATTACCTGGGTCTATCTGGGCATTGACCTTGGTTTGAAAGACCAACAGCAGATAGAGCATCATAGTGAGACCTCAGAGTCTGCCCACAGACCAGAGTACAGACTACATCTCTGAAGAGAGAAAGATATGAAAAGAGAAAGAAACATTTCAATACTGTAGCATCTACTTTCCAGTCAACATTCTCTAGTGGAACAGCTGCAGAATCCTCTGGGATCTCTAAGTCCAGTGGGAACCCGCAGGTCACATTCACATCACTGCTATGCCAACTATGCAAACTATGCAAGACCAGATGTGTCCAAGAATCTCAGAAAATTCCACTTCATTCTGGGTGGGAATTTCTCTGGGGATGAATAAGAGGCTTTAAAAAAAAAAGTGTCATTAAGACATTAACGAAGCATCGTTAGCTAATTGGGGTAAACAGCACTATTTGTATGTGGTAACTCTACATGAACATGTCATTGCTAAAGCATGATGTATTGCTGTGCATTTTATAAATAAAAGTTGATTATGATGAATTTGAACTCTGGGACATAAAATTACTTAACTGTCTACATTACTTGAATGTTTAACAAAATGTTGGTTTTGTAACCACCAGGCACTTTCCTAGAAAAAAAAAAACCATTCCAAGATAAAACAAGACAAATAGTAATGGTAAAACTACTAATTTTTTAAAAAGTTATACACATATACAGTTGAAGTCAGAAGTTTACATACACCTTAGCAAAATACATTTAAACATCCTGATATTTAATCGTAGAAAACATTCCCTGTCTTAGGTTATTTGGGATCACTACTTTATTTTAAGAATGTGAAATGTCAAAATAATAGTAGAGAGAATTATTTCTTTCTTTCATCACATTCCCAGTGGGTCATAAGTTTACATAAACTTTGTTAGTATTTGGTAGTATTGCCTTTAAATTGTTTAACTTGGGTCAAATCTTTTAGGTAGCCTTCCACAAGCTTCTCACAATAAGCTGCTGGAATTTTGGTCCATTGCTCCAGACAGAACTGGTGTAACTGGGTCAGGCCTTTAGGCCTCCTTGCTCGCACATGCTTTTTCAGTTCTGCCCACAAATTTTATTTTAGGTCAAGGCTTTGCAATGGCCACTCCAGTACCTTGACTTTGTTGCATTTTGCCACAACGTTGGAGGTATACTTGGGGTCTTTGTCCATTTGGAAGACCCATTTTTAACTTCCCGGCTGATGCCTTGAGATGTTGCTTCAATATATCCACATCATTTTCCTTCCTCATGATGCCATCTTATTTGTGAAGCACACCAGTCCCTCCTGCAGCAAAGCACCCCCACAACATGATACTGCCACCCATATGCTACACGGCTGGGATGGTGTTCTTCAGTTTGGAAGCTTCACCCTTTTTTCTCCAAACATAACAATAGTCATTAGGGCCAAAAAGTTCAATTTTTGTTTCATCAGACCAGAGGAACTTTCTCCAAAAAGGAAGATCTTTGTCCCCATGTGCACTTGCAAACTGTAGTCTGGCTTTTTTATGATGGTTTGAGAGCATTGCATTCTTCTTTGCTGAGCACCCTTTCAGATTATGTTGATATAGGACTCGTTTTACTGTGGATATAGATACTTGTCTACCCGTTTCCTCCAGCAGGTCATTTGCTGTTGTTCAGGGATTGATTTGCACTTTTTGCACCAAACTACGTTCAACTCTAGGATACAGAATGCGTCTCCTTCATTAGCAGTATGATGGCGGCATAGTCCCATGGCGTTTATACTTACGTACTATTGTTTGTACAGATGAACGTGGTAACTTCAGGCATTTGGAAATTGCTCCCAAGGACTTGTGGATGTCCACAATTTGTTTCTGAGGTCTTGCCTGATTTCTTTTGATTTTCCCATGATGTCAAGCAAAGAGGCACTAAGTTTGAAGGTAGGCCTTAGAATACATCCACAGGTACACCTCCAGTTCAATACAGCTCCAATCAGAAGCTGATTGGCTAATTGTCTAAAGGCTTTACATCATTTTATGGAATTTATGTGAAACAATCTGCCTGTAAACAATTGTTGGAAAAAATAATTGGGTGATGCGCAAAGTTGATGTCCTAAATGACTTGCCAAAACTATAGTTTGCTAATATTAAATCTGTGGAGTGGTTAAAAAATGTGTTTTAATGATTTCAACCTAAGTGTATGTAAACTTCTGACTTCAACTGTAAACAGTACATATAATAAAGCCATATTCTTCCGAAATTTCCTTCATTCCATCAAACATTTGGATGAACCATTCTTCCATATCATTAGTGGTGTTATATAGTGTATATAATGTGGAGAAACCCCTAACCCTAAACATAAAAATTTGCTGTGTAACTCATCCAGTGCTGTTTGTGCTACAGATAAGAATGATACCTCAAATCATGCGACTTGTTGAGGAGAGGTGTGCCATTAATTTTCAAAGTGATCAGACGTGTGATTTTACCAGTCCAATGATAAGACAGGCGAACAAATCCTAAATTACTTTAAATTGAAGGAACCCGACTCAACCCAGAGCCAATCCATATTTCGAATTTTCAAATTGACACTTTTCTCAATTAGTTAATTGCGGAAGCCATAAAAGTAATCTCAATTATAATTTTTTTCTCAATTAATTTTGCAACCTGCACTGCTCTGTGTGGGGTCAAAGGCCACTGGGCCTCTCTGATACCTGTGAGTTTCAGCATTAGCGCTGTTGGTAAGATTGGCCATGTGCATTTCATGTTTGGAACCATGTTGACAGCAGAGTGATTACTGAGGGGGGGTCTCGTTCTCTCTCTCTCTCCCTAAACCTCAGACTGCAGGAATGTGTCTGATTTCATGACTGTATCACGCCCCAGCCATTACCCCAGAGACAATTACACACAAACCACAATCAGCCATTACTTACAACCATTACAAGTTCAGTGAGTTCACTTGTTATACAAACAACATAGACAATCAATTCTTGCCAAGCATCAGTATTATTACTATTGCTCATACTTAGGCCACATCCACACGAATACTTTCCCTAACATCATCATTTTCCAAAGTATGCGGTACTCAGGTTTGGAACATTTCACTACAGATTCCAAAATACAGTACCTACTGTAAAATTTAATTTGTACTGTATTCTGTTAGATTACTGAAGGTCAATAATGTAATCCATTTACTTTGGATTACTTCTTCAGCACTGGCAGATTTTTTTAATTTGTTTTGACTATAAACAAGCGAAGAACAAGTTAAAAAAGAAAACTGCCAGTACACTAACAGAAAATACACTTTTATTTAAATATATACTCTGAAAAAAATAAATAAAAGCAATGTATATTCATCTTGTTTTAAGTATTTGTAGATATTTTTACATGAAAACAATACAAAAATTTTAGCTTAGGATAAAGCTAAATGTTCACATGACAATTTACTATTTCTGCTGCTCAAAACCCCAAAAATGACTTTACAACAACACCTTTTTCTAATCATATCTGGATTCTGTTCACAGAATGATGCGGAAAATAGCTTTTATTATTTTTGGTGTACAAAAAGACCATTCCAGAGTAGATCTGAGGTGGAAATGTAGCATAATAAATGTGTTTTCAATCGAAAATGTATTAGCATGGATGTGGCCTTACAGATAACAATACATATAAACCCCATAATCCTGTATTCAACTTTGGCGCATAATTTGTTCCACACTACTTTTTCTACAGACATGAGTGATACCAAAAATTATGCATCTTGTTCAGGAGTGGTGTGCTGTTACTTTTCTTAGCAATCAGACTCATGATTTTTGCCTGTTGGATGGAAAAAAAACTCTCACTGACTTACCCAAACCGTAGGAACACCCTAGCAAGGGCATAGCTATGCAGTTGCTAAGGTGTATTCCTATCAGACAACCACCAAGCAGCTATTCAAATTACTGTAGCAACCACTTGGCAACACCACAGAACACCCTGGAAACTGCATAGCAATACACTAAAAACCTCTCAGAACACCGTAACAACCATATAGAGTAGTTTAAATGCTTTTATGTTATTAAGAAACTTGGAATGTATGTGGATATTATGACATGTTATCAGACAAAGCGTGCTTTTGATTACTTTAGCCTGAAAGCATAATCATGATTTGTCAAAATTCATTTGTATTTATTATGTTCTCAGTATGCTTGTGCATGTGTCTGTGATGATGATGACAATACCCCACGAGTCATTACATAATTTGCAAGAATGAAACATGATCCTTTATCCCAATCTCATGTTTTAGGACACACACACACACACACACACACACACACACACACTCCTTGAATGCCAATGAAGTATCCTCAAAGCTGATAAAGGTATTGCTATTATGTTCTATTAAAGGCAAAGGGGGGCAGATATGCATTTGTTTGACTAAAGGAAGGAAGGAGAGAGAGAGAGAGAGAGATTACAGATGGTTTATGTAATGTTTGGCTCATGTAAAGGCCTGTCCGGTGCCGGGAATCCAGTGTTCTTGCTCATCTTCCTAAGGGGCCTCATGTGGCCAACTGGGAAACACAGCAAAGTGTGTTTGAAACAAAACACTAACAGCACTAAACAGACCCTGTACTATCAACACAATAGTGTTTGGGATTTGTAATGATTGGTTCCGATTCCACCTTCCTAAATTACATTAACATCACTGAACAAACATGCCTAACAAAAACAATACCTTTTTTACATATATAGTTTAACATTCTTCTTTAAATAGTATCATTTATTATAACAAAACTCTACTTTGAAAGTGTATCTTTAAATTCGCATTGTCATATAAACAACCAGTCAGTAATTAAACAGATTTAAGTTTCACAAGCCTAACAATATCTGCCACTAAAACAGATATTTCGATTCCAGTTGGATATAATGAAAGTAGGGTTGTGCGGTATATACTGGTACTAACGAAATATCACAATACCAAAAAATTAAAAATGGGACTATATAATCTTGTTGGTAATTTTATTACCATATTTAAGTATGCTGCTATTAGCAAAATATAATGTAATGTAATAGTTTTGAGATTAAATCAAAAACCATTTGAAAATAATAATAAAAAAGTCTCGATATGGCCAAGTGTAATCATTAAACAGCAGAAGGATATCATTTAATGAAATAATATAGTCACATGTGTGCCACAGAATGAATGAGAGGCTCCAATCTGCTCGGTCATCTCTTTCAAACACACACACACACACACACACACACACACACAAACAAACAAATGCAACACACATTACTAATGCTTGATTTTCATGCAGTGTGTCCAATAGTATCCATCTGCAGATGTAGTGTGTTTAGTGCATAATTGGATCTCTGAAATGACCACTTTCACCATTGCAGCTCTCGAGTCATGGGAAGCTGGATATAACGAACCCTTCACAAACAGGAACAACTTCAAAAGGTCTTTTAAAATAAGTCACCCTGAAATTCTATTCAACCGGATGCGTGAAATTGAAGACATTACGACAGAAAAATATTACTACTGTATAAGTGTAGTATTCAAAGTAGTTGCAATGATACACATAATAACAATAATATAATATTAAATTGTTATATTATTAGTATTATTATATGTAAGCAATATCACATAAGCAAGTGTACAGTACAGATTATTAGCATGTTGTGATTCATTCATGGCAGACTTTTGCCTCAGGTAATCAGATTGTTTTCATTTAATGTTTTCATTAATACTATAAAGCTCTGTTGTGCATCTTTTTAGTTTTTTTACCAGAAATAATTATATATATATATATATATATATATATATATATATATATATATATATATATATATACTATTATTGTTTAAATATTATTATTGGCTCTATATTGTTGAAAATTATTATATTTTCATTTGATTAAAGCTGTACAGTATGTATTTGATTAAACACAATTTCATCATAACATTTAATTAAAACATTTAACATTGAATCCAGAAAAATTTTAAAAGAAAAGGGCATAATTTGTATCTATAAGACTTTATGCAGTTCTTTTAGTCAAGCAATTTTCTGTGTTATTTCATCAAAAGTTTCTTTTTATTTTTTTTGCCCAAGTTTAGTTAGTATCGATACCGTGGTACCAGGGCTGGTATCATACTGAAGCCAAAGTTTTGGTATCAGTGCAACCCTAAATGAAAGTAATGACCTGACCAAAGCATTCGGTGAGTGACTTGTTTGAAAGATTCAAACCAATAACTCATGTTTTAATATCATGTTTGTTTTACCTTTGTCCATTTAATTTTTACTTCTATGTGCATTTCTTAGTGTCATTGTATATTTCTATTATTTACTATTTTAATTTGATGCAACACCTTGTGGAGAGAAAAATATTTTCAATGTACTTGAACAAGGACAAACAATAAAGAACCTGAGAACCTGATGTGAGCCTTTTTGACTGATTTATTAAGAAGAACTGGCTCACAAGAATCATTTGTTCATGAAATGGTCAGCACTAGTCGCGCTGTATGTTTAGGGTTCCATTTGCATCTGTGACAGAATTAAAGAACCATTAATGGAACTGAACATAATGAAAATCATAAGGTTCCAACATTTAACCAGCGATCATTTTGACAAACTATGCGAGTTGAATTGTAATGATAAATCATTTCATATTACTGTGCTGCTCAGCATGTATCCTCTAGGGGGTGCCGCATGCCCTGGACTCTATCGGCACGGTTTATGATTATACATACAAATTGTTTGATATACAACGAGTACTTTCTACTAGATAACTTTCTAGATGGACTTGGATTAGATCCAAATGAATACCTACATTGGTAAGAAGTATTTTACAGTTCTTATTTTCTACTTTTATTTCTCAACATATGGGTTAATTCAATTTTAATTTATTTTACATTTACATGACTACATTTAAAGGTTGAAAAATCAAATCATCCTTAAGTTTGAACAAATCGAGATTTTTTTTTGCTATATCGCCCAGCCCTAGTTCCACTATTTTTTATTTTATTTTTATATTTTAACCAATTCTCAATTCCCAACTCTAAAATGCAGCATATTCTGCAAAAAATGCATAGTTATTTTTACATAGAGTAGGCCTAGGAGAAACGACTTAAAACATCAACTATCAGCTCGATTCAGTCACCACAAAATTACTCATCATTATATAATATTTGGTTAAACCACCCACCTCTAATCTACATAGTAAATGCAACTTCGTTTAGCACTGAGCGAACACGAGAATAATGGATGCAGATTGGGAGTCATGGGAGAAAGTTCCAACTCTTATACCTGTGCAAGGATTACCCAAATTCCACACACAACTAGCATGTTCATGCATGCCGACAAACACACGGACCTAAGAAAGCATGCAGGTACGTGATTGCCCTACTGGGCTAGAATTAAAGACCAGTAAAAATGTGAACCAATTGTGTTCACTCTCATCTACACAACTTGTGTGCCTCCACCACACATTCACATGCAAATGCACTTTTCTCACTCACATTTCTACATTCTGGTTGTTAATGTTAAGGAACTACAATACAGTTCACTCTCAATGGCCTCTGCAGACCATGACTGCCAAACATCTCAAATTATGCAACACAATAAACAATGTGCAGGGCAAAATGAGAGTCACTGGCAACTCACCAAAGAGAATGATCAGACTTATAACACTTTACAAAACAAGAGCCAGAACCTGCATTAACAATGTAAATAATATCTCATTCAACCGGCAGTTAGTCAGGTTACATTGTACTCAAATGTATTTAAAACGCGCCACACAGAGGGAACAGAACAGGCTCTATGTATCACTGCCTCAAGGACAAACTTTTTAGTAACACTAGTGCAGCAGGAGGTCAAAAGATCTGCTCCTGAAATCGGTCATTGCTTAAGCCAAGCGTTCACAACACGACTTGCCCTGCGACGCAAAGTCTTGTTTTTTGGTATGCACACTACAGGGCTGTAGTGTATCAACTACACCAGTGTTTCTCAACCTTTTTCCCACTGCAACCCACTTTTTTTTGAATGCCAGTCATCCATGACCCACCGGAGGAGGTGTTTGGCGGAATAGATGAATAGGTACTTAATTCATCTAGTTATGTTTACATGCTTAGAATATAGTGGCCCAATATCTACAGCCCAACATTTGTGGCCCGAGTAATGTCAAATACACAAATATTTTCAGTCATTATACACACTATGAAGAATGTTTGTATTTTTTTTTACTCATGTTAATGTGACACTTGGGACTGTCGCTCTGAAATGATGATGTCCAGAGATTGGATTGCATTCAGACTAGCATGGTAATGCATGGAGCTAGCGCATGCAATGCTTTGTAAAGAGAGCTTTTACATAAAGAACGATTTGTAGCATTGATGGTTTATTGTGATTGGACGGCTAATAAACAACAGAGAAAGGCAGCATCTTACTTGTACCTGGAGATATTAACACGATTCGACAATAGAGGTCACTGTTGCCCCAAACATGGCAAATGTAAAGTTCCATCCTTTAAACTCATGACAGAAAAGATCTCACGACCAAGCCGACAATGAAACACGACCCACTTTTGGATTGTGACCCAGTGGTTGAGAAACCCTGAACTACACAACCATTCATCCCCAACTGAGACCATGTGTACACTGGCATTAAAGGCTTAGTTCACCCACAAATGAAAATTATCCCATACTTTACTCGCCCTCAAGCCATCCTAGGTGTATATGACTTTCTTCTTTCAGTCAAACTCAAAAATTCATAGAATTTTCAATGTAGGAAAAACCCTGAAAAGGTCATCCACCAAAGTGGCTGTAAGAGTGACGAGTTACCCGCCACTGATGATTTTTACCCGCATTTGGCGGGTGTTAATTTCAAACCCTGTTGATAACATGTCAACAAACACGAAAGAACGCATCTCGCCCTTTTTTTACACTTATTTGCACCATTTGCAAAGGAAACATAATAAAGTCAGCGGGTAGGGATGTCTGGGTGAAATCATATTTGATCTTTTCTAAGAATTTTTTGTCTTAAGCTTCCTAAAACCTTGCCCTCTTCTTACGCTCTTTCTACATTTCATTGGCTGGTTCATTGTCAGTCTCTTGCTCGTGGGGACTATGCACACACACCTGACAACAAAAGGTCTAGATATCAAGCTGTTTTGAAAACACAGCATCTGCGACTAATCTCGGCATGTTGCAGGAGTGCACACAAGTTGTGAGGTCTAAGACTTCTCAGACTAGTCGCCGACTCAAAACATCAAAAGGAGACTAGCTTGAGTCCTGTAGTGTACACTATGCTTTACCGAAATTCAAATCGCTGCCCCCAGTGGCTAAATCTGGAAGTGTTTTTAAACGTAAGGGCACGTTTCGTGTTGGTGCCAAAAGCAAGTTATATTTTTAGTTGTAAAGGGTGTCAGTCAAAAGTAATGCATATTTTATTAACTGTTACCCCAAACCCCAACCCTAAACCTAAGAGCGAAAATGCAACCTCCAAATTGTGCTGACCGTTGTTTCTATGATTGTGACTACTTCTACATGAATATTAGGAAGCGGCATGCCGGGTTCCTGTGTGATCATCAGTTATGTTGCATGTTTTAGCACTGATAAAGTCTTAGAAGAGCTGAGAGCGCTTGCTGAGAAATGATTTTCTCAAACTCAAGATAACATCAGAATAGTTAAGGAATAGCAGCCCAGTTTATTATGTTTAATGGAACGTGTTTAGCAAGGTTTGAATGCCGATTATGCCAAATTCAGTTCAGGCCAGCGCTATAAAATGCAACAGCTTTGCATGCATTGCCAATAAAACATTATAATGTGCATGACAAATTTTAACCTCATTCACACGTGTGATACAAATAGATGGAGTTTTACATTTTCTGGTCCAACATGGGGTCAGTCTTAATACTGGGACATTAATCAGAAATCTGTGTAAACATTCTCATGGCAGGTTGTGTGATGCTTTGCAGAACAGAAAACCAGATATGTCAAGAAAAATGACAAGAAATCAGCTTGCAATCCATCAGGGAACATTTTGTTCTTATTCATTGAAAGTCACTTTGATAAGTCAGCATTTGGTAAGAATGTAAATAATGTAAATATTATAAGGTTTTCATGCATTCAGTGAAGTTCATGAGTGCTCATTGGTGAATAATGCTCATTAGATATCACTTACCCCATGGTGACACAAATGGATACAACATTTGATTGTTGCTGATAGTGTCAAACGCTACATTCCGCAGTATGTACACAGACAAAAGCTGAACAGAGAGCATGAAAATCAGCTGCAAGCATGGACACATTCATGGGAATTTACGCTTGAGTCATTTTTCATTTGTTATGCAACATTTCACCTCCAACCTCTGGCACACAAACACTTCTTGCATCACAGGAGTAAGATACACAGCCTGAAGGCACTTAATAAAAACAGAGGAGATTGCTGCAAAGGAATCACTTATCTTCTGAAGATTAAGCTCAGAGATAAAATGTCTCGGATTCATTGATAAAAATCAATATCAGTGACCTGGATGCAACAGGTAAACCTTTAATGAATTCATAGATATGATTATTTTGACATAATTTATCATTTAAAAACGTGCAACACCCAGGGTTGGGGAGTAACGGAATACATGTAACGGGATAACGTATTTAAAATCCAAAATATTAGTAGCCGTACCGAAAGTGCATTGGTGAAACACTTTCTTATGATGTGTTTCATTCATACGAGCGACAGAGAAGTTTGGAGTAGAAGAACCACAGCTTCCTGATACCGATCTACTCTGTATCAATTGTGCGTGCCTGATATAATATTTTACCCAAATCAAGTGATGCCTCACTGATAAAAGTCCTGTCTCATTCTTAAACTCCTGAGACCCAAGCGCAACTGCTGTATGCATTTTCCATTTAATTTTTTTTATTTGTTATTAGTAGCACATAATAAACATGTAAAAAAAATAATAATAATAATTCTAGAGCATATCGTTTTTCTAAGTATGTCCACATATGTGGACAGCGGGACAAAGTTGTGAAATTTTACATAACACCATGCTATAGGAAGTCATATTTAATTTGATCAAATTGTGTTTCCAGGAGTGTTGGTTAATCATGTTTTTGAGACTTTACAGACATTACATCACAAATTAGCATAATTAATTCTGATTCAAAATAATGGCCCGCATCATCTAATCACTGCCAAACATGTTAAAATAAAATGCATTATAAATTCTGAATCTACAATTGAAGTCAGAAGTTTACATACACTTGGGTTGAAGTCATTAAAACTCATTTTTTAACTACTCCACAGATTTAATATAACCAAACTATAGTTTTGGCAAGTTGTTTAGGACATCAACTTTGCGCATGACAGGAGACATTTTGCCAACAACTGTTTACAGGCAGATTGTTTCACTTTTAATTGACTATATCACAATTCCAGTCAGTCAGAAGTTTACATACACCAAGTTAAGCAGCTTGGAAAATTCCAGAAAATGACGTCAAGCCTTTAGGCAACTTCTGATAGGCTAATTGGAGGTGTACCTGTGGATGTATTTTAAGGCCGACCTTCAAACTCATGGTGTCTTTGCTTGACATTATGGGAAATATCAAAAGAAATCAGCAAATACAGGACATCAATAAGTCTGGATAATCGCGAAAAGCGCAAATTAATCCCAGAACAACAGCAAAGTACCTTAAGAAGATGCTGTAGGAAACAGGTAGACAAGTATCTATATCCACAGTAAAAAGGCTGCTCAGCAAGGAAGAAGCCACTGCTCCAAATCTGCCATAAAAATGCCAGACTACAGTTAGCAAGTGCACGAGGACAAAGATCTTACTTTTTTTTAGAAATGTCCTCTGGTCTAATGAAACAAAATTTAAATTTAACTGTTTGGCCATAATGACCATTGTTATGTTTGGTGGAAAAAGGGTGAGGCTTGCAAGCCAAAGAACACCATCCCAGCATCATGTTGTGGGGGTGCTTTGCTGCAGGAGGGACTGGTGCACATCACAAAATAGCTGATGAAGGACAATGTGTGGATATATTGAGGCAACATCTCAAGACATCAGCCAGGAAGTTAAAGCGTGAGAACCCTTGAAATGAGGGTTAGTAAATAATGAGAATTAAAAATTTGGGATGAACTATTCCTGTAAGGGCTCTTGTCAGATCTGGAGGAATTTGTCAATGAGAGGTTTGGAAACACTTCTAGTATTTATTACGGTGAAAACGTAAAAATGTCCCACAAGGACATTATATATAATGCTGAAATAAAAACCAAAACAAGATCATGCTTTATTAATGCTTACTTCGCTACATCATTGCTTTTAAAGTCCTGCGTGGATTCTTATTTCAGTGTAGTTACAGTTTTGTAGGGCTGCCCCCGACCAAAGATTTTCCTAGTCGACTAGGAGTTAATTTAAGCCATTAGTCGACTAGTCATTGCACGTTTATGAAATTCATTTAATTACTTAAACATATATTTTGGGGGACATCAGAACATTTTTGAGTTCCAGGGATGAGAAAGAATGTTATAAGTAACATTGCTAACACTGTTCTACAATACAGAGAAATACTAAACCGTAAATATAAACTTTACCAGCAAAAATGTACACTTAAAAACTGATGTCATAAGAGCCCAGTTACATTATCACCCTCAAAATGACCATCTCATTACCCAGAAAAGCCCGTGTTAGCATTAGAGCCAAAACTTACCTCAGCGTGCTGCCTTAAATTGAAGCTGAGATTTTAATCTTTAAATATCTCCCACTTTTAAATCTACTCTAAAAGTATTTTTTTCTTTTCAAAAGTTAATCAAGTAAATGTAACTGAGTAAATGTAGCACGTTACTAACCACCTCTGAAATTTGGAATTAATGCACTTAACTGCATAGAGCTATTGGATGATCTCTTGCTTGACATTTAGTGAATGACTAAAGGCCTCAATATACTTCCAGAGAAGTTCTTCTTTGTTCTTCGTTCAGGGGTAAAAAGAAGTTCTAAACAGCCGAGCAACAGGATACTGTTTCCGAACATTCAGACACTGGTCACACCATTGTGGGAGGCGTTTAAAGAAGCATTCAAATATGAGGATGCTCAGTAAAACCTAAACTAATGTGACATTAAAATGTGTTATCAATTACTTAATGCCTCAGTAGAATTCACGAGGTCAGAAAAGAAGCTGTTTAAACTACTCTATTAGTGGTGGTGGCGTAGTGGGCTAAAGCACATAACTGGTAATCAGAAGGTTGCTGGTTCGATCCCCACAGCCACCACCATTGTGTCCTTGAGCAAGGCACTTAACTCCAGGTTGCTCCGGGGGGATTGTCCCTGTAATAATTGCACTGTAAGTCGCTTTGGATAAAAGCGTCTGCCAAATGCATAAATGTAAATGTATATTATTATTTGGCTACCATGAACAATAATCATATGCTTCTAATTTAAATAAAAAGAATTACGATATATTAGCAAATACTTGTGCAGGATGGGAACTATTTCTTCTTCTGCTCATCTTAACACACAGGCTGAAAGACATAAACATACAAGCGCTTGCGCCTTCACAAGGCTCGTTCAAACAAGAGGGATCAGTGACTTGTAGAGGTAATGATAGGTGACATTTCTTATGAGTTTGTGTGTAATTGTTGTTAATAAGTAAATATAGTAAACCATGGTTTTACTACAGTAATATTGTAGTTACCAATATAGTAACCGTGGTTAATTGTGTGGTAACTATGGTTTAACTAAATACTTTGGTTAAACTATAGTTACTGTGGTGAAACCATGGTTATTTTTTGTAGTGATAAACAAAACAGAAGTCTAATCATTTTCTGTTTAGGCTCACAAATGTAAAAAAAAAATAAAAAATGAATGACTTGAATTATTATAATTTTTTTTTTTTTAATTACCCATTTTATCCCAAGAAATCACAAAAAAATGCATTTAATTTAAGTATTGGTATCGGTATCCACGATATTGATCGAAAAGAAAATAAGTGGTATCGCCCATCCCTACTGACTGATCAACGTAAACAGAATGAGCTGTCGGCATCAAGGTAGGTGGAGCTCCAGGTCACACCTGCCGATGATGTGGACCAATGACAGTAAGGCGTTAAGCAGTCAGTTAGAACTTTTTCAAAAAGTTCACCCAGGCGAGATGTAATGAACCACAGAAACAAATGCAAAAACTTTGTCTTTTTGGCCAGATTTTGTTCGAAATGACATCACAACCATTCGTTCTTTGATTTCGTATGAAGCACATTTGGGCCTTTAACCTCTATCTATCTGCACTGGTCTTAGAACAGTTCCAAAGGCACCTTATTTTCATCCAAACTCCGTTTAAAGCCTCTGAAAGCAAAAATGTTCCACTTTAGGATGAACCCATTGAATCTCAAAGTGATAATGCATAGCAAATAAAGGATTTCTAAGGAAAAAATGCACTAAGTACACATTAGTGTACATTGTGTCTAGCAGCGTGGCATTAAAATGTTACAAATGGCATATGAAACTAGAGAATCTAATCTTTTGACTCCAAGTTTCAATATAAAAACTCCCAAAGACAAACTCTGCTGTGGTCAGCGCCATGTTGTTTTGTCGAATGACTCCGTCGAATGTCCGTCGAACGTTTAACCATTTACTGACAGCACAGAGTGTCCTGAACTAAGATCAGACAGTTTATACCTCGGTTCTCTAATGACTTTATACACTTTTGGTAGAATTAAAATTTTGCATTGCATGTAGCAAAAAAATAGCTGTATGGGGTAAATGAAACCCCATTGTTTTTTAATGGCTGATCCCGACACTGGCACAGTTATGCAATGATATGAATACCAGTCTCAAAATTGGCAAATATTGTTGGCAGATACATCATTGGCAGATACATCATTCTATCAATAATTTTTTATAATTAACTTTCACTGATTGCAATTCAAAGAGAGTGAATTTAGGTTCATGTGTTGCTTTTGTTGTTCTCTTGTGAATATTTATATGACATTGCTGTTTTTGTGTTAGTCTGTTGCCAAATATCATCCATCATCTTGGCCTATTGTATGATTTCATTCGGGGGTTTTTTCCCCCTCAATTTTATTTTTGCTTAGAGGTTGCTCTTTCATGACTCAGGAGACTTAAATAGGGGTGTTTCATATAAGCATCAAACTCTGTCCCAGATGTTTCCCCAAAAATTCCTTAGGAATGAAATGAAATTGGACACAAATGAGACAACTGTTGACATACAATAAGAGTATAGAGCTATAAAGCAGATAAAATAGCTAATGTAGAATGTGATGAGAAGTGTTTTAGATCACATTGCTGAGATTTGGAAAATGTGAGATTACTGGAATCTTTCTGTCAGAAGAAGAAAAATCAGAGGAGCAGGAGATTTAAAGGGATAGTTCACTCAAAAATGTAAGTTCTGTCATTATTTACTCACTCTCACGTCGATCCAAACCCGAATGACTTTCTTCCGTGGAACACAAAATGAGATGTTAGGCAGACCTTTTGGGGTTGACAGCCTCAGTCACCATTAACTTTTTAATTTTGTGGAAAAAAGATGCAATGAATGTGAATGGTGACTGCTGAATGCTGTTCTGAAGTGACTAAAGCTAACAATCACTTAATTGTGTGTTCCACAAGAGAAAGATATGGACAGGGCCGGCGCTGGCCAAATTGATGTAGGGGGGGTGTTCACATGATAGGAGCGCGAATCGATCATATTCCGCAACTGCTTTCAGGTCCTTGAATAACGTATAACGTGCGAGTAGGGGCAGCCGGTGGACTTTCTGGTGCCCTCCTAGGGTAAGATGGTGCCCTACGCAGACTGTGTAGTCTGCTTATAGGGAGTGAATTGTCCCTTTAAGCAAATGTCTAGAAGTAACAATTAAGATGTCGTGATTTGTTTTTGCTATGTTGATGATGCCTCTGTTTCTGTGTAGTTTACCTGAATCCAGCTGTCATTCAGTGACGTCATGTGAACTAGGGATGCACCGATACCACTTTTTCTCTTCCAATCCGATATCGGAAATCTCAGTTTCACCGATACCGATTTCAAGCCGATACCAGTGTTGTTTTTTTGGGAGTACTCTTTAATATGTTAAGAAACACACAAATCTAACTACACATTATTTCTATATAAATGTATAGCTTATTAACAAACACTTTATTATTAACTAGTACACTGGATAATGTAGCAGCAAAATGAACAGTAATTCCAGTCTTAAAGTCTTCAGAACAAGTCTTTTTTGTTCAATTTAGTTGTCAGATATCAGTCCATTTTCATTCACAGTCATTTTTTGGAACACATTCAACTTAAATAGTGTTATAAATTGTAAACAAATACTAATAATGACAATAATAATAAATAGTTATTAATATTATTGACTTTTAATTTTAAACACAACAGTAATATATTTAATAGGGGTGTCCATGGTTAACCGATTAACCGTTAAAAATTGCGTAACCGAGTGAAACATTTTGCTCGGTTAAGTGGCGTCAATGGCGTGCATTGAATTTAGTTGTAATACATTTTTGCACCACCAGAGACTGAATAAACGAGGAGACACTGATTAGCAAGACAACTCAGTGAATGTGCTTTCCATTAAATGAATCACACATGCAGTAAACAAATTCTTAACAAAAAAACAGGGCTATTCTGGTGGGTGCGGTGACGCGCTCATGTAAGGGTGGCGGCGTGGCGCTGCCAATAAAGCTCCTAAAATCTGTCACAAAGAACCGGCAAAAGTAATGATTATGAATATGTAAAATATAGCAAGGAGATATTTTAATTATTTATTAATAAACAAGTCTTTTCTTTGTCCGTGTCATTTGCAAAGATGAAGTTGACGATGCTGACTCGCGGTCTTCGCAGTAACGCACCAGAGAGAAATGCACATTTCTTACGGATTACATAAGCAGAGAGCAGTCTGTGTCTGTTTTCTTTAGTTTTGAATTATTTGTGAGGCAAGGCTACCTTATACACAGTTTCGGTTCATTTATGAGACGAGCTCCAGTTCACGCGCCGGCGCCTCCGCTTCGTGATTATATCGTCTGCTATATTTAATTCTTATTTATTAAATCCAGGCAATTGGTTGATGAAACATTGATTAAAATTAAGACACAATTAATACAAAACGAAATTCACTTTAAAGAAAGGTTTTGTGCTTTCTGTTTGATGTCTCTGTGGAAGTTTTAAAGCATCTTTCAGTGCCGCTTTCAGAGCGCTCACATCCGTAACATTGTGTTTTCCTCGTATGCGAATTGAAATGAATATCAGTTCATGGATTGTGTGTGTAGGCTATAAGAGAGAAAGAGAAAATGCCAGTATTTCATTGAGACTTGAGATTAAATAAACGGCTTAAGTATTGTAGATCTTGTAGTATTAATTTTCACATGCAGTTACACATTGTCGGTTAAAAACAAGAAAGTGGGTGGTAAAAACATTGAGTGGCTGGTAGATTTTGAAATCCACAGTGGCCGGTGGACAAAAAAGTTAATTTCCATCCCTGGCGCACACTATGGTTAACCGAGTATTAACCGTTAAGGGCCTCGGTTAACGGTTAATGAAAAACTTGAAAACGTGCAGCCCTAATATTTAATCATGCACTTTTTAAACCCTCACACTTTTATTTTGACATTCTGTACTCTCCAGGACGTCCTGTTAGTGTGTCTGTTTGTAGACAAGTTCACAGTAGTTTAATTCGCTTCTTATTCTAATTCTGGTAAAATGCACCTCCGGTTCCAATCTAAATGCATATTATAAATGAAAACCTATTGAGCATCTACTTCTGAGATGCTGTTCTTGAGTAGCGTTCAAATATCGCACACCGTTGTGAAGGCTAAAAATAGCCGTGAGCGCATCACCAGCCTGTGCGTGAGTTTGTGTCAATAGAACAGTACAATTCACTATCGCGCTAGCGCTGCGCATACTATACATTTACTTATTAAGCAGTTTACTTAATTATATTGTTATTCACAGAGCAATGGCACGTCGTTGTTACGTTCCATATTGTCTTTTGTTTATCCACTCTTATTTTGAAATCACTCTTATGTTCCTGTTTCCCAGTCTTGTCATGTCTTGTTTTCCCCTCCATGTCCATGTGTCTGGTTTTCATTGGTTCATTGTTTGATTACCTTATTATCAGTTCTAGTTTTGTCATTGGTTTTAGTTAATTGCCTTGTTATCTTGTTTAGAGTTCTGTTTGCCCATTGGCTTTTGTTTCCCCTTTGGTTTTGTATTTAAGCCCTCATGTTCACCTTGTTCTTGGTTGGTTATTGTTTGATGTTAGGTGTTTGATGATGTTCCTTGTTGAGCCTGTCTTCTACCGTGTTCCTGCCCGTGCCCTCCTTGGATGATTCCCTGTGTTTATATCTTTTGTTTGTACCTGGATGTTTTATTTGTTCCTGTTTTCACCGTTTGCTTGACCCCTTGCACCAACTCAATAAAGCTGCACCTGGATCCTCACTCCTTGTCTGCCTCCCTTCATAACAGTCGTCATGTGGCTTTGAATAAAATGCACTAGTCATATAAACTGCTTTAATGGTGTGTTTATGACATTTTTGGAGCTTGACAGTAATGAACATGACTAACACACAGTATCTGGTTTGGATCGGGCTCGTTGTACTGATATCCCATCCGTTTAAAAACGTCAGTATCGAAACCGATCCAGGTATCGGTTCGGTGCAATTGAAGTACTCCCACCCACATCTCACAACTGACATTACATGCATGTTGGCAATCAATTTAAAAAGTGAGGGGGACTGAATGTTTAGCGCAAGACAAAAAAAAAAAAAAAAAAAAAAAATTATATATATATATATATATATGATAGATATCTACATTTGAATGAATTACAAGATTAAACAGTGAATTTTAAATTGACACATTTGGACATTTGCTGTATGAAAGACACAGCATAAACACATATTCCCCGTGAAAAAGTGGAGGGGACGAACTTTGGTTTTCTTTAAAGTGAAGGGGACACGTCCCCCCCCACCCCCCGCGTATTCTACGCCCCTGCAAGTCGAGTACATTGACAGTCAACGCCACGTTTTTGCAGTTTCTTGTGGACTTTGCTCCTATGGCTCAGTCAGCCGCACAGAGCCGTCCCGCCGGTGAGTTCGTACAGAAACCGTCCCATAAAACATTCAACTTTTCTTTTAAGTTTACAGACACGGACAACAGAATCATTTTTTATAGGAAAAACCAGCAGAGACACACTGCGGCCTAATTAATCAAACTGACCAGAATCAACTTCAAATGACAAATAAACTAAATACAATACTGTCATTTCACCCACAAAAACACTCTGCAAACCCAATAATGTAATTCTACTAAACATAAAAACACACACACAAAGTATGAAGACGATAGTCTCATGTATCAAACAATCACACGACAACAAAACCAATATGTCAAACCAATTCTGATTAAAAAAGCGTCTTTGATCAAACCAAGTTTCAAGCATCTGTGAAACAACACAGGAGAGTTGAACAACAACAACAGACATCTGATGTTACTGAACGCAAGAGTGTTTCTCAATCACAACAAAGAAGCCAAACTTCAGTCTCATCTCATGAAACTTTATCTTGCGTTTTTAACTGATCGATTACCTGTTTTCGGGATCCCCACAATAGTTGATACCCACCGAAGTCACATCGGAAAGTCAACACGCCATTATGGATGTCGAAGCATTGTGCTCGAGAGTTTATGTTCTCCAACAATGTTACAATGCATCCGAAGATCGAGAGAACAGCGAGAGAGAGGGGAAAAAAACGGTCCAGTGTTTTTACATCACATCCCTCTTCCGGCCACTTGAAGAAGGGGAGCAATCAAACGAGGAATTCGCCAAGGATGCCATAGTTCACCTTTATTATTCAATCTAGCAGCAGAACTAATGTCTTTTATTCATTAAAAAAGTTTTAGGAAAATATAGGGATTGATATTCTTGGCAGGACTTTTACCATAAGCCAATTTGCAGATGACACTGTTTTATGTCTTAAAAATATTGAGGTGGTCCCATTAGTTATTGACAGAATTTCTACATGTTCAAAAGCTTCAGGACTGACCCTAAACTTGAAAAAGTGTGAATGAATGGCAATCCATAATTGTGCTCTATAGGAAATAGTGGGCATTCCAGTGAAAGAGGAGGTTAAATACCTAGGGGTCATGATTACCAAGAATTGTATTAATAGAGAAAAAAAAATAATTTTAAACTTAAAATAATCCCTTAAATGCCTTAAATCATTGGTTGTCTAGAGACCTATCTATATTGGGCCGAATTCTTCTAACTAAAACTGATATAATATCCAAACTTATTTATTTATCCCATGCCCTGTATACTGCCCCAAAAATAATCAAATCAGTGAATTCCATCCATCCATCCATCCATCCATCCATCCATCCATCCATCCATCCATCGTCAACCGCTTATCCTGTGTACAGGGTCGCAGGTGGGTGGGGAGGAGAATGGGGGGGCTGGAGCCTATCCCAGCTAACATTGGGAGAAAGGCGGGGTACACCCTGGACAGGTCGCCAGTTCAGTGAACTCCATCTTATTTAAATTTATATGGAAAAACAAAACTCACTATTTACGTAAATTCCATTTGGTTAAAGAGGACGACCATGGTGGTTTGAAAGCCATTGATTTTGAATCTTTCCTAGGTACATTCAGAATATAATGGATGAAAGAGTGTTTATCAAAGCCACATTCAATATGGTACCACATTCCTATCCAGATTTTTAAAACTATTTGTGGCCTCGAGTTCGTGTTAAGATGTGATATTGATCCATCCATCCATCCATCCATGGGGGGGGGGGGGGGGGGGTCGCAGCTCCAGCAGGGGGCCCCAAACTTCCCTATCCCGAGCCACATTAACCAGCTCTGACTGGGGGACCCCGAGGCATTCCCAGGCCAGTGTGGAGATGTAATCTCTCCACCTAGTCCTGAGTCTTCCCCGAGGCCTCCTCCCAGCTGGACGTGCCTGAAACACCTCTCTAGGGAGGCGCCCAGGGGGCATCCTTACCACATGCCCAAACCACCCCAACTGACTCCTTTCCACGCTAAGGAGCGGCGGCTCTACTCCGAGCTCCTCACGGATGACTGAGCTCCTCACCCTATCCTATCCCGCCACCCTTCTGAGGAAGCCCATTTCGGCCGCTTGTACTCGCGATCTAGTTCTTTTGGTCATGACCCAACCTTCATGACCACAGGTGAGGGTAGGAACGAAAATGTGATATTGATTCATTTAAAATTCCTTTGAAATTGTCCAATTTTCATAAACAGGTACTGCTTTTTTGGAAAATGATATTTACCCACAACTTTACCCCTCTCAATGCCACTATATGGAATAATAGGTCTGTAGTTATCAATAGGAAGTCTCTTTATAAAAGTGATTGGTATGTCAAAGGCATTATTTTTATTCAAGATTTATTAGATGCAGAAGGGAATGATTTATCTTATAATGAATTTATGAATAAATATAGTGTTAGAACTGCAATTAAAAGTTATTATAAAGTATGTAAAGCTATATCCACCGGCTTGTTAAGAATAATTCAAAGTAGTTTATCTGATCCTGTATCTAGGATCCTGTATTGATAACAAACTTATATATAAAGTGTTTAAACATATTATCACTGGGGATTTTCAGTGTTGTTTTCTAGGAGATGTTGAAGTTTCACTAAGAGATAAATCTTTTACCTTTTATTCTGCATACCCTGTTGCTCCAAAGGTTAAGGAAACTCATTACAAAATCCTATTTAGGATTTACCCTGTAGGTGATGTTTTACAGAAAAGATTTAATATTGAGTTGGTTCCTTGTGTTTTCTGTTCTTTCTTCCCTGAAACAGTTCATTTACTTCAAAATTTTGGCTTGACATATATAACTGGTTATCAGTAAAAATTGAAACAATTCCTCCTATTGTTCTACAAGATATCCTTTTTTATAAAAACAGTTTGAATCCCCAAATTTCTGGCATGGTTAATATGGTATTGTTGCTGGGTAAATATCATATTCATACATGTAAATGGAAAAAAGCAAGCCCTCCTCTAATTTATTTCTCTGTGATTCTGTGAAATCATTCCAGAGGTTCAGATATTTTAAAAAAGAAAACAGAAAGATTGAATCTTTATGTTTTGCTATGTCAAAGTATTTGTTGCTTTAGTACTTCCTTGTTTTGTGTTTTTATATATGTATATGTATATTTATGTATGTATGTATGTTTATCTATCTATCTATCTATCTATATATATATATGTATATGTGTGTATGTATATATATATATGTATATTTATGTATGTATGTTTATCTATATCTATGTATATGTGTGTATGTATGTATATATATGTATATTTATGTATGTATGTATGTTTATCTATATATATCTATATATATATATATATCTATATATATATATATATATATATATATATATATATATATATGTATATGTCTGTATGTATGTGTGTGTGTGTGTGTGTGTGTGTATATATATATATATATATATATATATATATATATATATATATATATATATATATATATATATATATATGAATATTTATGTATGTTTATATATATATATATATATGTATATGTGTGTATGTATGTGTGTATATATATATATATATATATATATATCTCTCTTATTCGGTCTTGAATCTTGCTCCTTGTCCTTGTTCCTTTAAGTTTGTTCTGTGTCTTATGTTGTTGAATGCTCCCTGTTTTGTGATGTATAATTGCAATAATAATAATAATAAAAAATTTAAATAAAGAAGGGGAGCAATGCAACAGTGAATGGGACAGACATGAGTCTACGAACAGAAATGTAAAAACATGTTTAAAAAAAATAGTAAAAGGTATTTTTCTCATTATGTTGCACTACGTTATATGTATATGTTTTACGTTTGTAAATGTTACAATATTGCAGTTTTTCTCAATCGCTTTGCCTCAACTCTAGAATGAGAATTCTTTTTCAGAATATTAAGTTCAAATCTCAGAACAGTTCGTTTCTTGTTCACACCAGATTTGAATTTCTTATTAATTTAAGCAAATTGCACGTGTTTTGGCACACGTGTACAAAAGAGTAAGTACACTTGTCTACTATTTGCACAATAACTGAATGCACGTGGCTTGCTGAACAAAACTGATGAGTTGATTCTCAGTGAAATTGTCATACTCGTCACAACTCCTAAACATTCTTTCATTGTGTGAGCCATCACATGCAAAAGTATCCATTCAGTTATCAAAATCTGTCGGATATACGTGTATATTCTATAAATATATATGACATTGAATGTTTGTGATGTCTGCTAAATCTCTGGCCAGACCAACAAGAGTGTTGAAGACCAACTGCAGGTTTTGTCATTTTAATAAAAAAATTAGTTTTATTTATTTTTTTTTTTTTTTGCATGGATGTCATTTTGTGGCAATTTTCTGTTCACTATATATGACTTACATGTAAGAAATGTGTAAAAATGGACACGCAAATGTGAATTTTCTGTTTGCACATAACACATTGCTACAAAAATACATTTACTGTATACATACACATGTGCATATCCCTTTTCTGTTTACTACATATTGAACAGTATTGACTTTTCCCAGTAAACTTTTAACTATACTGCTGAAATCGGTATCTAAAAAGCTCAGTGTGGTGCACAATAGCATTCAGCTAGACAAAACTGACATTATTGTATAGTACATTAAGTGTCAACCAAAATGTACAACAAAAATGAAATTTGTATATAACCAACATTTCCAGGGTTGACTGCCAAGGTGAAAAAACATCTAAACACTTTGACCAGTATGGCTCACACAACGACAAAAAAACATTTTATTTTGATGGCATTTGCCAAATTACTGACACATTAACTAGGTTTTGAAGCATGAATTAAATGATTTGGGTGAGTTACAAAATTTTGCAATAGAGTTGTGATGTCTCATAAAACAGTTGTGACAATTAGACTTACAGGTTAGAGAATGTTAAGACTGTTTCAAAAAATTATCCAAAGCGATTGAGGAAATCTGTAACATATATATACATGGTTGGGGAGAAACGAAATACATGTAACGAGATTACATATTTAAAATACAAAATATACAGTAAGTAACTGTATTCCACTACAGTTACAATTTAAATAATTAGTAATTAGAATAAAGTTACATTCAAAAAGTATTTTGATTACTGAAAAGATTACTTTGCATTTTATTGTCATTTGTTTCATTTAATATTAGTCAATATTAGTCAACTTAAAAATGTGTTATGTGCAACAGAATATTTAGTACATCAGAGTCTCTAGTTTGAGAAATAGACACCTCACATGTCCTCCGCTGACAGCTTCATTGAATTCTACCTGCTAAACACCAGTTTCATGTACAACAGTAAAGAGAAGACTCAGGAGGCCTTATGGGAAGAATTGCAAAGAAAAAGACACTTTTGAAACAGAAAAACAAAAAGAAAAGGTTCGAGTGGGCAAAGAAACGCATACATTGGACAACAGATAATTGGAAAAGAGTGTTACGGATCTGAACCCCATTGGGCTTTTGTGGGATCAGATAGACTGTGAGGTGTGTGAGAAGTGCCCGAGAAGACAGTCACATCTATGGCAATTGCTACAGGAAGTGTGGGGTGAAAGGTCACCTGAGTATCTGGACAAATGGACAGCTGGAATGCCAAGGATCTGCAAAGCTGTTATTGCTGCATGTGGAGGATTTTTTGATGAGAAATATTTGAAGTAGTTTAAGTCAAATTGTAATAGTCATTTTTCACATTATTAATGTCCTGACTGTACAATATGATCAGTTGAATGACACTTTGGTGAATAAAAGTACCAATTTCTTTCCATAAGAGCAAAATCTACATTACTCCAAACTTTTGGCCGCCTGTGTGTGTGTGTATATATATATATATATATATATATATATATATGCTGTATATGTGTATAATTTAATACAAATATATTTCAATGTTTTTTAATCAAAATATCTATCTAATACTTTAACTTTTTTTTATATTTTATTTTTTAACATAAAACAAAACTTTTAAAGGAGCTATTTAAATAAAGTTTATAATTAAGGTTATAATTAATAGGATTATATTTATAGAAATGTAAAGCATTAAAATATATTGATATACTACATTTTATATGTTTTATGTTAAAAATATAATATTTTTTTAACTATTAGATTTATAGATATTAAAAAAGATAGTTTCATGGATATTTAAAAAATTCTAAAATATTATAATTATATTGTATTTTTGTCAATTTATCTCAATTTCAGACCCAGATTCAGTTGATTTCACTACTGCCATTATCGTGGGCCTGTATTCCTATTGTCTAGACTAAATCACCATTAAATGTAAACATCAGTAAAGCCAAACAAAATCAGTCCTTTGTTGTTAATTGTCTGCAAATCTGGTGTTCCAAAAAAAAAAAAAAAATTACAATAATAATCATTTTAAAATGAATGCAGGAGTCAGAAATATTTCTAGTTTTTTTCATACTATACTATATTTGTTTACATAGTGCTTGATCTGTGATCTGGACAGGTCAAAATGTCTGCTGTAGTAATCCATTTAGTCCATCAGGTGACAGCAGAGACTCATGGTTCTCATCTGCGTTCCTCTCGAAGCAGCTGTTCTTGTACATTCCTGATAGGAGTAAGAAACTACTTTTCCAGAATATAGTCAGTGCTGATGCAAGACCCAACATCACTTCCTGACAGTCTGGTGAAATATTCCCATTCTTGGGAAATGGCAGGGAAAGAGTAGAGTGGGAAATACAGACAATACATTACATTTCACTGTTATTACAGTGTTTCATACAGTTGAATGCAACTTTACTTGCTTTTAATAAAAAAAATTTTTAGAACCTGACTGATTAGACTGATATAATAAAACACCTTACAGGACGTGCTTTGTCATTCTTACATAGTGACATTTTTCCTCCTCAAAGGAACTGGCCATGAGTGGTTTGGCCATCTGACCATTACTGAGATGCGAAAGTGATGAAGTGTTTGGGAAAGGCCTCTATTAAACAACACTTGAATGACGTAATATCATTTCCTCTCTTCAGTTGGCCAAAGTGAAGGAGAGTGAGGGAAAGAGGAAATGAATACTTAGGGGGGACTGAATAACCCTGTGATGACACAGGAAATACTGACTGAGTGTTTATCCTGCAGAGAGAGAAAGTCTGGAAAACACATTGAGGGTTCAGAAAGTCTTTTTAGAGACCCTAGAGTCAGATAATGCCAATTAATTCAGACAATGACAATTAATATACACTTCCAATACACAGATTGGACACACCTACTGGTTTTAAAGATCATTAGGATCATAAATTCAGTCATGTGTCTTCAAACTTTTAACATATATACATGCATTGCTAATTTATGATATTAGGTTGTTGCAAGGGTTGGGGAGTAACGGAATACATGTAAGAGGATTACGTATTTAAAATACAAAATATAAGTATTCCACTACAGTTTCAATTTAAATAATTGGTAATTAGAAAACAGTTACATTCAAAAAGTATTTTGATTACTGAAGAGATTACTTTGCATTTTATTGTCATTTGTGTCATTTAATATTTATTCCTTTCAGATGGAAAACATTTATACATATAAAAGTGCATTTGAACAGCGGTGAAACACTTTCTTATGACGTGTTCATACGAGCATTCATACGAGCAGACAGAGAAGTAAATTTGAAGTAAGTTTGCAGCAGAAGAAATAGAAATAAAGCTTGTGTAAATTGTCAGCTTTACGCTAAGCTAAAATGCAATTTATTGCCATTTTACATTTACATTACTTTGAGTAATCTATCGTAATACGTTACAAATTACCTTTAACAGCATGTAATATGTAATCTGTAGTGGAATACATTTTAAAAGTAAACCTCCCAACCCTGGTTGTTTCGATGATACTTGTGCAACAGTGTGGTGGGAAAATAGCTGAGATATCTTTGCAGGTATGAGCAATAAAATTTCTCCTTTCTAGAGTTTGTCACCTTTACACAGTCACATTCCTTTCTAATAATAATTACTCTAATGAAATGATTAACATCATGCTGGAATTAAGATCATGAGAGCGCTATGTATAGCCTGTCATTTTACACAGGAACCAGATACATATTGTTTCTGGAATTCCTGGGAAATTACCTGTAAGCTTTTTTGTTTCAGGAACAAGATATTTTAGGATATGATAGCTGTGATTGTGTGTAAGTGTGCAGCAAGCTTGAGGTAAAGGTCTTAAAACTAAGTGTAAACACGAAGAGAAAATGTATGTAGTATTAAACATTACTTGGTTTAATGGTGCACCAAGTATGTTTTTGCTTATTAAAAAAGTTTCACTCTAAGTATTTTTAGAAATATGTTGAAAATGATGCACACACTCACATGAGATGAAGACTAGAGTCATATCTTTTATGAAATAAAAGCTGTTCATTTTTACATGGAGCGGGTCGCCCTCTCATGGGCGCTGCCATGTTGACAGCAAATGACACCTGCCATACAATTGAGTTACTTTTTATTAAAGGTTACTTTATATAGTGCTTTCAGCCAATGCTCAAACGTTAAAGTACATGTAAACAAAACAAGCAAACCAAAAATACAACAACAAATACAATGTACTCACTCCAGACAATAATGGAGCCCGAGTAAATGCATAGTTTATATTGAAGGTATCAGCAGGAATTAGATTCAACAGGCAGTTCAAACGAAATGAGAGCAAGAGAAAATATAAAATGTCCGAACATGAGGGAGTCATGAAATAAACCGCTACGTCCTGCAACTCTCACGGCTAGAGCCGGCTAGGGTTTTGGGGGCCCTAAACAAAAAAAGTGTATGGGGCCCTACAGGTTTCTGAACCAGCCAAAAAGAACAGAAATTAGAATATTTTCTAAATAAAAAAATCTCTCATTTCAGAGAGAGAATTTTACCAATAAGTTACCAGAACAGTAGTAAGGGCCATTCACTAGCAGTGTCATTGGTGGAGGTGATTGTGGTACTGTCCCGAAATAATTTAATAGTGCTCCTGAGGAGAAGGAAATTATACATACAAAAAATGGATGGAAGGAGCATTACAATTAACCATCTGGGGTCTGAGGGTGTTTTGGGGCCCTGGAGAAGTTTTGACATGCCTTGACATTTGTGCTTTTTCAGATGCTTAAAAACATATTAATAGCTAAAGTCTGATGTATGTACATGTTTGTATTTTTGAGAAAATAAAGTTTATGCGTGGTTTTTGAAATGAGGCCATATAACACATACTAAACATTTGTCCACAAGCCTCGTAGCCTAGAGTTTTTGCTACAAAATGATGTGAAAACCATACTGATCACTCATTCATACAAAACAATAGAGTAATTTAACTTTTGTAAGACACTTTTATTGTTAGAAAGGCCATATGCGAGGAGGCGTGAATGATCATGAATATTGATTGTAATTCACACATGAGGAGACAAAAGACCCCTCCCCTGAGAGAATGAATGTGAGGAGACGTAATGATCAAAATCAAGTTCAAGTTAAAAGAAGTAATCTGACTATACATTTTCTTTACATAAAGACTTAAAAACTTTAGACCTAAGTTACCGTTTACTATTTTTAGATTAGTATGATTTTTTAATGTTTTTAAAAGTCTCTTCTGCTCACCAAGGCTGCATTTATTTGATCCAAAAAACTGTGCTATTGTGAAAAAAATTTACAATTTAAAACAACTGTTTTCTATTTGAATATATTGTAAAATGCAATTTGTGATCAAAGCTGAATTTTCAGCATCATTACTGCAGTCTTCAGTGTCACATGATCCTTCAGAAAACATAATAATATGCTGATTTACTAATATGGGCATATTTAAAGTGCATTTTACTCATTTAACCTGAACACATATTTGCAAGCACAAGCTTTGTTGATGATAATGAGGCAGAATAAACACTAGATAAAATATAATCTAAACATTCATATTATTTTTATATTATATTTATATCTTACAGCATACAATTTAAATACCTGCTTTAGCTGAAATAGCATTTAATTGAAAATAAAACTTGCTTATTAGGACATATTTCAAATTTCAATACACTGAATCCTGGCTGGCAAGTCTGGAAACAGTCCCACTAGTAACATATATACATGTTTATATAAAATAGCATGTCAACTAACATTGCTTTGTTTCATACAGATTACATTGCAGGAGAATATTTGTTTTAAATTTGAATTGTTTTATTTTAAAGTAGACATTTTAAGCTTTCTTTATACATATGATTCTTGTTTGTGTAATAAGTATTCACAGAGTTTCAGTTCATTTTCGTGACTTGTTTCAGAAAGATGCTGACAGAGACAGAGACGACAGATAGCACACCCTGTATATTTTCTTTATTTTACAAAAGCACAAGGTTTTGATGTTATTGTGAGTGTACACAAATAAAAGTAGACCCTTTATAGTCTCTAATGATGTCTTACACTTATCTGTATACCCAAAAATGATGGAGTATTTTAAGTTGTTTCTGCTGTAATGACGAACAAATCCAGCACACAAAAGTAGCAAACAATATTAAAAGAAGCCATGCTTCTGGCATGAACACATTTCTATGATCCAGGTGAGTATGTTCACTTCATGATGGCTGGATGTTTGTTACCTAGCTACTGCTCCTGGCAGTTAACAAACGGAAACAGCAGAGCGTAGTGCGCATCATCCTCTCGGCACCCACACAATTTAAAATACTCCATCCTAGTTCCAAAATTAGGTTTAAGCAATTTAGAAAAATATACGAAACGAAACATACTATGTTTCATTGATACGGTTGTGTGTTTTGTTGATTAGAGTAATTGATGGGCAAAAATTTAAATAATTGGGGGTGGTGGGGGGGCCCCGAACCAATCACTGGGCCCTAAACAAATGTTTAGTTTGTTTATTGGGTCGGGCCGGCCCTGCTCACGGCACTGATCATGCATAAATGGCGAGATATCAAACGGCAATCGCGGGCACAGGGCGGTGTTCTGCCGGCAGAAAGCCCGCAAACAAGTCGCGGGTGTCCGGTCACTGTCCAGGGTGCAGAAACGCACTAAAGTTCGTTTGGATTAAATCCAAGAATATCCATAATTGGGATGTGTGTAGTATGAGACGGATAAACAACATGTTACCAGACACGATCATATTTGTTTATCAAGACAATTCACGTTACATCATCATTTATTTTTTTCTAGTTAGACCTTTGATATTAGTTAATTTTTGTATTACTTTTCTGTAAAATATCTAAAAATCCTTAAAACTAGATCAATTTGATTGATCTTGTTTTAGAAACAACACTGCATAAGATATTTAGGTTTTTCAGAGAATGTATTTTTAACATGTGTATTTTGAGTTTTTATAGCCAAAACAAGTGAAAAAAAAACTACTAGTGTTGAAGAAGTAATCCAAAGTATTTAGAATACGTTACAGACCTTGAGTAATCTAATGGAATAAATTACAAGTTACATTTAACAGCATGTAATCTGTAATCTGTAGTGGAATACATTTTAAAAGTAAACCTCCCAACCCTGGTTGTTTCGATGATACTTGTGCAACAGTGTGGTGGGAAAATAGCTGAGATATCTTTGCAGGTATGAGCAATAAAATTTCTCCTTTCTAGAGTTTGTCACCTTTACACAGTCACATTCCTTTCTAATAATAATTACTCTAATGAAATGATTAACATCATGCTGGAATTAAGATCATGAGAGCGCTATGTATAGCCTGTCATTTTACACAGGAACCAGATACATATTGTTTCTGGAATTCCTGGGAAATTACCTGTAAGCTTTTTTGTTTCAGGAACAAGATATTTTAGGATATGATAGCTGTGATTGTGTGTAAGTGTGCAGCAAGCTTGAGGTAAAGGTCTTAACACTAAGTGTAAACACGAAGAGAAAATGTATGTAGTATTAAACATTACTTGGTTTAATGGTGCACAAGTATGTTTTTGCTTATTAAAAAAGTTTCACTCTAAGTATTTAGAAATATGTTGAAAATGATGCACACACTCACATGAGATGAAGACTAGAGTCATATCTTTTATGAAATAAAAGCTGTTCATTTTTACATGGAGCGGGTCGCCCCCTCATGGGCGCTGCCATGTTGACAGCAAATGACACCTGCCATACTGAGTGATATACATACATATTGACTGAGTTACTTTTTATTAAAGGTTACTTTATATAGTTCTTTCAGCCAATGCTCAAACGTTAAAGTACATGTAAACAAAACAAGCAAACCAAAAATACAACAACAAATACAATGTACTCAGGGAGTCATGAAAGAAACCGCTACATCCAGCAGCTCTCACGGCGCTGATCATGGATAAACGCTGCAATATCAAACGGCAATCGCGAGCACAGGGCAAAACGAGTCGCGGGTGTCCGTACACTGTCCAGCGTGCAAACACGCACGAAAGTTCATTTGGATTAAATCCAAGAATGTCCATAATTGGGATGTGTTTGTAGTATGAGACGGATAAAAAACACAGACTTAAGTAATTAAGCAGAAGATAAAGAAAATTCTTCAGTGTAAATTGTTTAATAAACAAACTCCCTGAATCCAAGACAGTGGGTGTCAGTATAGAGTCCAAAACCACAAGTACTACAGGGGTCGATGGGACAAGTAAGAGCCAGTTAAATCTTACCGAGGGCACATTTTAAAAAACACTTAAAAAACACTGAGAACGTCAACCTGCGCATCTTATCACGTGGCTAGTTGAGCGCAATACCGCAGAGACCTAGCGTGTGTGGAGGCCCACGTTATTCTCTGTGGCATCCACACAAAATTCACTACACACCCCACTGAGAGCTAGAACCACATTATAGCGACCACGAGGAGGTTAACCCAATGTAACTCTACCCACCCTAGCAAACAGGCCAATTGGTTCCTTAGGAAGCCTGACTGGAGTCACTCAGCACACCCTGGATTCGAACTTGCGACTCCAGGTGTGATAGTCAGCGTCTTTACTTGCTGAACTACCCAGGCCCCTAAAAATACTCAAAATTATATTACTCATTACATGTATCGCAGAAATGTCCACTGTTTGGCACTAAAAGCGAGTTGAAATGTTCTCCCAAACAGATGCTATTTTGAGTTTTAAATCAACAAAACCAACCTCTCTACCCTAAACCTACTGATAGTGTCATAAAAAGTAAAAGTGAGATGAAATACGCAATTGCTGAAGCAACCATGTCATTTTGTTATGCATCTATTTTTAAGCGCATTTACCATTTACCGACTAAATGCGAATCATGAATCCATCCACTACGCTCATGCACATGAATTTGAGGGAGCCTGCCTTGTCACAACGGAGCAGCTGAATGACCGTCTTGCTTCCGGGAGAATTGTATTTGTGGTATTGAAGCAATTGTATGCTGCTGTGAAACGTTGCAGAATGTATGTAATATCTCGGTAGCACTTTACAATATGGTTCCATTTATATACAACATTAATTAACATAACAACATGAATTAACATGAACTAACATTGAATAATACTTATTAAGCATTTAGTAATCTTAGTTAATGTTACTTTCAACATATACTATTACAATTTTAAAATCAAAATATGTATGAGTTAACATTAGGTAATGAACTATGAACTAACAATGAATAATTGTATATTATTAACTAACATTAACAAAGATTAATACATGATGTAACAAATCTATGGTTAAATGTTTGTTAATGATACCTAATGCATTTATTAATATTAACAATGGCACCTTATTGCTAAGTGTTACCAATATATCATATAATGAGGGCTGAAATGCCTGCTACGCCCATACGGCACCACTCCTTCGTAAGTGTTGGCACTTAAAACTGTTGATAACTGTTGTAAATCTGTTTATAAACTAAAACAATGTGGCATGACGGAAGCATGCAGGGCACAGCATTATGAGCACAGCAGCTTGCATAAACTACAGCCTGTGTCCTCTCTTTTCCAGCTTCTTACTTTCTTCACTGTCACTCTACAAGAACTGCAATTCAGTGATTTTCTGCAAATTTCATTTTATTCTGGAAAGGAGCCGTTCATTCAGGTACGAGGGAACCGTCTGAAAATGTTTAACCACTGATCAAACTTTACTTGTTTTTAAGGTAAGCACTGTTTTAACTGTCAAACATTAACACAATGTTTTGAGGACTCCCATCTCAAGTCAATATACCGGATAGGTTTAACATATTACCGGTGGAGGGAATTGCCTGAGATGGGAGACTACACGTGGAGGGAATACGTGAGGTTAAACCTGGACACTCTTGAATCAGAGGATCCTCCTCGCCCTACTCTCACCCCGGCTTGAGTGGTCTCGGAGACCACTTCCACAGTGAATACCCCTTCCTCGAAGCCTTCCATGGCACCTCCCTCGAAGTCTTCCAAGGTTAATCCTTCGAAGCCATGCACGGCTTTCACAGCGCCCATGCCTGCCATGGTTAACGAGCCAGCACCCACACTTGCCACAGTTAATGAGCCAGCGCCTACGTCTGCCACAGTTAACGAGCCAATGCCCACACATGCCATGGTTAACGAGCCAACACCTATGCCTGCCACGGTTAACGTGCCACCCCCATGCCTGCCACAGTTAATGAGCTTACAGCACCTGTAGCCTCGACTGTCCCAGAGCCAGTGCCTGTAGCCTCGACCATCCCAGAGCCAGTGCCTGTTGCCTTGACCTCTTGTCTCTGCTAGTGTTCATGACCATAGTGGTCGTTCCCCAGTCTCTACCCATGTTCATGACCATGGAACTTGTTCCCCGGTCTCTGCCCATACTTACGACCCCAGAGTCGATCCCCAGTCTCTACCCTTGCTCTCGACTATGGAGGTCGATCCCCACTCTCTTCCCAGTCTCAACCGTCCCAGAGCCAGCACCTGTAGCCTTGACCTCCAGTCTCTGCCAGTGTTTACGACCATAGAGGTCGTTCCCCAGTCTCTGCCCATGTTCACGACCACGGAACTCTTTCCCCAGTCTCTGCCTGTAGTCACGACCCTGGAGTCGATCCCCAGTCTCTACCCGTGCTCTCGACCGTGGCGGTCGATCCCCAGTCTCTGCCTGTACTCACGACCCCAGAGTCGATCCCCAGTCTCTACCCGTGCTCTGGACCATGGAGGTCGATCCCCAGTTTCTTCCCAGTCTTGACCGTCCCAGAGCCAGCACCTGTAGCCTTGACCTCCAGTCTCTGCCAGTGTTTACGACCATAGAGGTCGTTCCCCAGTCTCTGCCCATGTTCACGACCACGGAACTCGTTCCCCAGTCTCTGCCCGTACTCACAACCCTGGAGTCGATTGTATAACACAGTCTGTCTCCCTCATGTTTTCCTAAAGACTATTTTGAAATCACTGGACTACATCTCCCATAGTGCACTGCCCTCATCACTGCCATCTGTTCCTCATCTTCCTCACCTGTCTTCCATTCCCTCATTAGTTCCTTTTTGTATAAATATCTTTAAGGTCCAGTTCTGATGCTTGGGAATCCATTGTAGTTGCTTTCTATGCAGCAGAGTGTGATGCACCGTGTGTTGTGACACATTCCTCCCGTAAACGTCATTCAAATTTTCTGTGACTTGTGCCACAGTAGACTTTCTGTCGGTTCGGACCAGATGGGATAGCCTTCGTTGCCCACGCACATCGATGAGCCTTGGGCTGCCAGCACCCTTTTGCCATTTTGTGGTTTGTCCCTGCTCAGATCACTGTCGGTAGGTACTCACCACTGCTGACCATGAGCATATATTGTAGATCAATGTGTTATAACTAATATCCAAGTAGCCATTTTATTGTGATGAAAAACAAAACATGAAATTACATCGCAAAGTAGAACTGTTGGCTTCATAACTTTATGTCAGTGTCAGCAAATCTATAAAAATGTTCATAATTTGACATGGAAATGAGTTTGGGATTCTAAACACACGTCTTTGTTATGTGTTTAGAATCCCATAGCAACCGTGATGACTGACCCGTTTTCAGATATACAGTGCAACCATATACAGTAGATGCAATGTTTTGGGTGATATTTATGTAATAGGTGTATGATGTGTGGAGGTTTCCTCTCTGACACCCACTCCTAGTCATTCTCTATTTCTTATCTGGTCTCTCTATCTCCAACAAAAACTGAGAAATCTATGGGTTTGACTTGCCCAGGGAGACACGTCCTCCACAATCATTTAATTCCTTATCCCTGCCAGTTCAAGTTAGCACAAGGAAAACAAACCAGCATGATGCACATTCCAACCAGATTATTCCTGCATTGCCTACAGCCAAAGCCTGCATGGCCAATAGAGTGCAGTAGGCTTTTGGGATGCACATGTCATGCACTATATATTGTAATGTAGACTTATAAGATGGCTCTGCAGACGGCCGCCTCGGAGCTCTCCAGTTCTTCTACTGTTTTTGTTTGTTTGTCCTGTGTTTAGTAATTTATTTCCAATCAGTTTTACCAGAGACGAGCTGCTGAATATTCGGCAGCACACGCCAGACAACCTTTTACAGTTTTTTGATTATTCTGACATTCTGTTGAATATTTTAGTATTTTAAGCATGTTTAAAGACGCAAACGTGGGATGCGAGCCGGTGCGCTGGTCAAGCTCCAACAGCGCGGATTTCGAACTGTGCTGCCAAGCATCCATCTAGCATATCTCTGCTCTCTTCCTAGCCAAATGGACTGATTACTTCTCCTCACCCGCAAAAATATGGACTTTGCAAATTTGCAAACAGCTGTCCGTAAATCTCTCTCTCTCTCTCTCGCACTGCCATCTTCGGTCGGCCTTTATCCCTCTCGAGGGCTAATTAGCCTGACATGGGGCCGGGTGTGCGGAATCACAACCCGGCCCCGCCCTACGCCCTGCCACACACTTGGAGATTCTTGGAGATTTTAACAGAGCCAACCTCTGCACTGATTGGAGTGTTTTTGAGGCTGCAGCCACAGACCTGGACAAGCTCACAGATACTGTGACATCATGTATCAGATTCTGTAAGTATATGTGCATTCCTACAAGGACTTACAGTATTGAACATACAACAATGACAAACCATGTTTTACAGCTCAGACAGCTTCATCGGGCCAAAGAGGATGCTTACAGAAGTGGGGATAAAATCTTGTATAATCAGGCCAAAAACAGTCTGACAAAGGTGATTAGAGAGGCTATTCTGAAAAGCTGAAAATACCGTTTTCAGCTAATGACCCTGCATCAGTGTGGGGAGGCCTGAAAGTATTTACCAACTGCAAGATGCCATCCCCCAACACTGTAGGGAATTTTACAAACTTTTCATTTTTTAAATCTTTCTGGTTATGGTTAGGTTTAAAGTTATGGATAGGTGAAGGTGTAGGGCTGCTGCATGACTCCAAATAAACACAACAAATGAATGAACAGTGAATGAATGTGGTTTCCAACTGTCCCGTCTTCAGGATTTCGCTGGTTACTTGGCAAGGGCGTTACATGTAGTGGGTGTGTCTTGTAGTGGGCGTGTCTTGTAGTAGTCTTGCAGAACGTAGACAGACCCTTCTCCATATGCAGGGTGTAATTTCCATGGAGGGGCGCCAACAGTGAGTTGTGAAGCTAGTTGTTTTCAGATGCACAGGATGTAATACTGTGAAGAGGAATGCATATTTTATAACTGTAACCCCCAAACCTAAATGCAAGTGGAGGAAAAATTGAATGCTAGAGGCAAAATGCAACCTAAGAATCGCGCTCGTCTCTGATTATGCAAACGTGATTACTTCCTAGTTTCAATGTGGTATCTGAACCCGTGTGTTCCACGTTGTTGACACAACGCACTTCCGGTCACGCCACATGGGAAGGTAGATGCAAACATGTCTGATAGGATACAATGTGGCCGATACTATGGTCTTCCTGTGTGATCATGTTGATTTTAGATCCTCTAACCTCATCCCAAAATATGAACTACTGGCCCGACTGAGCCAGCAGAGAAAAAATGGTTAAGCCCTGCATTTTCTTCAGAAAATGCCTAAAATATTTATTATTTCCTGCTTGAGGTTTATCTGTCTTTCTGTGGCTTATTGTTTGTTTCTTTGTCTTTCTTGTCCTGTCACATTTGAACTCAGATTCTTGTGTATCTGTTTATTTCCCATTGACATTCCACCAAAATCACAATTCTCATCTTTACAGCTTCATAACAGCCAAATCTCTCTCTGTCTGTGTGTGTGTGTGTGTGTGTGCGGCAGAAAGAGTGAGTGGCAGCGGTGCATTAGATAATGCAAGAAAATTTTACACATATCTTTGTTATCTTTGTTATAGATGATTTCAGCCATTTACAACACTCCTGACAGATTGTGCTGGTACCTGTAGTCTGAGTGGTTTAACAACTGTAAAAAAGGATGACACAAGGAAGTATGTAACCTTACGCAATGTAACTATGAAAGCTCATTATTATATCAGTTTCCTTCCTGTGGTCACCCTTGCCCAAACTTGCTTTGATTAAAAAGCATTGGCGTGACTCACACCCATCCTTTGATCAGTTTGTCACTTCATAACCCATTCATCCGGAGTGATTTCACACATTCAGTTTCTGGCTTCAGATTTCTCTCACTTTCCTTTCGAAACAGATTTTAATACATTCCTGAATGTTTTTGATTCTTTACATTTAATGATAGTTCATCATCATCCCATTCACTGAGTATGAAGTTGTGTATTCTATTCTTTCACATGGGTTACAGCATACCCACTGAAATATGACAGACAGTCCCTGTGCCGTGAATATTTACCATTCCATCAGCATTATACAATGTTCTCATTTGGCTTAATGAGCCATCTTCAGACACCAGTGTCATTCTAATAATGCCATACATGTCTCTAAAATGGCTCTTATGTATGCCGTTATGACCAGTGTATTACAATACCAAGAGATGCATTAACAGCACAATTTACACAGCTGTGATTTCATGGGAAGCAGATTATTGTTGCTCTACTGAAAACTGGGATACTTGGAATCACGTTACTGAATCTACATTTTTACCTAAATATTTTTCACATGCCTTGTTGTTCATATCGTTGCAGGTTCCTAGAGGCGCTACAACAACAATGACTTGTCAAAAAGCAGATTATTAGTTCATAAACACTTTTCGCCCTGTTTAACACAAAATGCTATCTTATGACATCGAAACACTTTTACTATGGCACAAGACTTGGCACATATGGATGCATATTAACACATTTACCAACTTGTTCAACTGCGGTGAAATTGCACAGTATTGTTGTGACATTTTAGCTAAATTATATCATGTGGTTCATCACAGGTATCACAGAATTTCTGAGGTGAAATGTCCACTGTGTGGTGATAAAAGTGAGTTAAATGTTCTCCCAAACAGATGAGGTTTAGAAGTTTAATACTGTATAGAGTTTTAAATGAACAAACCGACCTCCTAACCCTAAACCTTAAACCTAAACTTAACCGAAAGTGTCATAAAAGCAAATGTGAAATGAAAAACGCAATTGCTGAAGCAACCACGCCATTTGTGGTGCTTCTATAACACTTCGGCTCACGTGTTAACTCGTGTGCTCTTCAGGACTCGTACCCCGGTCCTTTTTTTACAGCGAGTCCAACACTCTTATCGGTTGAGATACCGTGCAATTTGATCATGCTTGAACAAGACTGTAAAAGTAGTAAAAATGTTACAAGTCGTTCCCTATAGAAAGTTTTTAGATGGCATTATGTGAGGGACAGGACAAAAAGTAAGTGTTTATGAACAGATAATCTACCTTTGAACTTGTAATTTGTGTGAAAGGTGTTAGAGCCTGGCTCACGGCTGCAACAATAAAGAAGTAGAATTGCGGAAAAGTTATTACATATTTCTAGGGAAATACAGTTAAAATGAAAATAGAACAAATCCGAAACACCAGGACGAACGACAACTGGTCAACTATCAGCAACGTAGAGCGGTACGTGGTAAAATATGGTTCAGAATAATGCTCTAGAATAACGGCGCCTCCAACAATTGGAGATTGAACACTTAAATAAGCCAGACCCGATCAAGGCAAGGTGTTCCCAATCAATCAGAATTACCTGCTGGAATACAGAGAAAAGACAAAATAGGAAAGAGGAAAACAAAACAGAAAAAACAGACAGAACCGTGACAAAGGGAATAAACGTTATTGTAGCAAAAGGTGTTTCTATGAGACCAGGTTGGTACTATTTTAACTTGAATATATGCAAAACATCATAAAGAATTTACCATGAACATCCTTATTAAAAAAATGACAAATGTTTGGATTATGAAATACATGATTTGTAAAGATGGCCGAGAGGTTTATATTGATTGTTTACAGAGTTTATTCACTCCAGGATATCTCTATACACTCTCAAGGTTGCACTAAGGGCTCATTGGACAAACAGGAAATGCAGCTTTGTAAGAGAGTTTGTGCTAGTCACATGTAGTTTATGCTCATATGCATTTCTTCAATATACAGTACAATTCTAGAAAAGCACCTGTGGCCTTTGTACAGCCAGTGTCTGTGTGGGTATTGTGCATGTCAGGGTTAAGACTGTTTGAACATTTTGCCTTTGTTCATGCCCCAACAGGCCTAACACACCTTGGATATAGTGAGTTCTCTTGCTCCCTCCTTTTCACAAAGTCTTATCTTTTCTCATACCATACATTCAGGTTTCTCTGCTTCCCTCTCCGGTTTCAGTGTGGAAGGCGGGATTAATTTAGAGCTTGTGGTGCCACTTGACTCATGGTTCTGGAATGCCTGCTCACAGAGGCCTAAAGAGAGAGGGAGGGAAAGGGGGGAGATATGAAAGAAGAAAACAAGGAAAACCGGGAGGTTTGCGTGCAGAGGGACAATGTGTGTTTGGTTTGGGGGAGGTGAACTGTAAATCCTACTGTCTTATTTGAATTTGTGGTTGTGGAAAATAAGCGGTTGTTTTTATGTGTTTTGAAGAGGAAGTAGTGGAATCTCTCATAAACACTGGTGGTTTCTTGTGGGCTGTTGGCCACAACTTCTGACAGGCATCCGTAATCATACATATGTGACCAACGTTACATGCGCCTGCAGAAACTGTATGTGGGTTTGTGTTTGTTTACTGTATTAGTTGAGAATTATGTTAATTGCCAAATCATACCTTTCTAAGAGTGAACAATTGTGAGGAGAAAAATAAACCCCTCTCACATAATGGCAGTAAAAAGTTTAGAAACACTTGAATGAATCTAAAAGCCCTTGCTGAAATGCTTTAAATGAGTTTTGTAGACATAAATTGTGCCAATGTATGAATTTATGAATTTAAAATAGACTACCATTCTAACTTTTAATTTATTTATTGGTTTATTTGTACAGGGACAGTACAAAAACATGATTTCATCACAAAAACGACAAAAAGATGCATTTTACATATAGAATAAAGTACATGCTAATTTGCATCTCAGGTCTCTAGATAGGCTAATGTAGAATTATTATAAAATGAAATATATATTTTTTAATTAAAATGATTTTAAAATAAAAAAGTTAATTTGTATTATTATTATACAAAATTATTATTATTATTAATAATAATAATAAATGTTTTTTAATATATTATAATTGATTTGATATATAATGATAGAATATTCTAAAATAACATATTATTTAAAACATTTAATTATACAATTATTATATTACAATAGTAATAATACTAATTTATTATTATATAGTAGTATTATAATTATCATTATTAAAATATAATATATTATTTCTTACTATTATTATAGAATGATTATAAAGTAAAATCATTTTTAATAACATTGTATAACAATATGATTATATTACAGTGATATTCCAATAAGTAAAATAAAAATAATAGTTTGTAATATATATATATATATATATATATATATACAATGATTTTGAGAATAATCAAAATATGACTACTTTGAAGAAGCTAAAAAAACAGATAGTTTTGATAACAAATTTGTGGTCGCCACATAATTCCCACACTTCCGTTTGTGTTATTTCATAGTTTTGATGACTTTTGAATTTCTAAAAATAAATGTTAGGTAGGTGTGTCCAAACTTTTGACTGGTTGTATGTACACAGCACACAATTAAACACAAAGTGGAAAAATATACAGTAATTTATGCCTTTTAGAATCTTTAAATCATGCAAAGATTTTAAACGACAGCTTTGCAACAGCATTAAAGTCTAATATTTGAGATGAAGCACGTGCAGTCAGTCTAAGAATTGTTGACAGCCAATGCAAACATAAATGCATACATTTATGACCTCGGAGAAAAGACAGATTTTGTATATTCAATCCAAAATAGACTGCATTAAATGCCATATACTCTTTTTATTTTAGTATTGCAACACTCTTTATACCTGTTGTAAATTCTCCTATTAATGCAAAAGTTTGATTTAAAGCAGGAAATATTGTCGTATTTAGAAAGGCAGGGTAATCCTAAAAAAGAAAGTGCAATGAATCATCTTGTTCACCTCATTTTGCATTTATTTCCATTTATGATGCATTAGACTGGAATGCAAACTATACCGCTGTATTTTCCCTTTTGTAAGTCTCTCATAATAGCATATGGCTTTGTTAATGATGGGCTTTAAATACAACTCGTATAATGAAAATGCCATAACTGAAGTGGTTATGAGGAAAAAGAAACATAAAAACGTTACTGTGGTCATTGTAACTTTATTCATAAGGTGAACATCGCAGCCCCTAATACATATTTGAACTTATGATGCTTGTAAATCATGTTATTATTTATTGCTGGTGTTAAAATCGTGATATCATGATGAATATCAACTTTAATACCTTAACAATAAATGGAATAGGCATATTTGTTCATGTAGATAAGTATGATACATGTCAGAAAATGTATATGTTTAAAGTATCATATATTGTTACAATTAGACGTTAATATCAATTAGCATATGTGAATCATAGAGGTGAAACTGAAAAGTTGATGAATTTTGAGCTAAGTATTGAGACTCATTATAATCATATTCATAATCATTATTAATAATATTGTTGCAATTATGAGAACAAAAATAAAGAGATAAAAGAAGTTTAGAAGTTGTCACGTTTATTTTCACAAGGCAATACGAAATAAATAAGTCAATAACAATAAATAAATAACAGAATAAATAGCTACAGCAAACATTTCTTCATTTAACCTATACAATGTCAAGATTCAAGTATTTTCTGTGAGGGAATGATCATTGTGATATCCTCGCGCACAGTTTAGACATAAAATGGGTCTGCTTGTAAATGTCTACACTTATTTAGGGAACTTCAAGTAGATCTAAATGAGCCATTCAAGTTTCATTCCATTATAAAGTTCAAGTCGGTCCATCAAATGTCTCCTCGGCTTGTGTTCCACCACCTCCTTGAGGTTCTCCAAGCACTTCTTGGTGCCACAGGAGCCTATTTCTTCCACTTTTTTAAACCTAGAAGCTTCAAAGTCGTGATGTTGTTTCTCCACAGTCTATTTTCTCAGTTCTTTCAGTTCTCTGAGCCAAGTGTGTGGTACACCGGGTAGAGAAGGGCCACCACGTATCCATTCCTCCGGCTTTGCTGGTAGAGTGTTGTCATGTCTTCTTCCCAGCTTGAGCTTGGGCATGTAGTGTTCAGAAACCAAGAGTTCTTCTCCTCCTCGTCGCAGTTGGCCTGGAGCTGCTTGTTGGACATCTGGGTGAAGTCATCTGGACAATTCCCCATCATCTGTCTGGCTTGCTCCTCTGGAGACTGGAAGGAAAGGACATTGTATGATGTGGCATCGGTGAAGGTTGATCCTTCACTCTGCGTGGTCTCCGCGGATTCATCCTCTGTGTAGATCTGCAATAAGACCACCAGGCACAGGATGAGCAGCCAGCGTTTAGCAGGGCTCTTCTCGGGCGGTGGAAGATATTTGCGCACCTTTGAGGGGTACATGACGCGGGTGTTCCTCTTGCGAGGGCGCACCGGAGCTCCGCGGCCAGGGAGCGGCTGCTGCTGCTGCGGGATCCGCTCGAATGTGAAGATCTCCGGCTCAGTGTTGCGCGCCACGATCGGTCTGAAATCAAACTGCGGCGGATGCGACTTGAAGAAAGATTTTGAGAAGACCAGGCTGTCTGATCTGGTTAACATGTTTAGTTTAGGTCTGTTCTGCGTTCTTTGCTCTGTGTCTGTCGTTGTCTAGTGTTTAGATTGACTTCTCTGACTTAAAGTTTGAGGTTTATATTTCTTTTGAGAGACGCCCATAGTAGAAGCCCCACCTTTCATTCGGCGTTACTCAACACGGAAACTACATGAAAGAAAAAATCCATCGTTTCCATCCAAGTCTTTACATATGATGTAAACACATGGCACAACTCACCGAGAGCAAATTCTGCACGCTGTCATTGAATAATAATGGTTATATAGCATTATTTTACTGTTAAAGTTGGTAGAGTTTTATTAAAACCAGTTCAGCAAAACCACTCTCTTAAAAAAAGCTCCAGTTAAAACTGAAAAGGACTTTACAGACTGATATGACACAAGAGAACCATTTTAAGCTCCATTAAAGCACCTTTTATCCACTAATTTCTTAGTAAACCAAAAGGTTTTGCTTTGAAAACCCCAGATCCAAATACACTGATCCGAAGAACCTATAAAGAAACATAGGCCTACATTAAAAAAAAATATCTCCCAAAAAGCTTATACAGTTGACTCAAGATCCCCATACAGTGAACAGTTGATAAAAAGAGGCATGTAAGATAAATAAAAGGTACTGTAAATGACTATTGCACTCATTGGGGAATTTGTTTTTAATAGCGTATGCCATTTTTGCTCATAATGCACATTCAATCTGAAATTATTCATGCATTTTGTATGACAATGATAATAAGACGAGGAAGAAGTAATGGAAATGCACATGATAGTTAACGAGAACAGGCGTGAGGCCAAAATATTCACCATCTTTTACATGTCCAAGTTTGAACATTTATGACAAATTTCATTGATTTATTAAGTACCATGTACTTGATTGTGGCTCATTTTTTTAGCATGTTTTTATCTAGGTGTTTTAAGAGTTGTGAGTGATGATTCAAATAATTTATTAATGTAATGAAGCTCTTGTTACCTCTTGTTACAACCTTGTCATTCAGTATAATTCATCTAAATGCATTCATGTGTAACTTCAGTTTAGTCAGAGCATATATAAGAAAATATATATAAGAAAAACAAAAACCCCACTATTAGCACTACAAAAGCGGGTTGATGAGAAGTGTTTGGAACCGAGCCATGCGGAAGAAGTTTTGGACTTCACATCTGTGTTAAGACTTGATCAGAGTAGAAGACGTGCAGATGTGAAGTGAGGTGGGTTTCCAAGGAATCGTCTTTCAGAAGGATATGAATCGCATATTGAAGAAAACGATTTAATGTAATGGGTTTGATCTCATGATGAAACAATATTGTATTACACTGAAGTCACAACTCAGATGTTAACGTAATCTAAAACCTTTATCTGGAGGATAATTTTGAAATGAGAATATTTTTGAGAAGTATGACATGCTATATTCCATCTAAATTTGACTCATGTCAGGACCATTTAAAATGAACTAGTGTTGGGAAAAGGTAATAAAAAATGGTGAAAAACATGAAAGAAATAGTGACCAGGATGAACAATGAAAAAAAAAAGCATGTCATGTGGTAGCATCTTACAGTGCCCCTTATAGGACAGGCTGGGAATTTGTTTTCTGAAATAGTTTTGCGTTCTCTCAAAATACATTTTACGTTCCCCCTAAATACATTTTATGTTCCCTTGCAATAAGTTTTGCGTTCCCTCAAAATACATTTTGCGTTCCCTCAAAATACATTTTGCGTTCCCCCGAAATACATTTTGCGTTCCCTCGCAATAAGTCTTTCACTCCCTCAAAATGAGTTTTGCGTTCCCTCTAAATACGTTTTGCATTCTCTCGAAATACATTTTAAGTTCCCCCGAAATACATTTTACGTTCCCTTGCAATAAGTTTTAAGTTCACCCAAAATAAATTTTACGTTCTCTTGCAATAAGTTTTACGTTCCACCAAAATACATTTTGCGTTCCCCCAAAATACATTTTACGTTCCCCCAAAATACATTTTACATTCCACCAAAATACATTTTGCGTTCCACCAAAACACATTTTACGTTCCCTCTAAATAAGTTTTGCGTTCCCTCACAATAAGTCTTGCACTCCCTCGAAATGAGTTTTGTGTTTCCTTGTAATAAGTTTTGTGTTCCCTCGTAAAGAGATAATACAGGAAAACTAAAACTCGGGTAATAAAAATCTAAATTGTATTTATTATGGTTTTATTTTACATATACCATAATTTAACAGGTTTTAATATAGTAATATTGTAGATTTTAGTAACTACAGTTTTTTGCGGAGTGGTTTTATTATACTAATATTCTAGTAACTATGAAAAGTAAGTTAAGTAACCATGTATTTTGGTGCAAACAATGGTTTTAATACAGTATACTGTTTCCACATAGTAACCATGGTTTTACTTTAGATTAACCATGGTAATTCTTATGGTTGCTATGGTTTTACTACAAATTTCTATAATCTATTGCGGGGAACACAAACTATTGCGAGGGCAAGCTATACTTTTTCAGAAAAAAATTCCGCCCTGTCCTCTAAGGGGCTCCGTAACATCTAAATGAACTGGTTTTATTCAAGTCAAAAAATATTATTTAACACCACTGACTCAACCTATATTAGGTTACATTAATAAAACTCCTTTTACATGTAAAGATTAGATCAAGTATAAATAGCTAATTTTGTTCTATTTAATTGCTATTTGATTGCTAATTAATGTGTTAATAATTGCAGGTTACCTCCAGTGTTGGGTGAAATTGAATTACAAAGTAATTAGTTAATATAATTACATACTTTTTAAAGTCAAAAATTAAAACACATTTGCAATACTTCAAATGTAATCAGATAATAGTTACTGACTACTGAGTACATTATTTGGCTGTGACATTTCTAAATATATATTTAGGATACATTTAAAACATGAAAAATGGTCATAAGTACATCTGTTTGCATTTCTGTGACAGCTGAAAGGACTGTATAGACATTATAATAAAGATATTATTTTCAGTTCGTTGAGTGGATAAATGAAATGTTCTGTGAAATGTGCTTTGGAAAGAAACATAAAATTAAAGTAAATAATAATGTGATCACTTTTTCAATTAAGTACTAATTATAGTAATTGATAACAATGTTTATAGAAGTAATTAGTAATATGTAATGGATTACATTTTGATTAATACCGTTACCCATTTTTACAGTGTAAGATTTACACTTTCCTTTATACATTCATAAATACATTTGAACCTAAATTCAAAATTTTGGTTAAAAAAAGTAATTATGCATTCAATAAAGAATCCCTTTAACTATTTTTTCCTTTGACTCATTTGCTTTTCAGTAAACATATTTAATCCTATTGTAACTGGCCCTGGTCGCCCCGCTCCGGATGGGACTCGAACCTGCATCTCTGACGTTGGAAGCGGGTGCGCTAACAAGGAGGCTAAAGGCTACAGCTTGTAGTGTCAGTCGCTAGTGCGCCTCTTGAGGTCAGGAAAGTGAGGTTTACACACTGCACAGCTATCTACCAGCTGGCTCCTGTTACACTCACCCCATTTAACCTCACTCAAATCCGGGTCACGGCACCATTGTTACGCTCCTGTTCTACCCTTTCCGTACGGGATTCGAACCGGCGTTTCTGGCATCTAGCGTCAGTCACTAGCGTCAGTCACTTTTTTGCACACTGCACAGCTATCTACCATCTGACTCCCGTTACACTATCAGACAAGAAAGAAATGTGTTTGTTGTAGTCAGGCACCCATGTTGACAGATAAGTTTATTCTAATTCCTGCCTTTATTTTTGGAATCTAAGAAAAATTTAACTACTTCAGTTTTACAGTGTTTTTCTGAACACATAGCAGTTTATGTGGTCAATTTAGACACACAAAACTGAGAGAAGCCAGTGAACTTTTGGTCAATGAACCATGTGTATGTGCTACTGGCCTCATATAGTCTTATTCCCCCGACTGTGGCTGACATAAATTCTTCCTGAAATGAATGAGTGTTTCCAACCAATCGGTTGTCAGTACCTGCATTTGTCATCCTGTGTGGGTATAACTTTGAGTCTTGAATCCCTGCCTCCAGCCTGGCATGTTTACTTTAGGAAGCGCAGTCTAAGTTTTACGTCACCTTTCTAAAATAACACACATGAACACACATACTCAGCTCACACTCTCAGGTATGAGGTTGAATACAATTGTGGGTGTGAGCCTCGAGCATTGTGACATATGGTTTCAGTGAAACAATATAATTTGGTATGTAGTGACTTGAGCATTGTGCTTGTTGAATGTAGCTGAGCTTGTTCTTATCAGGTAACCTAGTTTTGTGTCAGGACCCGTGTTTTACATTGGACATCAAGTGGCAACCCAAAACACTACCAAAATTGTTTATTGTACAAGAGTAAATAAGAATATCCTTGGTCAAACATTGAAATGGATTAATAGTTTGGTCTGTGACGATGTCATGTACTGAAAGCTTTTAGATGACAAACAAATAACTTTTCTTCCCCCTTTAAAAGTTAATTTGAAAGTTAATAAACTAGGGAAAACATTTATTATTTACTCACCCTCAAACCATCCTAGGTGTATATGACATTCTTCTTTCAGATAAACACAATTGGAGTTATATTAAAAAATATTCTGGCTCTTCCAAGCTTTATAATGGGAGTGAATGGTACCTTAGATTTTGAAACCCAAAAAAACCATCCATCAAAAAAGTAATCCATACGGCTCCAGGGGGATAATAAAGGCCTTCTGAAGTGAAGGGATGCTCTTTTGTTAGAAAAATATCCATATTTCTGGCTTCCAGTAACGGCCGTCCACGCGTTCACAAGAGAGTCAAGTTCCGGCGTATGACGTAGGCGTAGCGGAAGTTTCAGTGAGAAGTGACGATAGAGCAAAACAAAACGGCGGTCATGAATTAGAAGACAACAACGAAGATTTTTAAAGAAGAATGTCGGAGGATTTCGATATAATAGAAGAGGAGATTAATTTTTTTGCGTCCCTAAACATCCCTATGTTTTTGAACCGGAGTACACCAACCAGGAACTGCAGCAGCAGCACAAAATTGTTTTTATCTGGTAGATGGAGAGTTCGGGAGACGTGGTGGTGCTCATGCAGGAAATGCGAGGTAATGCCAACAGATGCTGAGAGCGTTTGCTGCCATGAATGGACGATTGGAATGACTGGATAGATGCACGAATGCATCATTTTAAGACTAAGACAAATCTACAGTATAGCTAAAACAACTCACTTCTTTTTGCCGTTTTCCTTTGCTGTAAACAACCCGCGCTTCCGTGTTCATCACTTCTCAACGGAGCTTACGCTACACCTACATCATACGGCGGTACTCAACTGTCTTGTGAACATGCGGATGACCGTTACCGGAAGCCTGTGATTATAGTTTATAAAGTATAAATATAGATATTTTTCTTACAAAAACGCATCGCTTCGCTTTAGAAGGCCTTTATTAACCCCCAGGAGCTGTATGGGTTACTTTTTTTGCTTCAAAATCTAAGGTACCATTCGCTCCCATTATAAAGCTTGGAAGAGCCAGGATATTTTTTAATATAACTCCGATTATGTTTGGCAAGTCATATACAAGAAAGTCATATACAACTTGAATATATAATATCAGTAAAATTTAGTTTCTTATTTATTTGTTTAACTTTTGTGTTAAATATTACATGTTTCATGATATTTACTCAAAGAAACACTTTTAGGATAAAACAATAGTACATTACTATAATATCCAATATTATTACAACATAAGAGTCCTAAATAACACATATACAACCTATATGCCTTAAAATAGATATCTGCGTTAGCAACACGTGTCTATTTATAGCATTGAATGGTTCCTCTTTTGTGTGAATGACAATGCCTGACCTTTGCTAAATAATGAAATTGTCAAAGAAGGTGTGAAACTGACATATACTGTATGACGTCACAATGGATAAGTGTAAGGCATCTTGAAATGTGTCTAAAGAGTGTGAAATATGAACTCTCCTTTAACAGGTCTGCGCAAAGCCTGTGATTTAAGCCAGGGTGGATAAAACCTTGATCAAAGTCTGTTTTTAAAAATAATGACAGTGTAAAACTTGTCACTCAAGTCATGGAAAAATGACCAGTGGTCATTAGAAATGATGCACCAAGTATGACTTGCAATCATACCAATTATGAGGCTTTTCCTGGTGTTTCCCTATCAGTTGAATCTATACTTAATGCCTACCGTCTTAAAAACATTACTGACCAACCCTACCTTAGTAACTGTTGTCATCAAACATCATATCAGACAAGATTTTGCTCTTTTATAATGTAGGTCTATGTAATTCCAGTGTTTTGTCATTTTGAAACAAATATTTTGCCAGGGTACTTATACTAATGACACATGGCATCCAGAGAGGTTGTTATATGTGTCAAGAAGAGAGAAGGTCAGTCCAGAGCAGAGAGACAATCTTAACAGTGGACATGTACTGTCAAGTCTTAAAGGGGAAGCAGCATCAAAACCAAGTCTTTCTGACAGAGGGTCAGAATTAGGGTGGAAACTTTACTAATATCATAAGTGAACCTTGAGGAACATATTAAAATAATAAAAAAGACATGTTATGACCCCTTTAAATACATCTGGAGTAATGTATTATATAGTTTAAACTTTTGTGTGTGTCAGCAATCATTTCCAAATGAAAATGTATAACATCAGTATGGACACCTACATTTGGTAAATTAATGTTTATATCTTTATTTTTGAAGTTCAAAATTCATTAATGCATTGAAATAACTCATTCGTAGCAGGTTTTGCGTTAGCCGGTAATTACTGGTTTTTGACCATTAAAATGTCCTAATGCCCGACAAATTATTGGACACAATGTCCGGTTAAAATATTAACATGATGTGTCAGCAACCACTAGTTGATGCCACACGTGTACAGTATTTAGTTTCCACTGCGGTTTAAACTTTCCTGAAGCTTGCAGAGTCCTAATTGACTACAGTGGGTTGTATCCGGGGCGGCACGGTGGCGCAGCGGTTAGCACTGTCGCCTCACAGCAAGAAGGTTGTGGGTTCAAACCCTGGTTGCCCCGGCCTTTCTGTGTGGAGTTTGCATGTTCTCCCCGTGTCTGCGTGGGTTCTCTCCGGGTGCTCCGGCTTCCTCCCACCATCCAAAGACGTGCAGGCTAGGTTAATTGGTGTCTCCAAAAAATTGCCCTAGGTGTGGATGTGTGAGTGTGTGTCTGTCTATGTGTGGCCCTGCGATGAACTGGCGACCTGTCCAGGGTGTACCCCGCCTTTCGCCCAATGTTAGCTGGGATAGGCTCCAGCCCCCTGCGACCCTGTACACAGGATAAGCGGTTGACGATGGATGGATGGATGGATGGATGGATGGGTTGTATCCCGCACACTGGTATAAGCAGCCTGCATTACTCCAATTTTGCGTTCCTCTAGTGCTTTTAGATGTTAGTGCTGAATTCGACATGATAGATCACAATCCCGGATCACAACATTCTCTGGAATAGGCTTGAGAATTATGTTGGCATTTGTGGAGTTGCATTAGCATGGTTTAGGTCCTATTTAACAGACCGCTACCACTTTGTCGATGTAAATGAGGAATCAAAACAAAGGAAACAAAAGTAAAGTATGGAGTGCCACAGGGATCAGTTTTAGGGCCTCTGCATTTCTCCTTATATATGCTTCCCCTGGGAGATATTATCAGGAATCGTGGAATAATTTTCCACTGGTATGTCGACGATGCCCAACTTTAAATTTCTTCAAAACCCGATGAGATTTCACAATTCTCCAAATTGCAGTGTATCAATGAAATAAAAGATTGGATGGCCAGACATTTCCTTCGACTTAATTCCGAAAAACAGAAGTGCTAATTAATTGCACCAAAAACCTCTAAAAACAAGCCGCTAAACTATAATTTGACTCTTGATGAATGTACTGTTACATCGTCTTCTACAGTGAAGAACTTGGGTGTTATATTTGATACCAATCTGTCCTTTGAAATCAAATTATCAATGTTTGTAGAACAGCATTCTTCCACCTCAGAAATATTGCTAAATCACGACACATCTGTTGCAGATTACCTCTAGTCTATATTATTGTAATGCATTACTGGGAGGATGTCCAGCAAGATCAATAAATAAACTTAAATTGGTTCAAAATGTAACTGCCAGAGAGCTGACTAGTACCAAGGAATATGATCATATTCGCCCCATTTTATCGTCATTACATTGGTTACCTGTTAAATTTCACATTAATTTTAAAATTCTGTTAACTACGTACAAAGCTTTGAATGGTCTAGCTCTGCAATTCTTAAGTGACTGTGGAGTGGAGGGGGGTGGTGCAGGGCTGGAATGTCACACGCCCGGTCCCCAATCGGCCTGATGAGGCGCGCGAGGGATAAAGGCGGCCGGTGACGACGGTTCGAGAGAGAGAGCAATCCCGGACATGTCCGTTGTGTGTTTGTGCTTTTGTTTTAAGTTCTTCATTAAAATATTATTTATATTGACAAGCCGGTTCTCGCCTCCTCCTTGCCCATCCTGACCCCGCGTTACAGTGACCTTCTACCATGCTATATTCCATCACGTTCATTACGATTGCAAAATTTTGGCCTGTTAATAGTTCTTAGAATATCAAAATCCACAAAAGGAGGTGGCTTCTTTTCATATTTGGCTATGGAATAGTCTCTCTAACATTGTTCGAGATGCAGACACACTCAAGTAGTTTTATCACTCAGTTTAAGTCTAGACTAAAGACTCATCTATTTAGCCAGGCATACACCTAATTTATCCTTCAACTCACAATTAGGCTGCTTTAGTTAGGTCTGCCAGAACCAGAAACATTGATCGTGAGCTATAACCCTGCAATAAATTGAATGGCATCTATGCTAATACTATTAGGGCCCGAGCACTGATGGTGCAAGGACCCTATTGTTCTTCTAGGTGTTTATAATTTTTTTGAGGGCCTAAACAAGGGCCACAACTTTGCACACGCATCAGAAGTGGCAAATATTTACATCTGAAATGGGTTTCAGAATTAGGTGTGGCAATATGGCTCAGTAGCGCCACCTACAATTTTTCAACAATGTACGTTATATGTTACTTTTAACCTACACATACGAAAATCAGTACACATATGTAACATACCAATACCTACAAAAAAGTCTCTTGGACCCATGCCCTAAACTCAACAGGAAGTCAGCCATTTTTATTTTTCTCTTAAACTTTTGCTCAGTTTTTGCCATTTCCAGGCCTTGTACAAACTCCTCCTAGAGATTTCATCAGATCTAATTCATATTTGGTAATTCTAATCTAAAGGCCTTGGCGATGCTAAATTGCGAAGCTTTTGAGTTTTCACTGCACGGCGTGGACATGGCGGTCTGACAAATTTTGATGTTTTGCCATGAAAGAGGATGTTGTTATAACTCATACATAAAATGTCCAATCTGCCACAAACTTCAAATGTTTGATAATAGTCCCGGCCTGAATACATCTACGTGCCAATATTTATAGTCATAACGCAAACTACTGGTAAAAGGAAATTACATGTTTTACACTGTGATACACACTTAACAACATTTAAGTGCTAAAAAATGCTAAAATAAATTGGAGTGACATTCCCCTGGCACAGCAGCCCCAACGTGCACCAGGGTGTAAGGGCCTGTTCATCACTGCTTGCAGCTTTAATTATATTAGTTTCCCTGTCTCAACCTTGGGACTCCTATCCTGAGGTCACCAGAACCAGCTGGATCCAGATCCATTCCTGCTTTGTGCTGGACTCCACAGCTACATATCACTGAATGATGATGACTAAATGCAGCCGGTGCCAGCCAAACATCACTTCAGTCTATTACGATGGACTGCAGAGGATGAACTGATGCCAACTCCAACCATAAGACATGGGATACTTCCTTTGCCTGAACCTTGGATTTATGATAGACCACACCAAACCTCACCGAAACTGCACCTAACTGAACTCTGCCTACATCACCTCAGTCTAATGATGGACTACACTCTTGAAATGTTGATAGACTATCAACTAATTGCCAACAAAACCCTTCATCAGCCAATTAACAAGGACAATTGAATCTATATGCATAAAGTGTCACTTTATTACTGGCTGCTACCTCAATAACTGCTATGTCCATAGAACAGTATCTCACAGTATGTTATATTTACATTTGGCATTTTTAGAAACTGTCATCTTTTTGCACTACTGTGTACTGGTCGGCGCTGCACTGTCTCTCACTGTGTCTATTGTCCTGTTCATTGTCAGTAGTTTATTGTACTGTCCCGTACTTGTTGCACACGTTTGCACGTGCACTTTATATAGGTATGTTATTTAGTCTGTGTGGTCTCATGTGGTTCTGTGATTGTCCTATGATGTTTTATGTAGCACCATGGTCCTGGAGGACCGTTGTCTCGTTTCTCTCGATGTTATTGTTCTCCATTAACCAACATCTTCTGGAGTTTTGTGTTCCTTGCCACAGTCGACTTCAGCTGCTCACTGGGGTTATAAATACAATTATTATTTAATTACTTATTTTCAAACACAATTCACAATCGTATTTAATCAAACTGCACAATGATGACTCTGAGACATTACAAATATTACAGTTTAATTTTTTAGTTGGTGCATGATCTTCTGTAAAGCTGCTTTGAAGCGATGTGTGTTGTGAAAGGCGCTATACAAATAAAAATGACTTGACTTTTGTGCTATGAATAATCGAGAGGAAAATAGTCATAAAATTAAAGAACCAGGGAAATTAGCCAAGGTGAGAAAATATGACATAACCTAATGATTTATTAGTTTAATATTTATTTATAAACGAATATATATGTGGCAAATTGCAGTTTAGTTGTTTTATTTTGCCGCCATTGTTGAATATATATATTTTTTAATTAGACGCTAATTTCATGACAGACGTCTTTTTTTTTCCAATGAAAAAGCAGCTATAATGAACAACCGTTTATAGTTCATTTGACTTGATTGTGTCATTATTGGCCTATGTAACATTATTATTCATAGTCCATCAGTTTACAGCACAAAATATACACAGAAATGAGATGATAATATTTTTCCAATTTGTCTGGCAAACTTGAGCATTCCCAGACACGATGACCGGCACCAAAATGTCTTTGTTATCTCTGATTCATAGCATAGTGTGTTATAGAGGCATTAGAAAAGGTTCACTTACGCTAATGTAAACAATTGTAATAAGATGAGGCCTCTCTCTTTTCAGTTGACAGATATAAGCATTTGCCTCAATTCTGATTCATAGTCTGCTATTTTTAATCACATTAATTTCACACATAAACAATTGCTTAAAGAAAAATGGGAAAATAAAGGAATGTACCGGGTTCAGTTCAAGTAAATCTCAATCAACAGCATTTGTGGCATAATGTTGTTTTCCACCAAAAATTATTTTATTTATTTTTAAAACAAAGGCACACATGATGGAAGTGAATGAGGCCAGTCCATAAACATTCAAATACACTCTGTTTCAAAGTATAGCCACAGGACCTATACAATATACATGTAAACATGATTATAATTTGAAAAAAACGCTTACTAACCTTATCTGTGCTAAGTTATATCAAATTTTCAACTTTGATGTCTTCTTGAGAACGCAACCATGTCGTCCTGGTAGTGGATATAACTTTTCAGACATGGATAGTCTGCATTTTTATCACTGTAAAATCATGCTAACATGTAAAATGTTTACGTCTTGTGGCTATACTTTTTAAACAGTGTGTATTTTAGCGTTTATGGACTGGCCCCCATTCACTTTCATTGTAAGTGCCTCACTGTAACTTTTTTTTTCTTTTTAAAATAAACGAGGGACATGTAGAATTTATTTGACATTTTTTATAATTATTATTTTAATTATTTTTTAAACATTATGCCACAAATGCTGTTGATTGAACTTAACTTGTATTGAACATGGACTGAAAATTGTGCTGAAATCACTGTTTGATTCCAATGGGACACTCTGTGAAGCTCAGTCTGTGTAAGTAACAGTAACCAAGGTGGGCGGAGCTTAGGGTTAATTAAAGCTGAAGTGTGTAATTTCTGCACCACTAGTGCCACTGAATGGAATTGCAAAAAATACACATTGTTTTCAAAACTTACACCATTGTTTGAGTGTTATTGTGTCGGCTGGACAGGCCGCTCGAAATAAGCAGAGCAATTTTTACAGCGCCACAGAGACACAGTGTTTGTAGTTTTCAAGAAAATGCACCTACAAATGGCTTACCTATAGTTGTCTCTGCATATAAAGCTGGGATAGGAGAAAGTATTTCAACACCAAAAAAGTTACACACTTCAGCTTTAACATTGTGTGGGAATATGATGCTTATTTTGGCCGTGAACATTTTTTGACAATTTTTTGCAATAATGGTCTTAGCATGAACCAAGTGACTAATGTGTTACTATCCACTAAGAAAATGCTTTGAGCTAGTGTGATCATGAAATCGATGATGATGATGATGATGATGATGATAGTGTATTACCATATGGTACTGCACCACACCTGCTCTCTTCATGATAAAATAATCAGACAGGTGAAAGCATGACGGAATTTGTGTCTTAACTTCTTGGCTCCGATGTAATGTATCCTAAAACAGACACGTACACAGTTTTAAAGAGCTAAAGGGCTTTTCTGATACCCGAAGCAGGTGTTGTACTTCAGCCAGGTGTTCTTGGATCAAGGTTTGTTTGTTTTTTGTAATGATGTCATGTTCACTGGTGATAAGTAAAAGACCAAGCGTTACATGGATTTTACTATGCCTAAAACATACTTAAAGGGACAGTTTTTAATCATCTAATAACCCTCACGTTGTTCCAAATCCTAATAACTTTCTTTCTTCTGCGGAAAACACAAAAGGATTCACGCTTCAATGTGGCTCGTCCAATACAATTTTAAAGCTTAAAATATTCTTCTCATAAGTTGCATGCAAATACAACAGGAGTTTGGTGTATATACAATATATATATTTTTGGAAATCATCGCATCGTATTGGCGGACAGTGAAAATCACATTAACAGGGAAATCATAATGTATTTGCTCAGATTTAGTAGTGGCAGCTTCCTCTTATGAGAAGCCTATAAACATTCATTTATCTTTAATCAAAGGGAAATGATCAAACTGTGTGTTTCAGGTAGAGAGAGAGAAACTGTCATCTGGATATTTATATTCAGAAGAACGTTTCGGTATGAGTACATGTCTGTGAGTGTCACTTTGTTTTGATGGCAATGAGATCAGTGTCTGTGCAGCTGTCTTTACATGGCACAACTGTATGAATTAATCAGGTAGTCAGCAATCAATGTCATATTCAAAGTTCCCAGATCATGACTTCAATTCATAGGAATCACCGATTCCTTACTCACAGAGATAAAAGCATCCGCCGATGTGAAACTTAAAGACTGTCACAAACAATAGTCATTCTTGCCCAGGGCCACCCTTAGGGTGGTGCAACCGGTGGTGAATATTTTTTTACTATCAATCTCCACTTGTTTTTGGAGATTTGCATTCTAATTGGTAAATGGTCTGCACTTATATAGTGCCTTTTTAACCTTAGTGGTATTCAAAGCGCTTTACACCGTGTCTCGTTCACCCATTCACCCACACATTCGCACACCAATGACAGCAGCAAGGCCCTAGCCTGCCATTGGGAGCAACTTGGGGTTCAGTGTCTTGCCCATGGACTTAAGTGTTGATCGTCACCTACTGGGCAGGGAGGAGAATTTATGGACTTAAATGTTGATCTGTTTCTCACCCACACCTATCATATCACTTCTGAAGATATGGCTTTAACCACTGGAGTCTTATAGGTTATTTTATTTACTTTTATGCTGGCTTTATGTGCATTTTGGAGCTTCACATTTTTGGTGCACATTCACTTGAGTTTTGAGGACCTAATGAGCCTAAAAATCTTTGTTTGTGTTCTGCAGAAGATAGAAAGTCATACACTTCTGGGATGGTGTGCGGGTGAGTTGATGATGAAAGAATTGGGTGAACTATCCCTTTAAGAACTATAGCAGATGTTATAAAGTAAATCAAAAGGAGCTCATTACGGACACATTTCTTGCATCCATATTTTGAATATCCAAAGCATTTTTGCCCAGTGTCCCCGTTAGTCCCCCGTTTCTGGCCTTGCTTTGGATAGCTGAGGATGTCACAATGGTCTGTTTGTTTGCAACTAATAATGCCATTTCTCTGTCTCCCATTTCTCTGGCTTTCTGTTCTTATTTCTGAATAATTTGACCAATAACTTTTCTTTTTATTACAATATTCTTACCTTCCTTGCAAGCACTTACATTCAGAAAATGCAACTCTAGTTTTTCTTGTTTCATTTAACAGTAGAATAGGCATTCACAAAGAAACCACTTCCAATGAAAGAGATAATTACATATTTGTTTTATTTATATATATTTACATGATGTTTTTACAGTCATATATAACAACTGTTGTTTTTAAAAAGACAAGGAGGACAAAGTCCAAATGGAGTACAGACATTCCATCATATTAAAAAAAAAACATTCCAACCCTAAATGAATATCACACTGAAGCATGTTCAATTGCACATTTCAGATTTACATGTCAGATTACACTTTGCCGTCAGTGACAGAATCATTCTTAGACACACACACACACACAGACACACACACACACACACACACACACACGACTGAGTCTTGGTGCTGTAGAACATTTAGCGCAGTGAGTTTGTTTATTCTTGCCGTGAATCACAAAATCCACTTTCCCCTTTGCCAGTATATGACGTGTGCGTTTGTATCAGGGTAATGTCAGAGTCTAGACCCATGCAGCGCTCTGATGGCTGCTTTTCAGTAAATGCGGGAAATCCAGTCTGGTCGGGATGGGATTTATTCAGTCATGCAGCTCATTTTTCTTGGAGGGCCCCTGCTGTCTTCCTCTGTGCATATGTGTGCGTCTACACACTCTCATTGCCAAGTACAGTAGCGTTTTCTGGAAAAGCTCACTCAGCGAATAGACTAATCCCTGCATCCCGCCGTCTGAGCACTGTACAGGAAGCCTGTATGCCTTCAACATGCTGTTGCTGCATTTGGCACTAGTCTCAGAAACAGCTCCTCACTTCCCAGTACAGTGTGCTTTGGCATTTTGGGCACTTACATAAATGTTCAATCCCCAACTCTGAGACAGATCCACCTCTGATGACCCCCATGTTGAGGGCCTCTCCATTGTGCATTGACCTTCCTGGGGCGGCTGCCAGTCTGGGTTGCCCTGAGTTTCACAAAGCCCTTCCTCCATGTAGATTTGCAGGAAAAGTAGAGCAGAAAGCAAAAGCAGCCAACGTCTAGCAGGATCCGACTCCTCTTTTGGCAAGATCTTCTTCGCTCCTGGAGGGTAGAGGACCCGGCGAGTGCGGTGTCTTTGGGACCTGGAGGGTTTGGTGGAGGTTGACGCCAACGTTGGGGCCTTGTTTCCATCTCCAAACCTGTCCACTCCCGCAGGAGGATGATGCTTTGAGGATGAAGAGCACATAATAGAAGACAAAACTATTTTTCTGTCTGTATTCTTTTAGTCTTTTTTTATCCCACCTAGTTGGGTTTGTCATAAATCAGTAATTCTACAATGTTTTTCTAATGTCTCTCTTTTGCTTCAAGTTTTCCAAGATTTTCCTGCTTTTAGATTTCCAGTCAATCTGTTGTATTCCCCTCTGCTTTGGTTCCTTATTTTTTGCGTCTTCTCTTGTGAATCCTTTCTCCTTTTTATAGATACACTTTGGATGGGTGTAACCTGTACACCTTAGGGTTCTGGGCCCGCCTTGTGTATTTTTAGAAGTGGAAACATCTGTTTACTTTTACAACCTCCCCTCTGCCTTTGACCAGGGAAGCCCTCGTTCTCAGTCGCATGCCATGCATACTTGCTTACTAATTGTCTGTTCAATTTATTGCAACATCAAAGCAGTTATCTATTTAAGTGTGTCGCTTGAAATGTCATCGCTTAGGTTAGCGACTGTGAAACAATATCACAATATTTTTGTGGCTTTTCAAATAAGAGTGTTCGCAAGCAGTCTGCTATTTGCTACCCTAAGGGGACAACCATGATCGATGCACACTGTCTCATACTATTCTCTGAACTTTCAACAGAAATGTATCCGGTTTTTGCATGGTCAGGTTGCATGTCGAGATTTGCATAAAAGTGTTGGAACAAAATGTAAGAAGTTGGGTGTTCCCCATCTTTTGCATTGCCATTAAATGTAATTGCATGCTTTCAGTTGATGTGTTTTGTTAGAGAAAGGCAGCAACAAGACAATCATATTACAATGAATATATATATATATATATATATATATATATATATATATATATAGACCAGGGCTTGTTGTGACACTTTTAACTCCAGGGAATATTTCTCATGGTAGGTTTATTTTAAAAAAAGATAAGAAAAACTTACCCTAAAGTCTTGGCTACAAAAAGCTGTTTAACATATTCACCAGTCTTCCCCAGGAATAATGATATAGTTCCTAAAAGTTCACATTGACCTTTTGTGACAACATGCCCCAAAAGTGGGATATATTGTAACAATATATGGGGAAAGTTGTCACAGTGGCGCAAGGTTCACGTGAACATTGGGGGGTGACGCGGGAATGTGTCCCCACCCTCACAACCACCAAAAAGAAATCTCTCGCTAACTAAACAACTGCATTAAACAGCCAATTGTTGGCTTTTCTTTTAAATGTAAAACAATTCTGAGGCACACAATGATTCATTAAACAAAAATAAAAAATAAAAAACACAAAAAAATGGAAAATGTAGCATGCAAAAATATTCAAACATTTATTTTGGCCAACTTATATTGTAATATATAAATGTTCTATATCTGTGGCCTTTAAAACATGTGACAGCCTGCCCCTTTCCATTTTTCCTAAAACACAAATTGCCTTCATAATATAGTTGACCCTTGCCTAAATGCACTGTTATGTGGTTTGATTATCTCCATTTGTTTACCCAAAAGCTACAATAAAAACATGACGATAGTACAAATTTTGTTTGTATTCATAAAAACTATTCTAACTTAAGGGGGATTTGAGGAAGGTGTTTAAACCAACATAAAAATCTCTGCTAGAGAAAACACAAAATTACGCAATTTGACTTTTGACTCAATCTTGGAACCAAGATAAGAGCCATATGTGGTTCCCTCTGTGACAGCCAGTCTCGGTCTCCCCCTATCTCTCACATTTATAAATATTGCTTCTGAATGATTTAAACTATGCATGTGGTTTTTGTTATTAATTAAGAGACTACATGGAATATTTGTACTTGATTTACCACACAGAAGGACTATTTTAAGTGAACTAAAAATAGCTTATAAGTGATTATGAATAGTGATAAATCAGCACATAAAATGCTCTTTTATTCATACAGAAATCATGGAAAATGGAAAAGTCATTTTTTTTGGTCTGAGAGGCTGAAATAAAAAACATAAATTTTTTTTCTTCCAGATTTATTTACAAATTCTGCCTAACAACATTCAAGAAGAAGAAGGAAAAAAAGGCAACAGTTCCAAAAATTGAAAACGGGAATAACTGGAATAAATGATCATACCCCTGGATTAAATATTGGATACTTTGGATATGTCTCTAGCTTCCTGCTCCTAGATTGGGAAAATTTTGCTCATTCTTTCTTGCAGATTTGTTCAGGGTTCAGTCAAATTGCGGGCTGTGCGTCGATGCACTGCTCTCTTCAAGTCCTATTGGATTTAGGTTAGGGCTCCGAAGAACTTTGACCTATCCTTAATCCACCGCATTGTTTTCTCTTTTTTTTTGCCGGTGTGTTTATGGTCATTGTCGTGCTGAAAGGTGAACCACCTGCCACCTGTTATGATTAATTTCATGGTTTGTCTAGTACTTTTATTCTCTGAAAGTTTTATTTAACGTAACCAATGACAGTGACAGGGCACAATACCAGCAAGGAGCCCTGGGGCACAACTGAAGTAGATGGAAAATCTAGGGCGGATCTGAAACCTCGTCTTGGCATTCCGCACAGGATTAGACATCGAACTTGAAGAGAACTCTCTCATTTGTTCCTCTGTTGCTATGGTTACAATGACAACTCAAAATATTTTTTACAATTAAATTAGTTTTTTTTTTTTTAAAGTGACCAACATGTAAAATCCTTCCGAAATGTGTTTGTGTTATTTTCTGGGCTGATTGATGGGGCCATGCTCTTTTAGATGATGTCCAAGTTGTGTATTATTTCCACTTTGTGACCGGCTGTTTATGGAGGCGTGTTTATACCAGCGGCCCTTCACTCTCAATTGAAGATACACATCAGTCAGGTGCTACAGTGTCTTGTCGGAGTAACACTTTGTAGAAACTTTTGGGATCAACTCATATAATATATTAGACATATATTACATCAGCCAAAATAATGCTGTTTCACCCTTATTATTACAGTTACAGTTACTGTAACTGTACAGTTAGAGTAAAACCCATTACATCCAATTGGAGGCTCAACAGTCAAAGTTTATAACCACTGATTTTGGTCATTTGTAATTTTCAATTTTATCTGCACCAATTTAATGATCTTTGCCATAAGAGCATGAATTAAGGGCTTTGGGTAACTTTTTCTTGGTATTTAATGTTCATGACTTTTAGGTAACAGATTTGATATACATAAACATTAATGTTTACCCATGTTGTCTACTGATAATAATAATCTATCAAGGCAGGTCCCTCTTTTAATGCAAGTCTAAGGGAATTTAACACCAGTTTTACTGCCTATAAATATCGTGTTTGAACAACGTTTTACAACAAGCTGCGCTGTGTGAGATACAGTATCATCATTCATGGCCGTAGCACAAACAGTGCAGGACAAGTTACAGTTTTAGGGCCTATAATTCTGCATTGCGGAAAACATGGACGGAATCATGGAATCCAGTCATTAAAACTAAATTCATTATAAAACATGGAATATCACAGAATTTGACATATATTGAGTGCAGTTGATGTATAAATGTACAATAAAGCCAATGAAATCGTGAAATGTCCTAGTGTGATGATTAAACCACAAAAGGCGGAGATTTACGGCATGAGCTGCGTGCTTCAACAGTAAGTGAATGTGAAAAGCCACTGCTTATACACTAACCAAATCACTGACATCACGTGCGCTCTGTGTGTGTGTATTAATGACATAGAGCAGATCACTTTATTCACTGTGAAGCGTGTAGCACATGCAAAGTATATATCTATATAATTAAATGATCGCCTTTTGTAGGCTTCATCAGAGAAAATATCTTTGCACCAGTCTTCTGCTGTCCAATCCTTGTACTTCCTGCAGAATTTCAGTCTGTCCTTGATGTTTTTCTTGGAGAAGTGGTTTCTTTGATGCCCTTCTTGACACAAGGCCATTGTCCAAAAGTCTTCGCCTCACTGTGCGTGCAGATGCACTCACACCAACCTGCTGCCAATATTGAGCTCTGCACTGGTGGTGACACGATTCCTTAGCTGACTCCTCAGGAGGAGACGGTCCTGGTGCTTGCTGGACACTCTGGGACGTCCTGAAGCCTTCTTCACAGCAGTTGAACCTCTCTCCTTGAAGTTCTTGATGATCCAGTAAATGGTTCTTTCAGGTGCAATATTCTTTGCAGCAATTTCCTTGCATGTGAGGCCATTTTAATGAAAAGCGATGATGGCTGCACGTGTTTCTTTAGGAGTAACCATTGCTAACAAGAACACAATGATTGGAAGCACTTCTTCCCTCCTTTTATAGCAATCAGTCTGCTCTTATAATCCAATCAGAATGATAGTGTGATTTCACCTGACTAGTACTCGTTCACACTTTCCCAGGTGCTGCTAATATGATTAGTTAAATAATGTTTGCTGGTCATTTTGTGCCAGGACCAAGAAACAGTGAAATTTGGGTTTTTGTGATAAAGTTCATTTTTTTGGCCAATGAAGCTTTTTGCAATTATTTAAAATGCATCTGATCACTCTGCACATTAATCTAGAAACAATGTGAATCAACACCACAACAACTGAAGCAGAAAACTTTGCGAAACACAAAATGTATGTGACAGCCAATACTTGGCCACGGCTTTACTGGTAAATGCACCTCATGGTAAGAGTATGTTGGGAAACTGATTTTGATTTCTGCCCCACCAGATTGCGGTTAACCCATTTTTAGAATAGGGAGGCAGCCTGTGATTTACTTCATTATGACTCAAACTCCGGCTCTTTTAAAGCTGTTATATTTAACCTTATTTAGTGTTGCATTTCCTGTTTCATAGGATGTGTCGTAAATTCAGTTGTATTACAATGCAAGGCCCAATCCGGTTTGCTCCAGTAAGCTGAGACCAACTACTTTATTTGATAACAAAATGGAAATTTAAACAACATCCTGTTTTAAAATTAACATCGCAGAACATTTACAAATCTACAAAGCACATGAATGCCACAGTGATGGAACACTGGAAAGTTCTTGAAAGATCTTGTTGCAGTAAAATTGCTGGCAGCTATTCTAAGTTGAAAGCATTAGTCTGGCATTGGGCTGAACCACAGAGTGGTGGAATGTACCGGCCCTTTTCTCCTTTTAAAATTAACTCTTTAATTACAATAGAGCAACCCAGAGATCACACACAATCAATACTTCATGCTGGAACTATTAGCTTAATTTGTTTAATTATGTTGGCTTGAAAAAGTTAACATGCTGTTCTACACTTTGGGCTTATTAGAGTTTTTCCCAAATCCTTAAAGATAGACAAAAATAATTAAATGCAAGTCCTCCAAATGTAAATCAGTTTACACCCAACACACTTAGCACAGACATTTAGACTGTTCTGACTTAGTGTGCCATGTCTTTTCTAACTGATCATATTTACATTTGTTCCATAACGGGTGATCAGGGATCCCAAAAATCCCATAGATGTACATTGATGGAATGTCACCTTTTTTGCTTAATCTTATTCTACTGAACGACACAGAAAAATAATCACTTCCTGCAATCTTCTGTAATCCTGTTTTTATTGGTCTTTTTTGGTGCTAATGTAATTTTAGTATTTGTGATTTTCATTATGTGAGAGACATGACCCCTCCAGCACCTGTGATTGCCCTTTTCCACCTTTGTAACAATTCTGAATTGCTGTGGTTTAACAGAACATTCAGAATACTTAATTATACTGTCAGTAAATGCAGCTGTGGAGATTAGGCAAGTCTCAACTTTGTTTTGAGACAATATTTAACCTCCCCACAGCACGTGCATGCTTCATTTGCAAGGTGGGAAAAAGTACAGTATACTGGCAATTGAAATTAACAGGGTGTATGTCAGGAAATATCTAATACACACGTACAGGTCACATTTAACCCCCCAAATTAAAATAAAATAAATAAAAAGGTCACATTTCACTCCCCCAATAAAAAAAATAAAATAAATAAATAAATAAATAAATATTTTATGATAATTAAGAGTTTTGTATTGTGACATTCCCTATCCACCCCCACCCCTCATTATTCCATTAGTTTCAATGGTGATTATTAGATTGTAATTATTGTCATACAGTATTTTTTTTTAACTCCAATACGTTGATTTTAAATCAGCATAAATTAAATGGTATTACAGCAATAAATATGTATGAAAATTTTACAATTTAAATATTTTAATTATATTTTGTTTATTTGATATTTTTGTTCCACATTACACTAATGGGATAATATTTGTATTTTTTGCACTACTAATTTCCTTCTTTTGATTTTGGGGTGAAAAATGGTTTAGAGATTATTTTGCCAGGTTTTTCTAAGACTCAACCAACTTTTTTAAGAATATAATTCACTAGGTTTACTATGTTGCTATGCATTTACTTTTGAATTTAATTTGTTTTATAGGTGTTCAGAGGGATTTTGGCATAAAAGTACATAGAATTGACCAACTGTACAGTGAAATTGTCAATATTTCTTTATAGAAATGATGCTGAAATTTTAACGTGTCATGTTAGATAATTTAGCAACACAGAATATCTAAAAAAATTGCTCATTTATTTTTAAAGCTTTAAATAGTGCTGACAAAAGAACCTCAAGAAACTATAGCTTATAAATACATTTTTATTGAAATCTAAGGTGTATTATATGAAAATATTTCTGTGCGTTATGAAAGTTCATGTTTTTGCATGTGTATATGTTTTGATCGCGTGACATTCACTTTTCGACCGTGTCTAGAAGTGATTAAATGATATTAATCTTGTTGTGTTCAGCATTCTCAGACACAGGGCTGTAGGCAGGTATAGGGTGTGTAATTGGGATCCAAAATTATTTGTGGTGGTAACCAGGCTTCTTTCTCTCTCACACACACACACACACACACACACACACACACACACACACACACACACACACCTATGTGGTAGAGTTCTGAGGGTGAAATCAAGACCAACCTGCCAATCACAGCTAAGGAAACGCAAACAACCAAACAAAACGTTTTCAAATATTAATGCAATTTCTATTTTATTTCTGTTTTTTTTTTTGAAAAAAAAAAAAATACAAATTCCATTAATAATTTCAGCTTTTAATGAGACTTTTATTTTTTATTTTTTTGTTACTGTTTCCAGACGGTTATCCAATATAGACATTTTTGATTCTAAGCCCCAGAAAAAAACTCAGAAACTGAAAATATGTTCATCATAGTACATGTGAACTCAAGTAATTGTTTTGTGTGAATTGCATTTTAAATGTATTTTTGAATAATAAGTGAGCTTATTTTTAACTCCACATAGAAAGACATACAATTTGATTCATTCAAGACACAAAAAGGCAACGTTTACATCAGCTTTATTCACAATAACAATCTTTCCAGCTAAACATACAGTTTGCTGCTACATTATCTGTTGGCACAAACTTCTGAGTTAAATTCTGTTCATGGATGTTTCTCTCAAAGCAGGTTAACTTTTCCCACTACTTGTTTGCAGCCAGTCTTTGCATATTGCCTGCCAGCTGCTCTGTGATAGGCCAGTTCATCCGCCAGTCTTTCTACGTGAGTTTGGTCGGGATAGAATCCCTCGAGTGTCATTTCCTCTAAAAAGCATTGTATCACATGTTCCCGCTCAAGTAGAGAAAGCGGGATAAGCTCGACGGCAGATTGCATCCACAGAGGATGGATGAGGGACAAGGCGTTCCGCAGCGGTTTCTTGGCTCCAGAGGTGGAGGCATTTTGAAGAATGTGAGCTGTTATCTCACTTTGACCTAGACTGCTTAGAAAAATGTAAACCACATTAAGAAACTCATTTGTCTGATCAGACTCAAGAAATGTCTGCAAAACATCTAACAATGGAGGCTGCATTAGTTCCACACCATCCAGGATGAAGAACGGAATCTGTTCCTCTTCCTCAGCACGAGTCACCAAGTCAACTATACGTTTAGCGAGGTCAGATGCGCATTGCTGAGCTTCTTGCTGTAGGGGGCAATGGTGTTTGGTGAAATACTGCACCACTAGCTTGTCGTCTACCATCGAACGAAAGTGTCGCGCCAGCAGGCGGCCAAGATGGCTCTTCCCCACGCCAGACGCCCCGTGTAAAGACAGGGCGAGGGGTTGCTGGTGGGCGTAGGTGGATAGGTAATCATTCAGATGATCCATTAGCTCATCTAGTGCTTCATGCTGACCAAACATCTCTCTGTGTAACATCCTCTCTAAACCCTCAAGATCGTACTTCAAAACATGGTCGTCGAGATTCTCAATGGCGTTGTAGACCTGTAACAGAGATTTTGGAGTATGGAGGAACAGATATGAGACAGAAAATTGTAAAAAGCAAAAGCCCAGTTTTACAAACTGGTTCACAGAACAGTTGCCATAGCAATGTTTATTTGCACGCAATGGAAATGTCGCTCTGGTAAAAAAAGATAAAAATTGTATCTCATTTTGGAGGTTTCCGTAAAGTCTTGTTAATCTTTCGATCTTATCATTTGAACAGTGCTATCAAACAATCATGTTTGTGTTACTGTTGAAGTAGGGAACAAAGCAATAATTTTTGTTGCAGTACTTTATGAATGTTTGTTCTGTAAGCCATATGGTCCAATATAACACACAAAAACTACATTTCTGAAAAATTAACCACATTAACAGGTAAAGTGGCACTGGTGGCACCAAACGGAATTGCAATCTGTTTGCTTGAGCGGCCAGAAAAAAACTAAATTACTCAACCAATGCCATGAGTTTGGAGCAGTAGTACTTGTTCCCGACCAATGGCAGATGAGGGGAGTGTTTGAAACATGTTTGAAAGTAGTAAAAATGTTGGTTTGAGAAACTCCAGTGTTTTAATCCATGTCTTCTAAAGATATTCAATCTGTTTTGGGCAAGAACAGACCAAAATATAGCAGCTTTTTCACTTTACATTTTGACATCAGCAGCCTCTTTGGCGATCATGTTTTCAAGCTCTATTACAATTTCTAGCACCATCAAGCACTGTGCATGCGTCATGCACTAGGAGGTGTAATCGAGCTTGAAATCATGATCACCAAAGAGGCTGCTGATGTCAAGATTTATAGTGAAAAAGGAGTTATATTTTGGTCTGTTCTCACCCAAAATCGATTTGATTGCTTCTGAAGACATGGACTAAAACACTGGAGTCTTATGGATTACTTTTATGCTGCCTTTTTGTGTTTTTTTAGAGCATTAAAGATTTGGTCACCATTCACTTGCATTGTATGGACCTACAGAGCTGAGATATTCTTCTAAAAATGATCTGCCATGATCCTGCCTCTTCGGTCTTGTTTAATTCTTGTGTTGGCAGGATTGTGACAGTTTCTTCTGCCCATCTCACAGGTTGTCCCATGTGCTTTTATTTCTCTCTCTCTGCCTCATGTTTCTCACAGGTGCTGCTCAGCAGAGCAATCAGTGTTGCTTGTGCTTAGTGGCAGCACCTGTATCCTATCTCCCTTTCCTCTGTTTATTCACTCCTTTGTCTTATCTTCCCTGCCAGATCATTGTGTTTTGTTCTCAGTCAAGTTGTGGTTGTTCCTATGTATTCCAGTTACCCCCAGTCAGTTTGATTCGTGTTGTGTACCCAGTTTCTCCCAGTCTTTTTGTTTTCAGTTTAGTTTTTTCAGCAATTCTGTTTAGTGCCACTAGGGGTGCAAAAATACACACTACACCTTTAGGAAAAAGCTAAAACAGAATTACCTGGACAAAAACAATCACACTGAAGAGAATTAGGAATGGTTTTGCTCGGTTGCGTTCTTTCTTTGGCTTGAACATCAATGTATCATTTGGGAACAGCACACGGGTATTCCGTCGTTTGAACTTTTTGGTTTGAGGGTTCTTAGGATGCAATGTCCCATCAGAAATGACATTATCTGGGCCAGTGGAATGGCCTAATCTGCCAGAATTAGAGACTCGCTCAGTTTTAGGTCTCAAGTATTTTTTTTTAATCCTGATCATGGCTTTTAGCTGTGGGGAGAAGAGAGAGGTTCTTTGACTGGCTTCTGCTTCTTTCTCTCTTTCTTTCTGAGTGTCCATAGGAACTCCTTCACAATCTGTGTCTGCCATTTGCCTGGAACACAGTGGAGAGAAGGAATTGTATAATATAAACTAACTTTGAAGTTAAACTAATATTTCATCAAAAAATGAGAATTCTGACATTATTTACTCACCTTCGTTTCGTTCCAAATCTGTATGCTGTATTTTGTTCTGTGGAACTTAAGAATTTTGAAGAATCAGTTCTTTGCTTCTATTGTTATACTATGATACAAAAAGCTCCAAAAGGTGCCATAAAAGTAGTCCATATAACCTGTGTGGATAAGTCTTCTGAAACCTGGCTATTTATAAGAACAGGCCAAATTTGACTTGTGGGATAGTTCACCCAAAAATTAAAATTCTCTTATCATTTACTCACGCTCATGCCTCATGTGTAGGACTTTATGTCTTCTGCTGAACACAAATGAAATATGATTGTACATTTTGTATAAACATTTAAAAAAATCTTTTTTTAATTTATTTAGAACCCCTGTGAACAAGACAAAGGCGACTGTGACAAGCAACACAGAACTCCATAAGATGTTGGTTAATGGAGAAAAATAACCTTGTGAGAAACCAGACTGTGGGGGCCAGTTCCCCTCTGCCTAAACAACATGAATATAATGCCAATATTAGTTATTTGTGTGCAGTGCAAGTTATGGTTTAATATTTGTAAATTAAGCATTAAGGTCCAGTGTTTATATAAAAAAAGTGTATATATATATATATATATATATATACATATATATATATATATATATATATATATAATATATTATTTTTTTTTTTTTACTTTAAGAGTAATGACTAAAGTCTTTGAAGTCCATCCTGGATTAACTTCAGAAATTCACATAGATGCAATTGTCCTTGTTAATTGTCTGATGAAGGCTTATTTGTTGGCAATTAGTTGATAGTCGATGTATTCCATTTCAAGAGTGTAGTCCATCAATAGACAAAGGTGATGCAGGCAGAGATCAATGAGGTGCATCACAGTTCAACCGGCAGATAATTTTGCTGAGGTTCAGTGGGGTCCATCCCAAGTCCAAGGTTGAGGCAGTGGCATATGAAGTATTCGATGTCTTACAGTTGGAGTTGCCATCAGTTCATCCTCTGAAGTCAAAAGACTGAAGTGATGTCTGGCTAGCACCGGCTGCAGTTGTCATCATCACTCAGCAAAACGTAGCAGTGGAGGCCGACACCAAGCAGGAACAGAGCTGGATCTGGTCGGCTCTGGTAACCTTGGGATATGAATTCCCTGAGACGGGAACAAATAGAATAATATTAGCGTAGATTCCATTACATTTTATGCAGAGTTATAGCACACGATCAATGTTTCTGGTTCTAGCAGACCTTACTAAAGTAGCCTAATTATGAGTTGAAGGATAAATTAGGTGTATGCCTGGCTAAATAGATGAGTCTTTAGTCTAGGCTTAAACTGAGTGAGTGTGTCTCGATCCAGAACAGTGTTAGGGAGAATATTGTACCTGTAATAAGGGCACTGTAAGTCGCTTTGGATGAAAGCGTCTGCCAAATGCATAAACGTAAATGTACTTAAGTACTGCAGAGCTAGACCATTCAAAGATTTTTTAAGTAGTTAACAGAATTTTAAAATGAATATGAAATTTAACAGGTAGCCAATATAGCGACAATAAAATGGGGCTAATATGATCATATTTCTTGGTTCTAGTCAGCTCTCTGGCAGCTGCATTTTGAACCAATTGAAATGTATTTATTGAACTTGCTGGACATACTACCAGTAATGCATTACAATAATGTAGTCTTGTGGTCATGAACGCATTAATTAGTTTCCCGGCATCAGCAATGAGAGCATGTGCCATAACTTAGCAATATTTCTGAGGTGGAAGAATGCTGTTCTACAAACATTGGAAATGTTATTTTCAAAGGACAGCTTGGTATCAAATATAACACCTAAGCTCTTTGCTGTAGAAGACGAAATAACAGTAGTCCATCAAGAGTCAAATTATATTTTAGCGGCTTATTTTTACAGGTTTTAGTCCAATAATTTGTGCCTCTGTTTTGTCGGAATTGAGTAGAAGGAAATTTCTGGCCATCCAATCTTTGCTTTGATACATTTTGCTAATTTGGAGAATTGTGAATTTTCATTGGGTTTAGAAGAAATATAAAGTTGGGTATTGTCCATGATTCCTGATAACATCTCCCAGGGGAATCATGTATAAGGAGAAAAGCAGCTGCCCTAAAACTGATCCCTGTGGCACTCCATACTTTTGTTTGATTTGACAATTCCCCGTTTACACATACTAATTGGTAGCGGTCTGATAAATTGAACCATGCTAATGTACGTCCACTAATTCCAAAATAATTCACCAGCCTATTCAAGAGATGATCTATTGTGTCAAAGGCAGCACTAAGATCTAAAAGCACTAGAAGAGAAATGCAGCTGTGATCAGACAATAAGAGCAAGTCATTAGTAACGCTGATAAGTGCAGTCTCTGTACTGTGATGAGGCCTAAATCCTGATTGAAATTGTTCATATATTCAATTTCTCTGTAGAAATGAACATAGTTGGGGGAGACACTACATTTTCTAGTATTTTCGACATAAATGGTAGATTGGAAATCCGTCTGTCATCAGCAAATTCTCCAGGCTCAATCTGTGGCTTCTTAATAAGCAGGTTAATAACTGCCATTTTAAAGTTTTTTGGGACATGTCCTAATGATAGCAAGGAGTTGATAATATTAAGAATATTCTTAATAGATTAGGTTCTGAGATTACAGGGAATACCTCTTTTAAGATCTTAGTTGGTATTGGATCTAACTTACATGTTGGGGCTTTTGATTTTTTGATGCGTTTTGTTAGCTCTTCATGACCTATGACAGCGAAGGATTGAAGTTGCTTGTGAGGAAAATTATGAGACACTGTTTTCTGAGGTGTTGAAACAGATGATTGCATAGTCCCAATTTTATTTCAGATTGCTTAAATTTTATAAGTAAAAAAATACTATTATGCTGCAATGGAATATCTGGTTCAGTCCATGCTTTATTCCTAACAAATTTAGCCACAGCACTTAATAAACACTTTGTGTTTATTTTCTGTGAGTTTGCTAAAAATATGCTGACCGGGCAGCTTTTAGTAACTGTCAGTAGCAACAGACACTATCCTTCCATGCACAGCGTGTCTCTAACTCATTAATCTTCTCTGTCAGCCTAACTAATTCCTTACATTTATCACATGTAAATCCCTCACTGCTGACAGAAGAAGCTATAGTAAACATGTGGCATGCAATCTAGGAAGCAATAATATGAGCGGATGCTATGACTTACCGCAATTGTTTGTTGCTGTACTTGTTTGTTGTTGTTGTTATGCTTGTTCTTGAGTGGTGAGGTTTTGAGATCGATGTGGTTCCTAATCAGCAGATGTTTGAGATTGATGCAATCCGTGTAAAACACAGTGGAGAAAACTAATGTATGCAGTCGAGACGCAAGATGTAGACAAGCATAAAAAAAAGAAACGAAAAAAAGAGAGAAATGATTTTATGGATCCAGATAGCTGAAATATTCTTCTAAAATATTCATTTGTGTTCACATCTTCACATCTGGGATGGCATGAGCGTGAGTAAATGATGAGAGAATTTTCATCTTCATAAGTCATTATTCACTGATCTAATCTTCCTGTATGCTGAAGCTACCCAGATTTTTTAAATGGAGCACGTGAATCACATGAACTACTTTTAATGGACCTTTTCAGGTGTTTCCTTTTTGGAGACTGACAAACCTGGTCAACTGAACTACGTCATTAAAAGGAAGAAGCTATGTAGAAATGTGAACATGTTTACTTTTGTGAACCATTAAAAAAAACATACAGGTTTGGAACATGAGTAGAGCTATTACTTTTCTAAGATTTTTGATTTTCACCTAAAGGATCATTTAAGAGGTTAAAAAAAAAAAAAAAATCCCGTAGACTTACATTGAAGGAGGGACCGAGCCATATCTATGAACCAGAATATCATAGAGACTTGGGGGTGGGCTCTTGTGACTTGGGCTAGTAAGCAAATAATCAGAACACCCTAGCAATCATATAGTTACATGCTAAAAAACACTCAGCACACCTTAGCAACTAAGCACATAACTGGTAAACTGGTAATCAGAAGGTTGCTGGATAGATCCCCATAGCCACCACCATTGTGTCCTTGAGCAAGGCATTTAACTCCAGGTTGCTCCGGGGGGATTGTCCCTGTAATAAGGGCTCTGTAAGTCGCTTTGGATAAAAGTGTCTCCCAAATGCATAAATGTAAGGTGAAGATGCTTTTTGTTGATATTTACACTTACAGTATGCAACTACCCTTTTCCTCATTATTATTATTATTATTATAAAAAGAATACAAAAAAAAAATTATTATACAAGACATACTTGCTATATGGAAACTATAAATGGAATAGACTTGGCATTTCATTTATTTTTTACATTCTTCCGGTTTAAGTTCTACTCACATACGATTCTATCTGAATACAGATACAGATCATTTTGCCAAAGCAACAGATACAGACACTGAAGCAGATAATGGCATTACTGCACACCCCAAGCACCACAAGTAAGCACCACAAATTACTGCAGAAAATGTAAACATCTGTAGTTTCCAATTCAATGGCACAAACGAATCAAGATGCACACTTATGTATGCAGGGAAAGTCCACATTTACTTTCCACTAAGGTTTCTGTATAGTACTCCATGTGTGTTTTCGTAAGCATTTTATTAGTACATCAGTTTGTTTCCTTGTCTGGCAAATGTCAGGAGAGAGAGAGAAGAGAGAGAGAGAGAGAGAGAGAGAGAGAGAGAGAGAGAGAGAGAGAGAGAGAGAGAGTGAATGAATAGGCAATGAGAGAGTAAATTAGTTTACCATTTTGCATAACTGTCTGTACTCTAACATCATCACTTTGCATTACAGCAAACACACAGACAAGAATCTGATTAAGAACTGAAATAGTCCTGAAATAACTTATAAATACTGGATTAGTTCAACAGAACTGAAGTTTGCAACATAATATTTCCCCCCAAAATTCTAAGTTTGGCTCTCTTGTTTTACTTTATGTGCGTGCGTGCATTCCTGGTTGTGTGAAATACATGCACAGTGGCCCACAAAAAGTATTTAGACACTTAAACCAGGTCATTGCATTAGAAACAAAATATCAAAGCAATTAGCATCTGCAAACAAATTATGCTAGAGTTTTTCTCAGAAATAACTTTACTTTTCTGAGCCATTTTTGCAATTGCTTTGTCAAAAATGATTTTTAGTGGATTTATGAAGTCAGTTCACATAAGCGTCCTAGCAGAGTAACCACAGGTGTAGTTCATCACATTGACTATGCTTTGCTTTGATATTTTGCTAACTAATATCATTATCATTATCAATTACATTCATTCATTTAAGTACAGAGGGCTATATTACTGAAAATTAAATCATGAAATAAATATTTTAATAAAACACACCTAAAATCCCTAATCAGAAAGTCCAAAGAAATCGATCTTGAAAGCTGACGCCCACTGTTGTTGAGTGACGTGCCGACAAACGTAACCCTTTAAAATGGAAAGACGCTAAGCTCGTGCTCAAATGATAAATGGTTGATCTTTCATTTAAGCACAAGCATCGTGTGTTTTCAAATATTATTTTTAGGGTTACCAAATATGGAGGGCCAGATTACTCAATACATTTATTATTACAAATATTTAAATAAATAATTAAATATATATTGAAATTGTAAAAAAAAAAAAAAAAAAAAAAAAAAAATCCTATTATTCAATTTTAGCACTAGTTTGGATCCATTGTCATTTCAGCATTTCTTTGGGTTGATGTTTAACTTAAAAGTCTTATCATTTTCATTTTTATGTATATGGTTATTGGCATATGAGTCAACTACTGAGGGTATCACCTTTCAAAATAGATTTCTTTGGATGGTCTGGTTAGCGAGTTTATGTGCATTTTTTCACACCTAACTAGTTTAATTACAGGATTTTGTTAACTCCTGCAGATGAAATTGCCAATCAAAATGTTCACAGTTACATAATTTTAACCCATATAGAAAATGTTGGATGAAATAAATGCTGTAAATGAATAACATTGGTTTAGGTGTTGATTCTGTGGGAGAAGATCATTACGGAAGAGGATGTCCTACTGTGAAAGGTGACACCCACTCTCGTTGAGTGATGGTGCTGATAACAATAAGCTGTGGCTCAGGTGGTAGAGCGGGTTGTCCACTAATCACAGGGTTGGTGGTTCGATTCCAGGCCCACATGACTACACATGCCGAAGTGTCCTTGGGCAAGACACTGAACCCCAATTTGCTCCCAATGGCAGGCTAGCGCCTTGCATGGCAGCTCTACCGCCATTGGTGTGTGAATGTGTGTGTGAATGGGTGAATGAGATGCAGTATAAAGCGCTTTGAATACCGCTAAGGTTAAAGGTGCTATATAAGTGCAGACCATTTACATCTTTGTAAAAAATCATAAAATGTATCATTAAATCACAAAATTATCACTAAATGAATGCATCCTAATGATGGCAGAGGGAAGCCTGAAAAGGTACACCAGAGCGTCAGAGCGGGGAGAGAGAGTGACCAGAGAGCACTTCAGCCCAAACGAAGAGAGTGTTTTAGTATTGAAGAGTGCTTTCATTTGTCTACAAATGAATGTTATCGATGGTTACTGTCGATTGTTTGTTGACCTGTTTTGTTGTCTCCTGACTCCTCCATTGCCCACGAACTTAGATCCTTCACAGGTGCCGTTCTAGAATTTTCACAAGCTGATCCGTCGGATTGTCCACGCCCCCTTGGTCCAAAACCCCGCACTCAAAATATACCAAATTAGGTTTATTGAGACCGACATTTTGAAGAAACGGTTGTCAAAAACAATGCCAGCCAAAAACCCTCAACTGACAACTATTATGAGCAACATGGCATAAAAATGGCATTAAGCCTCAATAATTTGCTGCAACCTACTCGCCCCGCTCCGAACGGGATTCGAACTGACGTCTCCGGCGTGGGAGGCGGGTACGCTAACGAGGAGGCTAAAGGCTACAGCCTATAGCGTCAGTCGCTAGTGCACCTCTTGAGGTCAGGAGAGTGAGGTTTACACACTGCACAGCTATTTACCAGCTGGCTCCCGTTACACTCACCCCTCTAAACCTCACTCCCATCCAGGTCACGGCACCAAACGTAGCCGGTCCTACTCGCCCCGCTCCGAACGGGATTCAAACCGACGTCTCCGGCGTGGGAGGTGGGTGCGCTAACAAGGAGGCTAAAGGCTACAGCCTATAGCGTCAGTCGCTAGTGCACCTCTTGAGGTCAGGAGAGTGAGGTTTACACACTGCACAGCTATTTAACAGCTGGCTCCCGTTACACAACTACAATCCTATGAGAACTCATTGTTCACAGTCCACGGACACATTTTGGTTTGCTGCTGTACGATTACAGTAAAGAGCTGCCAGAGAGACCGGTGAGAAATCCCATGACACTTATTTCATTAATATCATTCAGGGAGTAGTAAAAGTTTTTGCATTCATGCCCATGAAAAAATCACTTGCAGCACCATTAAGCACAAGCTTAGCGACTTTCCATTTTCAGGGTTACGGTTATCGGCATGCATTGGACTTTCTGTTTAGGGATTTTAGGCGTTTTTTATTTAAATATTTAATTATTTAATTTTGAGTAATGTTGCCCTCCATACTCCAAATTTAAGTGTGGCTTAAGTGTCCAAAGACTTTTGGGGGAAGATTAATCCAGCAACACGTTAAATTGAGAAATGTATTTAATTAAAACCAACGCATTTCGGCACACAGGCCAGTACAGATTTATTTAAATACAAACAACAGTAAGATCCAACCACTGAAATGGGCAGGACAACATCATCCACCAATCAGGACACATTAATCTCAGTTGCACCCATTAGAAAGTAAAATAGGGAACAGGTCAATAGGAAAACCATCAATAAATTGTCATGTTTCCCCTACATTAATGCATGATATTAAGCTATTTATGGTTTACAATGCTGTTCTTTTTTTGGTAAAGTTGCACCCGACTCCTTACCCAAAAATGTGCATGGTGTTTGTTTGCATACAGCTCTGTGAGGTCAGTTATGCAAACATTTCCATGCAAATGCTTCCACATAAGCATTGACATGAAAAACGAATAGACAGAGAATGAAACAGAAACATGCAGGAGATAGCAAAAGATACATGTTTTGATACAATTTTGTCAACATCGGGGCGTTGATGCCTAAACTTGCCTAATTTGTTGGATGCAGAATAAAACAGGGGCCTGTGCCCTGCACGGAAGAGATCGGCTGTGACAATATCAGTGTGCTATTAAAAGACCTGTACATGACAGTTATGAGGAACATGACAATAATGAGGAACAAAAACATGAAACGGGAAAAACTACACCAAAAACGAGAGAGGGAAAGAATGTTGATGGTCAGCTACCTTCAGAATTGCAAGAGATGATTGTCTGCTTGGTTCCTTCCTCTTAGGTGTGCTGGTTCTTTTCCTTATGATGGTGGTGATGATGATGAAGAAGATTGATACAATTAGACGTTGAGATGCCCCCTTTCAAAAGACACGAAGATCAATACCTTTCTGCCTTTTGGCTACCTGCTCACTCTCTTCTCTCAATCACTCTATCCATTCACCTGAGCTCCACCCTTTAGTTCCACTGTCATATCAGGTCTCTCTCTCTCTCTCTCTCTCTCTCTCTCTCTCTCTCTCTTTTTTTTTTTTTTTTTCCTTGTCCCATGATGGGGGATGCGAAACACCAATAAATGATGATGCTAAATGATGATGATGCTATTAACTTCTGCAATTAAAGGGATAGTTCAAGTCAAAATGAAAATGTTGTTATTATTTACTAGCCCTTGTGTTGTTTCAAACCTGTTTGGCTTTCTTTCTTCTTTGAAACACAAAAGCTGGATGTTAGGTGGCATGTTAGTCTCAGTCACCATTCACTTTCACTGCATCTCTTTGCCTTACAATGAAAGTGAATGGTGACTGAGGCTGTAAGTCTTCTAACATTCTGCCTAAAATTTCCCTTTGTGTTCCACTGAAGAAAGAAATTAATTTGGTTTACATTTATGCATTTGGCAGACGCTTTTATCCAAAGCGACTTACAGTGCACTTATTACAGGGACAATCCCCCCGGAGCAACCTGGAGTTAAGTGCCTTGCTCAAGGGCACAATGGTGGTGGCCGTGGGGATCAAACCAGCGACCTTCTGATTAGCAGCCCTGTGCTCTAGCCACTACCGCCACCACCACCATTTTTTTGGTTGGATGTTCTGTCCCTTTAATTCAGCCTAAACTTTCAAACTTTTCTTTGTCGATGGTCTTTCTTATTTGTTTATCCATCAATAATGCATTTTACTATCATCGATATCTCTCTTCTTCATTAATGATTTGGGTTTAACTTTTTGAACTGTCATTTTAGCTAAAACTTGAAGTCCATTATTTGGCAAGGACTGGTATATTTCATTCAGGAAATGCAAATCTATTTGTAAAATTGCGGTGGCAGATGCTGTCACTCTCCTTCAGATGGCAAAAGATCAAACTGCAATGTACACAACTCTTATAGAAAACCATGTATGCTTATGAAATAATTTTTAACTTGCTTGTTATAATATAAATCATCTTATTGTTAATATTTATATTTGTTTTAGTTTTGAAAGTCTCTCTAGGGCATTGATATACGCATCTCATTGCTCTATAATATGGATGCAGTTGAATTAAAATATTTTTAAAAATATATTATAATTTTTTTTGGTTAAATATAGTATAGTATTTTTTGTCATACAATGAGATATGTACAAAGTTACATTTATATTATTTAATTATTTGCATAAAAAATGATTGTCTGTAATGTCAGTGGTGTTACTGCAATATAAAAACATCAAAATGACTTGTATTAGAACAGTTCACCTAAGTATGAAAATACTCCCGTTATTTGCCTGCCCTCGTATTGTTCCAAACTTGTTTGATGTTAATTTGAAGACAAGGCATCACAAAAGTGTCCATATAACCAGTGCTTTAAGTGGCCCAAAAGAGGTGCCGGCACTCTATTATTATTATTATTTTTTTTTTTTGCTGACTCCCCTCCTCCCCTGAGGTAACAACAACTATATTGAAGGGGTTTTATATACAGCAGTCAACAGACGACCTTATAAAAAATAATAAATCCTTTTATTAGTTTGTGGATTTGCTTGAGCTAGAAAGAGCTACTGAACATAAATAAAATGTGCAAAAGGGTATTGAAAAAAATGTACATAAAATAAATTATAAAACATAATAACCATAGAACAGTAGAACATAAACATGAGTCTTGAAGATGGTTCATTTCTTTACCCCTGAAAAATATACAAAAGCTGTACAAGAAATACTGTACAAATCATTTTACCTAGAAAAGGCTCCAGCACGTTTTGGCTCCACTTTCCTTGCACTTTGGGCTTCGCAGTTTGTGGATGCTGCACTTCTCCTCCCTAGTGCCAGCCATGTCTGCACATATGTTTGTGCATTAAACTGATCCAAGGGTGGTCCATTGCATTTCAGGAAGATCAGATTTGAAAGCCTTTTGATGTCGAGAGAGTTTCTTTTATCTGTCAAAGTATCATTCATTGAGCTAAAAGCTCGCTCGCATTCACTTGTTGATACTGCAATGGTGTGGACAGCTTTAAGAAGAGGCTTCCGGGCTTCTGGGGTCTTGGAAGCTTTAAGGTCTTTATACTCCCTAAATCCTAGGACACTTTCCCTCTCCCCAACTCTGAATCTCTGACATAAACGTCTGACCGCTGCATCCCCATATTGAATATCTAGAGATGCAGGCCAGGAGTCAGACTGGAGGACCTTGATGTCTGAGAGGAGGTGACTATCTGTCTTTTCAGATGAGGTTCTATTGACAAGTTGTTGGAGTCATCCTGCACTTAACATTTTCAGCCAGGCTACGGAAAAATTGCCCAGGGTTGATTTTTATAACCCTCTGATTTTCATGCAGGCATACATTTCTGAAGATTTTCTTCTTTTCAGCTTCAATGGCAGTTTGTGTGTAGGGACCAGGTGTGGATACCATTGACTCAAACACCCAGATTTGTCGGTCCAGCTGCCTGTCGGCTTGATCCAAAGTCATGTCCCGTCTCTGGAGCATTCTTGAGAGGTCACTGAGTTCTGTGAGAGCGTCATACATGATGCCAAGATTGACCACAAAAGAAAAAGAAGTGACACCACTTCTGTCATCAGTAGAAGTGGTGTCACTCTCGTCCTCATCGGCACTTGTGAGAACCTCATCGACCGCGGCACAAGTGCTGCTTTCATTAGCTTGCGTCTGACCTGCAGCAATATCATTCTGGCTTGGTGGGGTGTCAGCCAGCGAGTCCTCTGATTCTGACCTTGTTCTTTTACTACTCAGAGTCTGAAGCCAGGAGAGCATATTAAGTGTTCATTGTATTTGTATTTTAACCGAGCAGCTATGGTTGCGCGTTTCACATACCCCCTCTCCGGACCACGTTGAGTTGACACTGACAGCGGCAAAAGCGACGCATGCGCTTTTCACTTGTAAAACTCAAGGGTGTATGGGTAATGTAGTCTCTGCTCTCGGTGGGACGAATTAGGAAGCGTGCATTGTGAAGGGCGCTCTGAAAAGCGGCAGCGCAGCCAAAGGATTAAAACAGATGTGCAAATGAGCGTACCGGTACGCTAAAAGCACGTTCTGGGCGCACGGAGAGGTGGCGGTATGCTCAAGAGCTATATTTGGAAGTGGCGTACAGGCCCACTTAAAGCACTGCATATAACTTGTGAACAATTTATCAAGTCTTCTAAGATCATTTTAACATTGTTTGAAAATGATTGCAATTATATATATATATGCGATGATATATACGCATATATATGCGATGCAAATATATGCGATAATTTTGATAATCAAATGATATTAAGGTCAATGCTACCATTTTTGCTTTTGTAATTGGAAATCAACTTAGTAGCATTATTTTTAATTGGGTGTAACACCACTGACAAAAAAAGCATGCCAGCCCAATAAATTTATACATTTAAGGAAAAAATAAATAAATAAATAAATCTGATGGAAATGCCACCGCAATTTAGTATGCCCCATCTCTACACGATTAGCATATCAGTGTTGTTCACAAATTGTCTGAATAACATTTACATAACTTAATTTACATAATTTACATGCAGGTGCAACAGAAAGCTGATTTATTTTGCATTATTTGCGACCTATTTCACTATTCATTCAATTCTTGTAATTCTGCTGGAAGAACACATTTCAGAAAAAAACACTGAACAGGATGTATACTGTGGCAGGGCGGAGGGCGGGGCCGGGTCGTGATGATACACACCCCGTCCCATATCAGGCTAATCAAGCCTCCGAGAGGGATAAAGGCTGATGGCAGACGGTGGTGCGAGGAGAGAGATGATTTACAGACATGTCCGTCGTCATGTGTGTATTTGTCCTTTGTTTTAAGTTTATCATTAAAGCATTATTTATGTTGACAAGCCGGTTCTCGCCTCCTCCTTGCCCGTCTAAATCCTTTACATAAACCTATTCCAATATCCAGACAAAGACAGATGGTGAATTTTACTGTGAAAGGTCAAATCTCTTGAAATTTCACTTGAGGGATGTTTGCCACAAGTTTGTTATCTGTAGCCTATGTGCTTCGGTTTCCATGGAGATTTTAAAAACAGGCAGTGGTCAACTGGGACAGACCCACCCACTATTTACATGATTAGCAGTGCCACCTTAATTTCAATTCATATGTGTTATATCATATGTCAGATGGGCAAGGCATTATCTAATTTTACCCAGCAATGCGCTATGTATAGTTTATGTATGCTTTTTGATTGACAGTTTAAGATATTAAACAGAAATGATCTACATGGATAGGTTTGAGATGATATCAGATTTGTGTATTGAAGTCATGGGCGTGTGTGAGTTGGTCCGATATACAAATTTGCAGAATGTCGATTAAATTATCAGTCTAATTATTGGTCTATCTATATTTGTGTGTTTGCTTGAGTGTGTGTGTGTGTGTCTTGTCACTCTTTGAACTGAAATTGCATGAGAAAGAAGAGGGCCAGATTACTCATCCACTTGAAGGGGGGCATGAGGAGCAAACACACTATGTGGGAGTGCTGGTGAGTAAGTGCACTTGTTTGTGTGCAACGAGTGAAGTTGCTATTGACCTCAGAGGCAATTGAGCAGAACTTTAGTGTGACTGTAAGAGTGGATGAACTTACACTAGGGTGGGTGGATGTTTGTGTGTATTGTGTGGCCTTTATGTACACTGCATATCATGTGTACACTTCTTTGTTTAGTAGAGCGCAAGCGTGTCCGCCCACTTTTTTCAGATGCTTTGGATACAGAATACAGAAATCTAATACAGTATAGGGCAATATACGTAAAACTTATGTAAAACTAAATAATAGTTGAATATATAACACTGAATATATATAATATGCATTTATATTTGTTTTTCACTGAAATAATAAAAGGTCACTGCACAAAAATAGCAGTTTTAATATGTAACCTGTATAAGATTTATGCATTTTTATTTTCTATTTTGGCATATATTCACATGTTAAAATTCAATTGTTATATGGGAAAATACACATAACAATATTTTAGCCTGTTTTTCAGATTTTCATAACAAAATTCAAATGTTACAATAATTGAAACACTTCTAATGAATTTTTAATGTATTGTTTGCATAAATTGCACTATTTTTTAAGCTTAACCTAATAACTTGACATAAAATTTATTAATTTGGGATTTTTTTATCAAATATAACAATATGCATACATATTAAAAACAGGCTAAAATATAGTGTATTTTCCCAAATAATAATGGAATTTGAATATGTGTTTATATGAAAAAAAAAAAAAACTATAAATAAATAAACCAAACCAGCAAGCTCAAAGATGAAACATTACATTAATTAATAATAATAATAATAATAATAATAATATTATATAAACATAAAGGTACTTAAATTATTTAATGAGTGACTAAACTGATCTAATGAAGCCCTATGAATGAGAAAAACAATTGAATAAAAAATTATGTACTACATAAAATTACTATTATTGTAAGTAAAAAACTAAATTGTTTTCAAAAGAATAAAAAAGGAAAATAATACAATAATGGCTGTGGTAGACATTGTTTCAGTACTTTAGTACTGACACACACACACACACACACACACATTGGTACAGCTATCATTATGAGAACTCTCCATAGACATAATGATTTTTATACTGTACGAACTATAGATTCTATCCCTAAACCTAATCCTTACAAAAAGCTTTCAGCATTTGTACATTTTCAAAAAACAGAATTTAGAATGTTTTTAAGCATTTGAATTATGGGAACACTAGAAATGTCCTCATAAACAACATTTATAGCATAATACCATTGTAATTACCGGTTTGTAACCTAACATAAAATTCCTCATAAACTACCCAAATCCGCACACACACACACACACACACAATACACACGTAAAATGAGTCTGACCTCTTCCAAATAAAGAAAGGCAACAGTAAAAATTGTGGACAGTTCCCAAGAAGGACACTCATAACTGGCACACATGCACACTCATCTACATTTTTTTGTCAGAGCCTCTTTCTGCACCAGTAACACATTCAAACAATGCCAAGTTGTGCGCGGGAGTGATGAACGCTATGACAAGCAGAACGCAAATAGTAATACAAATTTACACATTACTGTTATCCAGTCTTTTCACAGTCTTTGTGTTTGTTTAAACCCCGGGCCTCACCAAGGGCCTGGCTGCTTTCACCTTTGACGTACATTAGTAGACGTTGCAAAAATATAAAGGCAAAAATGTGTCACTTGCGTGTGACAATGCAAAGCCCAAACTGTCTACATCAATCTCTGAAGGCTCTCCCCAGTATAGGGTGGGAATAATAGGGTATAAGGTTAACTTGTGAGAAATATCATCACACTGTATGATTAAATTGTCTCTGTGGTGAGACATTGATTAAATGTAAATGTCTGTGGATGTGTTAGTTGGAGTAGAAATGACACACAATGGCTCAACTTATGGAGTTATTGGCGGTCACAACAACTTGAATTAGTTAATGATATCAACATAACTACCTTCAGCCATTGCTTCATGTCATCTACACTCGGATGAGGCACTGTCAAAAGATCGGTACTATATCGGTACTATGGTGTCACGTTCAGTTTTTAACTAATTTAATACGCTAAACATCACAATATTCACTAAAAACATACACCAATGTCATGGTCAGCAAAAATGGTGGATAAGCTGGCATATCTACAACCTGTTTGTTTGTTGTAGGTTGTAGTCCGTTAATTGGTTTTACCAATATTTTTTTAAGCGATATTCACACTCATCGAATGTATTTTTTAATGTATTGTTTGCATAAATTACACAACTTTTAATGTAACAAGCCATTCATTCTAAATGAGAAACAAGTATTTTAAGATTAGCCTACTAGCTAGACATAGTTAGATGAACATAGACAAAACTTAAATTTACGATGATTTAAATAGTAAAAAACTTAGCATAAAAGGAAATGCATAAATATTTCTAATGATGTCTATTGATTTTTTTTAGCCTAGTACTGTGTCAAAAAGCAGAGCTAAAACAATAGAAATCAGCTCTTTGTATCTGTTGTTGGTTTCAGTCATAAAAAAATAGATGCCAGATAGGTTGTAGCTCATTTTTAGGCTACATCCACACTAATCTGTTAAAGTTTAAAAGGTCCTGTGTATCTCAGTGAGTAAAGACGCTGAATGCCACCCCTGGAGTTCGTGAGTTTGAATCCCAGGGCGTGCTGAGTGACTCCAGTCAGGTCTCCTAAGCAACCAAATTGGCCCAGTTGCTAGGGAGGGTAGAGTCACTAGGTGACTCGTGGTCGCTATAATGTGGTTTGCTCTCAGTGGGGCGTGTGGTGAGTTGTGCGTGGATGCCTTTGGATGGGCATTCCAAATTGGGAAGATCAAAGGGGGGAAAACTGTTTGAAAAAGTCTTTCTTAAAAAAAAAACAACAACAACTACGTTTTCAGTTTCCTAACATCTTCGTTTTCCAAAGCAAGCGGTTATGGAGAGCATTTTCAAACGTCACGGAAAACAGCATTTTAATATGAATGAGAGTCGTATACGTAGCGTCAAAGGCATCATTTACAGTTGGGACATGCCCCTAGCACTTACTGCTTCTGCAAGTTTTGTCCCCACCACATTTTGAAATAGCTTTCGTCAGGTAATCCTTACAAAACATCTAGAGTTCTGGCAAACTAGCCGCAAACTTATTACAAATTTGCCGCAAATTTGGCACTCAAATGTTTGCCAGAAGTTTGCAGCTCTTTACCAGTTGTGGTGAACCCGCAGATAACCTTTGAACAAAAGCCATGAACTCTCAATTCTTGTAAGGGAAGTATCTAATGTAGAAAAAAACATCTCCAACTTCATTTGTGTGTTTTATAACAAGTGGGGATCTAGCGCTGGAGTTTGTTATTTTTAATGTTCTGATCAGTGCTTGTTGTGGCTGTTATCAGTTGCGCTGATTGACAACGGGTGGCAATGTTGGATATACACAGATGAGCCAAAATATTGTGACTCCCCACAGGTAAAGTGTACAGACGTGTACATGTGTGCGGGGTACCTGGGGAAGTGATGGCACCAGAATGCTCTATGGACTATGCTCTGCTGGGAAAACCTGGGTCCGGCCATTCATGTGGACGTCAATTTGACACGTGCCACCCACCTAAACATCGTTGCAGACCAGGTACACCCCTTCATTGCAACTGTATTCCCTGATGGCAGTGGCCTCTTTCAGCAGGATAACGCACCCTGCCACACTGCACACATTGTTATAGGACTCCTTGTACTGGAGACGAAACCTTTACCATGAGACCACTCAATTATAAAGGCTACAATTTGCTATTCATGTATTTATCAACTGCCTTACAAAATCAAAAAAGCCTATTGGCAGTGACAGATGTATGATCAAGTTATCGAATGAATTAAGTTGAATATTTATTGGAGCTCTTAAATTCATCATCAAGACCATACATTTGTACATACAATTAATATTATATTATAAAACGCCCCTACGTAGCATAAACATTTTTTTCAACAGAATCATATTAGTGCGCATTAGAACCAGAGTTGATCTGACCTAGAAATTTGATATCTCTAGAAATGGGATATTTTTAGACTTAAGCGTAGGTGTCTAAAATGATTTCAAAATACAGTAAATGCCTAGATCTTTCATGTTACAGTTCCTGCCACAGTGGTTTCTGCTAAGTCTTTACACAAATAGCCTGTTACAAACTTTATTTCCTTCTAAACAGGTTCATCACATCCTGTTAAGTCACTCTTATTACACAGCAATACACTTCCCAATTTCTGTGATTTCTAGGGTCAAACTGCACTCATCAGTATTTTTGCTGATTTTTTTGTGGTTTTGTCATCCATACAAGGCCAGAGAGTGAAGGAGGTCACACGCACTGCATGGGTGCTTGTACTTTTCCATTGCGTAAGCAGCACATTATTCAAGATTGGAAAAGTTTGCTCCACATTCTTATATAAACACTTACATAAGGACTCCATCTGATGGATGTATGGTGTAGTGGCGCCTCGATAACAGACTTTGAATCTGTTCTGCATTACACTATAGCAAAGTCGTTTTCTTAACCTAAATCAACAGCCTGTTAATTATGTCAGCAACAGTTTTGTAGGTGACATGCATGAACACATTTTCACATCATATTTCACTCCAAAATCAAAAGAGAAAAATATTTTGCATAAAGGAAATGAATGGAATAGTTCACCCCAAAATTACAAATCTTTCATCATTTACTCACACTGATGCAAGAGATGTATGACTTTCTTTCTTCTGCTGAACGCAAACAAAGATTTTTAGAAGAATATTTCAGCTCTGTAGGTCCATACAATGCAAGTGAATGGTGACCAGAACAGGTCCAAAAAAGCATACAAAGGCAGCATAAAAGTGATCCATATGACTCCTGTGATTAAATCTATATTTTCAGAAGAGGTATGATAGGTGTGGGTGAGAAACAAGTCAACATTTAAGTCCTTTTTTATTATAAATCTCCACTTTCAACTTCTTTTGTTTTTGGCGATTCACATTCTTCGTGCATATCGCCATTTACAGGGCAGGGAGGAGAATTTATGGTAATAAAGGACTTAAATATTGATCTGTTTCTCTCCCAAACCTATCATATCGCTTCTGAAGACAGATTTAACAACTAGAGTTGTGTAGATCATTTTTTTGCCACCTTTATGTGCTTATTCAAGCTTAACATTTTTTATACCCATTCACTTGCATTGAATGGACCTAGAGCTAAAATGTGTTCAACAGAATAAAGGAAGACATCTGGGATGGCATGAGGGTGAGTAAATTCTTCATTTTTGGGTGAACTATGTTTTCAGGGCTGATATTTTTTTCAAGACATTCAACAATTTTCATTTTCAACACTTTTGAGTTTTGGTTGTAATTTACATGATTCTCAATGGTAAATCCCAATGGATTATTTTTATACATTATTTATTAACTTTAATATATTAAAATAAAATAAAAATACTGTTTTGTAATGTTTAATCTGAATCAGCTTGAAAGCAATACAACAAATATTAGCATTGTTTATGAATATTTTTTTCAATGATATTAACGAGAAAGGGGGGCTGCTTAATTATCTATAAAATAATAATAAAAAAAGAACATCATTTCTTTGCTTTTTCTTTCATTCTGCAAGATTCCCACAAAGAGCCAAGTGTTTGTGCATGAAACCCCCTTAACCATGTAAAATCACTGTAACATTCGGCCTTGAGGAGCTTATTGTTTCATAAAACTGTTACCATCACTGTATCATGGTACCGCCATGCAGTACTTTTTCAAAGGTTATTGCACATTTCTGTGTGTCCACATTTTCCAGTTCATCTATGGCTTGCCCTACATTGCATTTTGCACATAAACCCCAGTCCTTCACAACTGTTAAATATAGCTGCAGATTTCCATGGTCAGAAGAGTATTTTGATTTGCATAGGATGGAGCATTAAATCATCTGCCTATCATGTTGTTTATGCTGATGTGTTTATGCTGACATTTGTAGCTGAAACATTCTGGCTAACAGTGACAGGTCAGGACTTAAAAAAATAAGTTTGTAACATTGATAAAAGTATATGAGAGTATATAAAATCCACTGTCTGTGCAAACATCTTGAGTGATTATGTGTATCCCAAATAGGAGTATGAAACTAAGTTATTAGCTGTGCAGACCAAGTTTCTTCCTCAACATATGAAATAAGAAGTGTAACATTAGGATTAGGAAGTCTTTAATGTATGCCATTTGTTTTGTGTGTCTAAAATGGGCATCGCAACCCTTAAAGATCTCCTTCAAAATCAACAAGGAATGTGAAAGTGTCTTTTGAAGCAGTAAACTTTAAAATACAACAGCGCCTCCAGTGGAACCAAAGCATTTTGTCATTTCATGTCTGTATTTTAAACTTTTTCAATGTTAAAATACTTCTATCCCAGCTTAATATGCAGAGACTATAAGCCATTCATAGGTTATAAGCCATTCATATGTTAATTTTCTCGAAAAATGTGAACACAGTGTCTCTGTGGCACTATAAAAATTCCTGTGTTTGTATTGAGTGACCCTTTTAGACCTGAATGACTCGTACTTCCTCCACATTGTGCTCTCACACTGTAGTAGACATTTGCATCTGACCGTCTTCACAACAACATATCAACGGCTACTTTACCTTATCACTTCCGTGGCTCACCTCGTAGCAGTAAGCGGTGAGATGGCAAGGACAGAGCAGGTGAGTAAAGAGCAGAGAGCCAATGCAAGCGGGCATTTACTGTCATGCCTTAAAGGGATGCAGCACAAAGCAAAACTGCACGTTTCTGACAGAGTGTCAGAATGAGGGTGGAAAATGACCATGTTTTACAAATATATGACTGTTTTTTTTGTGCAAAATTATTGCTAATATTATAAGTGAACCTCAAAGAACATACAAACAAAATAATAATATAAAAAAATGCATGTCATGACCCCTTTAAAATTGACCTGCCCCAACAACGTTACTCAAGCAATGGCGTGAGTTGTGGGCGGTTTAAACAACAGCAGATGAGGGGCGTATTCAGATATGCAACCACTGTATGATGCATGTGACAATGAAAACATTACCAAATATAGGTTTCAATGTACAGTACATGTCACAAATCATATTATAAAACCGAAGCTGTAAATTATGCATTTCTCAGTCTGTATATCCAGTTAACTCACAAGATTATCGGTTAGCCTACTAGCTTAGCATACTGTTAGCTGATTAGCCTGCTAGCTATACAATAGTACAGCCATTTCTCTTCAGTTCATCACATTGCTCACTGTCGCCACCTAGCGATAGTATTCACTAGAATGATTGTATTCACCAGAACTTTTTAAGGTGCACTCAGTAATTGTTTAAGACATCTTGGACTTACACTGACACCTAGTGACGTGGATGCAGCATCATTCAAATGCAAACGTTTTTAGTCTCCAGTGCCATCATATAAATTCACTATTAACAGTCAGCCATGATTAATTGAATCCACAAGAGAAAGTGTCCAATAACAGAGTGGTTACTGAGATTAAGCTAGCAGTATTCAGCTGGTCATGTGATCCTAAGATGGCGACCCCCATCAGGGGACCCTCTCATGTGAATGGTCATTTACACGTATGTTTTAAATTTGCTATTTATTTCTTACCTTTTTTAATGAGAAAAAAATAATTACTGAGTGCACCTTTAAGTTGCAGTATTGGAAGGAGGCTTAACCTTTCATCATTTCTGCACCATATGAGCCACCAAATGGATTGTTTTCAAACAGATTTCCCGAATTTGTAACTTTGGATGTATTCCTGGATGTAACTTAACAGACAGTATGCATTCAACAAAGACTATCCATAGCAAGGGATCAGGGCTTGACTGGTTAGCAAGGCCTTGGTAGCCCCTGCTGGTAGATGTTGTAACTACACCCTACATCACAAGGCAGCAAAAAACATTGTTCTTAATTGATAGTATGTCAACATTTGCAATTTTTCTTTGCAAGCAACATATAAATGCTAATATTAGTTAGCATATGTAGTAGATGTTTTACTAGTGCAGATTATTGGCTAGCTCTTTAAAGCATGACATTAGTGTATTTTGTTTTATGTTGCCTTTAAAGCTAATGGAGGACTTGGGACTGAATGTGTTCCTCATGTCTCATCAGCCAGTAAGCATTGTTATAACGTCATTATGCCTTGAAGGTCGTACCTATGAGGTCAGAAGTTGTAAATACGATGTGATGTGTGTTCAAGTGATTTTACACTAGCATCTGACAAAGACAAGATGCTTTTTTTAGCACGACTGCAACTAAATGAAGAGCAAAGCCGCACATTAGGTGTGCAATTAATCTGTTAGCATTTTTTTATCATTCTTTTGCCAGCACATATAATGAAAAGAAAGTTTTGTGGAACATGCCTGTCATCTCATAAGCCAGCTAAATTATTCGTATTTTCTAGCAAGTGCTATCGCTATTCTTTATTAACAGTACAAAAAGGCACTAACATGCATTAACTGAAATGCCTTCCAAAGTTTGGGCTCAAAGAAATTTCTGAGTTTCCCCACTGGTAATTCCAACTTTGTGGTAGGGTTCATGTGTGTTCAACTCGTAAATACAATACGATAATTTCGACATGACTTGAACGCACCATTAGTCACATAGCATTTACAGCTCAAGTGATTGGCTAAAAATAAACTTGGTTGCAGAACTGAGCACACATAGGCATACATGTACATCCGGGGGTTCCTGCGCTAGATAAACAACTGCTACTGAGATGAATGGTATTACTAATGAATAACTTTCTCCAGGAATTATAGACCTCATTAGTCCATAGACATAGGTTGTACATTTTATCCTTAATGATTATTTTGCATTGTGATGATAATGACAATGATGAGGCTGATTGTCAGAATTGCTACTGAGCACATGATGAAAGCTCTGCACAAGGGCATCCGCAGTACCGTGGCTAATAAAGACCTTTCTCTGCCCATCCCCTGTGGTCTATCTTCATTTCCTGGGGTCCCAACATCCAGGCTTTGGCTGATGGTCTGTGTTATGGCCGGTGCGGAACTAGGCACTCTCTTAACCTGCAGTTTGCCTTTATTTCGGTTAAAGCGGATGCTGTACACATGCTGCATCGCATTTGGGAGGTAAGACAGCACCTCAGAGTTATTTGCGAGCTTGGGAAGACCCAGGACGGGTAACGGGGTGTATGCTCGGCACAGCGGACACTGGATGGTGTCAGGTTGGGCGGACTTCACGTTCATTCGGGCGAGACACTCCAGACAGAAAGTGTGGTTGCATTGGAGTATCTTAGGAGTGTTGAAGACATTGTTGAACTGATCAAAACAGATAGCACACTCCAGGTCTGGGGGGTCGTCATCGTACGGGTCAGGTGTGTAGGGGTCACTGAGGTCGTTCGGGTTAGGCTCCATGACAAACAGAAGGGGAGGTCAATTGGCATCTTCAAGGTCCATGCTGATGTGGCAAATCTGGAGAAGTACAAGTAGAAAAATAAGCTTGTTTTCTTTTTTAATGAAATGAATATTTTTTTTAACTCATTGCTAGAGTCTTGTTTTAAGCATAAACCACAATAAATTTTATTACATTTCTCAGAAAAACAAGACTTAAAGGAATGTTCCATGTCCAATACAAGTTAAGCTCAATCAACAGCATATACAGAATAATGTTGAAAAACACAGAAAATTATTTTGTCTCGTCCCTCGTTTATTAAAAAAAGAAAGAAAAAATCGTGGCTATGCACTTACAATGGAATGTAATGATGCCAGTCCATTAATGTTAAAATACACACTGTTTCAAAAGCATAGCCGTAAACCTTATAGATGTTAATGTGATGTTAATATAATAAAATTGCTTAAAGGGTTTTATGGCACTTTATTGTGTCACTGCAGCATTGTAATATTGGATTTAGCTTTCCAATGATAAGAGTTAGAATTAGGTACATCTAGGGATGTCCCGATTACCCAATTAACCGCGATTAAAATTGTCACGGTTATTAAACCTTAAGAATTTGGAAGCTACGGTTAAAAACTGGAAAATACAACCATGTTGTCTATTTAAAAAATAAACAAAAAAAAATACTGAAAATTAGTCTTTCAGTAGCCTAGTTTCCATCCACCTTTCACGCTATTTTGTTATGGACAAAGTGAAAATGCGGAAAAAAACATTTGCCGCCTTCTGCCCGTTTCCATTCAAATGGCCTTTTATCGATAAAAATGGTGTGCGTGATGACGTCATTCCTAAAAAAACACTTTGTCGCATAGGTTTTGGTTTAGCGCAAAAGAAATCTGCCCTGAAGCCGTTTCCATTCAGAAATGTGTTTATCGCTAATTCGCCTCCCAGATGTCCCTAATTGTTTTCCTCTGAAGTTTGGGTAAAATGGGGAGATTATTGAGACAATTCACTAAAATTAGTAAATTTACTGTCATTTTAATTAACAAATAAAAGCAATCTGAATAGGAGGAACTGCAATAAAAATGACTTGCCCTTCTGATAGGACTGTAATATTGCTCCTGATGTTGCGCATATCACAGGTTGCCACCGGTTCCAACCCGAAAGCGGATCGTCATGGCCCTGTTCAAGCTGGAAACCTGCATCAAGTAGTGGGGGAAACTTTCTGTCTCAGTACAAGGACCATCCATCGATGTGTATATGCTGTGTGCACAGCTATTAAAATGATAAATTATGCGGTTTTATATCAGGGTTTACATATGATACATTCCTGATATTCAATATTTTGACCAATCATCTAATCTAAAGCATCGCTATCACAACTGCATTATGTCTCGCACATTTCTCCAGCAACTTCTAATGACCAACTGAACTTGATTATCATCTAAAATTTATTTTAGCTTCATAAATCAAATGTACATTTCCTGAAGAAGCAGTAAATGCGATCCGAGGTAAAGAGGGTTAAATTTAAAATATTTAAACGTTTTAAAATGTTCAAAAGCTCGTTTTCTGAAAGTGAACTCAAGATTGGACAAATAGTTCTGATAGTTTATAGTCTTGAAAAAAAGTGCAGAACTTTCTGAGAACGTCATTCAGCCGACTTTATTCATCTGCAGAACAGGGTAAGGCTAATTTAAGTTTGAGAAAAGGCATATATAGGTCTAAAAATATATATATTTTTTTCGTTTGGTAATTTTATTTTTATTTTTTTTTACATTTAAATTCTTTTTTTGTTTGGTAATTTATCTTATATAATACAGAGAATTTTGCCGGTATTTTTTCAAATGGAAATCTAAACAATAATGTAATGTAATTCGGCTTTAAGTAAAAATATATATATATATTTTTTAAATAATTAAAATAAAAAAGCTCTGATGCTTTTCTCCTAGCATTGTGTATTTATTATTAAACATTTACCTTTGTGCACAGAAATTATATGTTTTATGTTTTGTGGGCTAAACGTGCACCAGTTAATTGTGTTGTCCTTTAAGTGTCCTGTTTGCAGATTGGCTCTATATGCCATAAAGATAAATCCATAATCGTACAATAAATTGGCTTTCAGTACTGTCGTCATTATAACACAGGCTAACGATTGGGCCAAACTCTCACGTGACACTACATTTTTGCGTTTATGACAATTTTTCGAGAGGTGATGTATTTGATGTATCGACATAAGAGTTTATGCGCTTGAGTTAAACGGAAAAAATATTATGTTGACATTTTAGCGATAATGTGCATTTCCATCAACTTTATTTTGATGCGCTAAAACTTTTTTCTCAAAACAAATCCTTGGATGGAAACGTAGTTAGTGTATGTCCTGCCCGCTGCCTGGCTGTTACTATGGTAACGGAGTTCACGAGGTGATTGGCGGGAAGCGAGCAGAACGTGAACTTTCAGGTAACGCTCTCAAAATGAAAACATGGCGGAACAATTTGATCTCCCGGAGTTGTATCCGCCGAAGAAGCGAATTAAGTCTGCTATTTGGCTCTCTGAAAAAATGAGTTGTTGAAGACGAGTATCCAGTATGCAAAACGTGCAGACGAAAAGTGTCAGCAAAAGCGGTGAACACATCTAATATGTTCCAGCACCCGAGGGATCACCATCCAGAGATTCTTGCCCAGATGAAGGTAATAATAGGTACATTTGCATATAATCGTAAAAATCGTGTTTTTATCAGACAATAATCCATCCATCAAAAATCCACATCGTGACATCTCTAGGTATGTCACACTAAAGTCATGTATAATGTTTATGTCTTGTGGCTATACATTAACCTATGCGTATTTTAGCATTTATGGACTGGCCCCATTCACTTCCATGCAAGCAAATGACTGTAACCACGATTTTTGTTTAAACAAACGAGGGAAGAATCTAAATTAGCCTTCATAACTAGCTTGACCAGTAGGACAGCCCTGCTCAACCTGCTTCATATGTGGTTAAAATTACAGAATACAATTTCTATGGAATTTTATGATATAATATGTGTAAATCTTAAAAATAGGCATGAGAACAAACATGAGATCCTAAGCTGGTCTTTTCATAAGAGGACATGTGGAGGCTTAAAGGGGTCATGAAGTGCTATTTTTATTTTATTTTTTTAAAATGTTTTTGTAATTGTATTATCTTCCCTGAGATCCAGTGATAATGTTATGAAAGGTTTTTTTGCCCCAAAACAGTCATAATTTAGTCATATATTATAATTTTCCACCCTGTTTTCGGCCCTCTGTCTGAAATGCTCAGTTTTGGCTTAAATGCCTCCTTAAAACTTCAACGTAAACATCATGCAGCCCCTCAAATTCAGCAAACTCAATCGGACAATCAGCACCATAAACTATCAATCACTCATGACATTTGAAATATTCATGAATGACATGATTTACTTCCGTTTTTGATAGGGTCCAAGTAGGGATGTCACGATGGGAATTTTTGATGTACGATTATTGTCTGATAAAAAAAAATAACGATTTCACGATTTTTACAATTATCTGCAAATTGGCCTATTATGCAAACAATATAACCCTCCACAAACATATCACAACTTAAGTTTTATTTCAGCATTTGTTAGAACATGCAGTTAATACATATGTTCATACTTTTAAGTTGAAAACAAGTAGGTAAAGCACTTGTATTTAAGTAGGTGCAATTTTCACAATCTGCCCTCACAATATAAAGCTTAACCCCTCCTCTTTTAAACTTAAAATGTACAATCTCTTTGGCTTTACCGTTTCAATTCAGTGTTTGACTTTACCAAAAGGTAAGTAGTACACTACATATAATATTTACTGTGTTTGTAAAATTATTACCTTCATCTGGACATCTCTGGATGGTGATCCCTCGGGTGCTGGAACATATTAGATGTGTTCACCACTTTTGCTGACACTTTTCGTCTGCACGTTTTGCATATTGGATACTCGTCTTCAACAACTGTCATTTTTTTAGATAGCCAAAATGCTCCCAAAAAGCTGATCGCGTTGTTCCGCCATGTTTTCATTTTGAGAGTTTTATGTGCTCTGAAATTTCACGTTCTGCATGCGCCACGCCTTACCTAGACAATCAACTGGTGAACTCCGTTACCATAGTAACAGTCTCACAGACCAGCCAGACAGAGGGCATGGCACACGTGCGGTGCAAGTAGTTAGACCCACATTGAGAGACTAATTTTCAGTAAATTAAAAAAAAAAAATAGTCAACATGGTTGTTTTTTCCGGTTTTTAACCATAACTTCCATATACTTACGGTTTAATAACCATGACCATTTTAATGGCGGTTAATTCTGAAATCGTGTAATTGCGACATCCCTAGGTTCAATTGTTTTTAACTGTTCCATACTTTAACAACAGTATCTTTGCAAAGCTTGAATCGTATTTTGTCTGTTTCAAAAGTGATCCACGGCGACATGAACCAGAAAAAACTCGCACACAAAGCGGTGAAACTAGATGCACATTCATACAAAATCCTCCTGCACTGAGATGCACATTGCTGGAAACACATCAAAACGGTCAAAGACATCCATCTTGGTATGTTTACATACACAGATGAGCCAAAGCATTATGACCACTCACAGGTCATAACAAGGCCACATGTCAAGAATTGCCTTAGTTGTAATTTGACACCACGTCTTTTAAAAGCGGCAAGATACATGGCAGTGGTCAAAGAGTTTGTGCAGTTCACGTTTATATACAAAATAATTAAAAATAGTCCAGATGGGTCCACTTTGTTGTTCAGGAATAGTTTGCCACACAAGGCCACACCTCTCGAAATGCATGCCAGTGGGCGGGGCCAAGGGTGCTATGAATAAATATAAATGAGCCGTGTTTTGTGATGTCATGAACAGACAGATTTCAAAACGAGACATTTCAGCAGGGTGGTAAATATTAATGCTCTTTTTAGACTGGGGAGGAAGATTTGAGTTTTAAAAAGTACAGTATGTTTTTATACTACAGTTACCTCTTATATGTCTAAATATCAAGGACATTTTGATTCGGAGCCCTTTAACTTTAGCAACTCTAAGGTTGATGGTTTGATCATTGTATTAAGCAAGCCATTGTTCATTTGAGCAAGGGAATTGTCCTGTAAAAAGTAAGTCACTTTGTATAAAAACATGCTAAACTTACAAATGATCTTTCCATTACTCAACTCTTATCTGCCTTTAGATGATCCATATATCGGATAACAAAGTACCATTGGTAAAAAAAGTTGTTTGTTATTCCACCCATTCAGTAGACCTATTCTCAATAACAAATTTGCCTTGGAAATGCTTTTAGGTTTCCATCACAGAACTGCTCAAAACTATGCAAAGCAGCAGAAGGGGAGTCCATTACTGATGCTGTCAGGTAGGATGAGACAAAAGATCCAAGTGCAGAGACAATGATCTGATATTTATTTAACAACACTGCAATGCTGGTAAAGCTTCAGTAGGGGAAACCTGGCATCGACTGCCGCTTGGAGAAGGATTGTGTGTTTGTTGGTTTGTGTATGTAGTGGCCTTGTGCAGAGCAGTCCTGCTTCAGAGAGGTGTCACTGAGGGGAACTCAGGACAAGCATCAACGGAGGCGAGGCAACTGGCAGGATGGTAACCACAATCCCGGCGCACACAGCGCAGACTGATAACCAATAGTGTTTTCACGGTACCAAAATTTCAGTAGTCGGTACCGATACCAGTGAAATTTCACGGTACTCGATACCATTTTAGGTTCAAAAGCAAAACACAAAAACAGGTTACTGAACAACATAGTTAACAAAACATTAACAGCAGAACTAAGAACAATAATATACCATTGAGCAACACTTCAAGTTAAATATATTATTTTTGAATTATAACAAAACTACAATGTGTGCTTGAAGTATTTTTGAACACTTGTATAAGATTTGCTTCAACTTTTGCAAGTTTTTACCAAGTACTAAAAAAATAAACAAGCATACAATAGAATGAATAAAAACAATTCCCAAACTAAAGTGCAAAGTGCTCTCATATTATTAAATCTGCATATTGCCAATTTTCTTCATGATAAGAAATGCACATTGACATATTATGATTAAATAAGTCGCGAGCGTTCTAATCGCATTCTAATCTAGCTGCATTAAGCGTCCACGCTCGAGGCAGAGTCTCTATCAGCCGGGTGCAGTTTCAATCTCTACCCCTTAGATCGGGACATTCGCGGAACTCATAGAAGAGGCACCGACCACACAGAAATTAGTTCATTGTTATTACATGAGCTGCTTCTGTATTATTTGAACTTTAATAAAGCATTTTTCCAAGTGAAAAGTGGCTTTTTCTACTTTTCTTTTCGACAATATTAAGTTGAGACTCTGCAGCAGCTTCTACTTTGCTTGTCGTCATCTTTTGCTTGTTGTGAGCGTTCGAAAGTTCCCAACTCTGATTGGGAACCGGGTAGACCCGGTTACTCGGGTACCTTCAGAAATTCTGGTATCGTAAAAAAAAATTTGAGTACCGGCTTGGTACCGGAGTACCGGTATATTTGACAACACTAATAACCAATACACAACACGTAATAGGGTATATTAGGGCAGTGGTAAGCAACAGGACTCAAACAACAATTGAGTGATGAACACAAAACAGTGTGAGGTAAATATAGTCAGTGAACTAATGGTGATCAGGTGCCGCTTGCTCGCAGAATGCTGAAATGATCAGCATTACCATGTAAACAATCAAGGCTTCCATGGCAACGCTGATCACGCAAGCCAGCGACAGCTGAACCAAACAGAGAGAAAGTGTAATGACAAACTGGAATAAACTCAACGGAACCAGCATTTCTCCTCAGGACCATAACTCTCCCAGTCTACCAGGTACTGAACCCCTCTTCCCCTGTGTCTGACATTGAGTAATCATATGACAGAATAAGTCAGGGTGCCCTCCACCAGACGAGGCAGGAGAGGGGCAGGTGCGGAAGAGTGAAAAATAGACCGGATGAAAGGTTTAACATGGGAAACATGGAACACTGGGTCGACACGACTAAGGAAAGGGGGCAATTTGAGACGGACCGCTACCGATGAATAATACTAGGCTCCAGCTTACAAGAGGGTAGTTGGAGAGGAATGTTTTAGTAGACAAACAGACCCTCTGCCCACAGACGTTAGCTGGAGGTTTAGACTGGTGTCGATCTGCCGAATTCTTAATACGAGCGCCAGTCATGGGGAGGGCTTCTCTGGCAATTCACCAGGTGCGACGGCACAGTTGGATAAAGACATATGCAGACAGTCCTGAGCGTCAGGTTGTTGGGCAGGGAACAGAGGGGGCTGGTAACCTAGGCAACATAGGAAAGGCAATAGTCCTGTAGACAACAATGGAGAGGAATTGTGGGCATGCTCGTCCCAGGCCAAATGAGATCTCCAGGAAGAAGTATTATGGAAAGCAACGCAACGTAGGGTCTTTTCAAGCTCTTGATTCGCCTGCTCCGCCTGCCCTCTCCATCTGGGGATGGAACCCAGAGGATAGACTTACAGTAGCCCCCAACTGTTGGCTGAATTCCGCCCAAAACTGTTACATAAACTGGTATCCCCTGTCAGAAACCACATCGACCGGAAAGCCATGAATGCAGAAGATCTGATTAATGACTTCAACCACTGTCTCCCATGCTGATGATAATTTGGGTAGGACGACCGTGTTGCCATGGCAAGGGGGGAGACTTGTAACAAAGTCCATGGCAATGTGAGACCAGGGTCTCGAAGGGACTGACAGCGGTTGGAGGAGCCGGCCGGAGGCTGACAGGAAGTCTTGTTAGCGGCACATAAAGGGCAATCGAGCACATAATGGCGAATGTCCTGCGTTAGCGACGGCCACCAGAATCGCTGTCTTATGAGCGCCTAAGTATGAGCAGACCCTGGACGGAGATCATGCGTCCGGAATGACCGCAGAATGAATTACAAACCCGTTGGGCATCCGGCGGATGAGGTGGTGTTACGCAGTGTGGAACAGACTTTAGACTCCACATGAGGGGTCTCCAGGAGGTGGAGAGGATGGCTTCTGGAGGGGTGGTGGAGGTCTTGACTTCAAATCATCGGGATAGAGCAAAATAAAATCAAAACGGTAAAAAAAAGCACCCAATGAGCCTGTCTGGAGTTAAGACATTTGGCTCTGTGGATATACTCCATGGAAGTTCTTGTGGTTAGTCAGACCACAAAAGGTACCCCCGAACCCTCTAACCAGTGATGCCACTCACCCAAGGCCAGTCTGACAGCCAAAAACTAAGCAGTGACACCACTCTCCCAAGGCCAGTCTGACAGCCAAAACTCCCTATTACTGACGTCGTAATTCCATTCGGCTGGGAACAGATGGTGTGAAAAAAAGGCACACGGGTGCATATTCCCATTTAAGGAAGAGCACTGAGACAGGACAGCACCGACCCTGACCTCTGACGCATCCACCTCTACCAAGAACTGACGTGAAGGTTCCGCAGTATTAAGAATAGGAGTGGTATTAAACCTTTCTTTCAATTTAGAAAATGCGGCTTATGCCCATGAGGACCAACATAACTTAGTATACGGGTGGAGGTGAGACCCGTCAGGGGAGCTGACTGAAATCTAACGAAATACCGGTAAAAATCAGCAAACCCCAGAAAACCTTTCCAAAGAGTTGCGGGAGTCTGGGGTTGGCCAATCAGAAATTGCTTTAACTTTAATAGGGTCCATGCGCACTCCCTCAGATGAGATGATGAAACCCAGTAATGGAAAAGATTGTACATTAAACACACTTCTCCACCTTAATGAACAGTCAGTTCTCTAGCAGTCGTTGAAGCACCTGCCTCACATTCTGGACATGGTCCTCAATTTTCTGGGAGAAGTTCAGAATATTGTCTAAATAAACAAAAACAAACCGATCAACCATGTCTCGAAGAAAGTCATTCACGAACCCCTGGAATACAGTGGGGGGTGTTGACCAATCTGAACCAGGTGACTGAATATTCAAAGTGCCTCCTATGGGTGTTAAAATCTGTCTTATACTCATCCCACTTCCTGATCCGAATCAGGTGAAAAGCATTGTGTTGGTCAAACTTTGTAAAGACGGAAGCCTCCTACAAGAGTTCGAAAGCTGAAGACAGCAACAGTAAAGGATAGAGATTCTTCACTGTGATATCATTCAGCCCCCGATAATCATTTCAGGGTCTAAGTGAGTCATCCTTCTTCTCTACGAAGAAAAACCCCACCCCTGCAGGGGAAGAGGAAGGGCGGATGAGACCGGCTGCCAAAGAATCAGTAATATATTTATTCATGGCCTCCCTTTCGGGAGCAGAGAGCAAATACATCTGACCTCGTGGAGGAGAAGTTGTGAGTGTGTAGAGCGTAGATCGTTTGTGCAATCATACGGGCGATGAGGAGGGTGGCAGTGCGGGACCGACTGAACACCGCCCCCAGATTGTGGTATGCCAAGGGTACACTGAATAAATCCATTGGTTGATGCTGAAATGACACACAAGTCTGGACAGGAAAAACAGCAGAGTTAAGACAATGGGAGAGACGTTAAGGACTCACGGCTAGAACAGAATTGGTTGACAAGTCGGGGTGTGGATTGTGTGTTACCAACCAAGGCTGCCCTAGTACCACTGGTGCAGAGGGAGAGCAGACCAGCAGAAAGGAGCGTTTGGCAGTGTGGTTACCCGTTATGAGGGTGAGCAGCTCCGTAGAATGTTTGACTATGGTCAGTGGAGAGCTGCTAAGGGAGTACGCCGTAATGGGCTTGGCCAACTTTACCACCGGAATCCGCCACCTGGGAGCATCAATGCAGTTTCCCTCTGCTCCGGAAACCACCAGGGCAGAAACAGAGTGAATGGTCAATCCGTCCTCCATCCGGGCCGGGAGAATAGGTCGTTGTGCAGGGTTTTTTCTCTGAGGAGTTGCGCTCGCCAGTAACCCCTTGTCTACCAACAAGAAATAAGCCTCTTGTCCATGTACAGATTAGCCGAAAACTCCTGAAACGACGAGCAGGGTGTGACTCTCCCATACTGCAGTCACCCACTGGCCAGCCCTCCCGGTCAGGAGCGTGATAACGAAGGTGACCTTAACTGCCTCTGTGGAGTAAGTTGAGGGCTGCAGCAAGAAACAGAGTGAACACTGCGTGAAGAATATGTGACAGGACCCTGCCTCATCAGAGTATGGAGGTGGTGAATTGACATAGGACTCAAGAGCATCCAGTGCTAGGGAGAATCGCTGGAGCCGGTGAAGTAACCTCAGCAGTGGAGTCAGAGTCAGGAGGCTGAAGGAGTTGCTGTTAACAACACAGCAATACTGGTAAAGCTTCAGGAGAACCCCGGCACCGACTGCAGCATGGAGAAAGGATGGTGTGTTCGTAGGCTTGTGTGCGTAGTGGTCATGTGTGGAGCAGTCCCGGTGCAGATATGTGTCACCGAGGGGAACTCAGGAGAAGCATCAACAGAGGCGAGGCAACAGGCAGGATGGTAACCACAATCCTGGTGCACAGCGCAGACTGATAACCAATACAAAGAACACGTAACCGGGTATACTAGGGCAGAGGGATATATATATATATATATCTCCCATTTCACAAGTTCAAATGAAATGGACCATGGAACATGTCAAATTTTTTCTTATAAAGCAAACCTACAGTAGGTTTTACGACAATTGTGGGCATTTAAGTGTAATGTTATTCTTAATGAAACAGATAATTCTATTATTTTGAATTGGATTTAAGATTTAGTTTTAATTTCCCCCATCCAGTCTTAATCTAGTGTAATCAGAAACTAAAGTGTGTAATAACGTACCATTTTGGACAAAGATTCTCATAAAGTAGACATCGACACATTTGTTTCTTTTCCAAAACCTGATCTTTGTCTTAAAGGAATATTCCATGTTCAATACAAGTTAAGCTAAATTGACAGCATTTGTGGCATAATGTTGATTACCACAAAAAATCTTTCCACTCATCCCTTCTTTTCTTTAAAAAAAAGCAAAGATTAGGTTACAGTGAGGCACTTGCAATGGAAGTGAATGGGGGCCCATTTTTGGAGGGTTTAAACTCAGAAATGTGAAGCTTATAAAATTATAAAAGCTCTTACATTAATTCTTCTGTTAAACTCATGTATTATTTGAACTGTAAAATTGTTTAAATCATCCATTTTACAGTCGTTTTTAGGGTTTTAGAGTTTATTGACATTGTTACATGACTTTGTCATGGCAACAAAGTTGTAAAATTGGACTTAACACAGAAAAGGTAAGGTATTTTACCACACTAAAATCATGTTAACACAAATATTGTTTACGTCTTGTGGCTATACTTTGGGCAACCCCTAATGCTGAATATGTAATTGCATACTTTGTTATAATTATGCCATTTCAACAGTCGTTATACTGTTTAGTCATGTGAAATGTCACACTGATGCAACTCTTATGCGTTAGCATCACCAGCTTTACTTCTGGGATAAAAACACACCATACTGGTCATATATTTAAAAGTTAGATTCACAATCACTCACTTGTATTCTAGAAAGAGGTCCCCTTTTTCACCCGTTAGCTTCTTTTGACAGGGCAAGTATCCTGGTAGCTGAAAGTTGATTGTATCTTTGTTGTATGTGTTGAGAGCAAGACAGATGTTTTCTCTGCTATTGATTTCCTTTTAATGTGTCTTCTTAACTTAATCTCTTTCTGTCCATTTATCTACCACACTTATTCGGAAATGTTTTATATTAAAAAAACAAAATAGTTACTCTACCATTATTTGCTTTTCTTAGCTTCTCTCTGCCAGTGTGTGATCTGTCTGTTACTATACCTCAGTATTGTGAAGAATGGCAGCATTTGAATATTGGAACAGCAGTGAGGAGGAAATGCACAGTGAGTAGTCAAATTCAGACATCAGGCATATTAGCAATGTAAACTCTCCAAGCCTGGCGCGAGAGAGAGAGAGTGAGAGAGAGTGTGAGAGAGAGAGAGAGAGAATATACTGGTAGAATACCAGGGTTGGGGAAGCTACTAGCTACAGTTAAACTACTGTCAAGTTAGTCTTTTAGCTACACTAGGCCTATAAGTTACTAACAAACAGAAGTGAACTTAAAGCTCTTTAAAGAAGACAATACACTGCCTGCCCCCCCAAAAAAAAGAAAAAGTTGCATACTCTAATATATGGACTGCCTTTAGCTTTGATTACAGTGCACATTTGTTGTTTCGACAACCTTATGCAATGTCACATTTATTTCCAACCAGAGTTGCATTATTTTTTGTCCAAGATATTGTATTTATGATGGGAGTGTCGAACAACTCCGTAAATTATTCTCCAGCACATCCCAAATACTTTCAATGGGGTTAAGGTCAGGACTCTGTGGTGGCCAATGCATCTGTGACT
>JAVLUX010000215.1:17150000-17335000 GCA_032164185.1 Moxostoma hubbsi | reverse complement strand
CATCTCAAACCAGCAATCAAGTGAAAGTCAAGGTGCAGTAGGTATGTGCTCTATAACGAATGCTTTCTAATAAACCATGCTAAAAATATGTTGAAAGAGCCTGTACATGCATAGACCTTGTAAATTAACTTTCAATGAAGTTACAAGGAAACGTGTGAAGCTTTCTTACATCAGGGTTTTCAAACAATTCAAACCCTTATATATATGGTCTAAAGCTATATGCTATATAGATATGCTATTGAGGACGCTTTAAACCAAAGACCATAAGAACAGCATGTGTATCTCTGTTAATTGGGGCTAATAGCAGGAGATTTTTTGTCTTTTTTTTTTCTTCTGTATTTTCTTCTGTATCTTGCTAAAAACACTATATAGATTAATGAATTGATTCAACAATGAATACAAACTGTTTGTATGGTATACTGTATATTAAATCAAGCCAAATAATATTTTTGTCAAAGATGTTTTTCTCTATTGATTTTTATTAGGGGTAGACAATTATTGGCTTTACCGATTTATTGGTGCCAAGATTTGCTTTTTGGAACTATTGGTTATCCAAAAAAATCTATGTTGATAGTTGCCGATAGATTTTTTTTTTATAATTTTGTAATTTCAAAATAAGAGTCCCTGGTGTGTTTCTGGCTTGTTTATACACTGAATCTTCACTTAATTTTTATGGTTATTACTGAGATTTTGGTTGAACAAAAACTGCTTTGGGATTTTATTCATTTTGGACTCTTTCTCTTTGCCCGCCATAGAAGCATTAATCGTTTATCAGCCTTTACCACCGGCTTCTGCAAAATTCTCTATCAGTCGACCTCTAGTTTTAATTGTAGGAAATTTAGTAATTGTCTATGTTCAGATGGCAACCTAACATACTAATCTTACTGTTTCTGCAGTATTAAGTATGTATACTGTGCACAGTATGCACATTTTCTGTATGCATGGAATCCCTGGGTGACCTGTTTGCCAAAATGTCAACCTGGTCTCATCACAATACTATATCTACATTTTTGCAAAATTATTTTTACATGATTTATTGTGGAAGTGTCCAGATGAAATGAACACTAGAGGTGCTACAACAACAATTACATTTATTCCCAAGGTTATTTGACAATAATGTTTCAAACTGCTATTTGAAATGTTTATTGTTTAAAAATAGTACTTCATGTTATGTTTTAAAATTAGCATGTGAGGGGCCTGGGTAGCTCAGCGAGTATTGACGCTGACTACCACCCCTGGAGTCGTGAGTTCGAATCCAGGGAGTGCTGAGTGACTCCAGTGAGGTCTCCTAAGCAACCAAATTGGCCCGGTTGCAAGGGAGGGTAGAGTCACATGGGGTAACTCTCTTGTGGTCATGATTAGGGGTTCTTGCTCTCAATGGGGTGTGTGGTAAGTTGTGCATGGCTAACGGAGAGTAGCATGAGCCTCCATATGCTGTGAATCTCCGCTTGTCATGCACAGCGAGCCATGTGATAAGATGTGCAGATTGACGTTCTCAGAAGCGGAGGCAACTGAGACTTGTCCTCTGCCATCTGGATTGAGGTGAATAACCAGTCCACCACGAGGACCGACTAAGTAGTGGGAATTGGGGATTCCAAATTGGGAGAAAAATAGCATGTGAGAAAAAAAAGATTTCAAACATATTTCAAACTTTAGCATACTTCATACAGTAATGTAATCTTATCACGTTGCATGTTTAATTCAGTGAGTGGCATCCAGTTATCAGTAAAGTAGTTAATCAAAATTTAAGTTTAACATTTTGAATCCAATATTTTGTAATAGTGAAAATTAGATATTTAAATTTGTGGATAATATTACTTCCAGTTCATTTTTCATTCATAACATTGGGAATGGAAGTCAAGTTAAGTAAATTCAAGTACATAGTAGGCCATCCATGCAGTAGGCAATTAAGGTCACAGTTATAAAAACTTAAGACACTAAAGAGACCTTTCAACTGACTCTCAAAAACACCAATAGAAAGATGCCCAGGGTCTCTGCTCATCTGTGTGAACATGCCTTAGGCATGCTGCATGGAGGCATGAGGACTGCAGATGTGGCCAGGGCAATATATTGCAATGTCCGTACTGTGAGATGCCTAAGACAGTGCTGCAGGGAGACAGGAAGGACAGCTGATCGTCCTCGTAGTGGCAGACCACATGTAAAAGTACCTGCACAGGATTGGTACATCCGAATATCACAGCAGCGGTACAGGTACAGGATGACAACAACAACTGCCCGAGTTACACCATGAATGCACAATCCCTCCATCAGTGCTCAGATTGTCCGCAACAGGATGAGAGAGGCTGAATTGAGGGCTTGTAGGCATGTTGTAAGGCAGGTCCTTACCAGCGTCACCTATGGGCACAAACCCACCTTCGCTGAACCAGACAGGACTGGCAAAAAGTTATCTTCACTGATGAGTCGCGGTTTTGTCTCACCAGGGGTGATGGTCGGGCTTGCGACTTTATCATCGAAGGAATGAGAGTTTCTTTTATATATATATATATATATCTTTTATATATATATATATATATATATATATATACACACACACTACAAAAAGTGTAGTATGGTCAGAATTGAAATACATTTATTTTAATTACTCTCCCTTTTTCTTAACACACATTCCAGTTTCATTCACTTTTTGGCCTAAGTCCTGTAATCTTCACAGCTTTGCTGTGGCATTTGGCACCATTATATAGTTAATAAAAGTCAGTTCAGATGGCCCTCATGTTCATGTGCTCTTATGGCCTCAGGCTAAAACAAAGTGAATTGTCTTTGCTGGCTCTTGCCAGATGACCACATGTCTCCCATGCTGAATGAATTCAACACTAACCTGCAGTCTAAAATTAAAAATAAACATTCACTAAATTTTGTGATAAAAGATCATTTCTTAGCTAAGAGCAGCTGCAGGCTGTGTAAACTGACTTTGTCCTTTATTAGTTCCTTGTTTGGTTCAACATGCTTATTGGAACTCGTTCCTGCCATCTTGATAAATCAGTTCAATTGAAGAAGACACTGATGAACAGTGCAACATCTTCAGATTTATAACCAGATCCTGGTGCATTTGACTGAATGTCATACTTCAATGTTTTAATAAATAAAAAATGATAGACAAGAACAAGCTAAAAATGTATTATTCATTTTTAAGAGCCATTTTTGCCAAACAGAAATGAATGAATTGGGGGCCAATTCATAAACGTTACAGTATTCACTTTTTCACAAGTATAGCCACAAGATATAAACAATATGTTTGTTAACATGATTTTAGTATGATAAAATCACACTAACTTTGTAAAGATAAAGCCAATTTTAGAGCTTCGTTGCCATGATGATGTATTGTCAGCAAACACTAAAACGACTGTAAAGATGACAATTTAAACAGCTTTACAGCTCAAATAATACATCAGTTTTAACAGAAGAATGAATGTTAAGCTAAGTGCTTTTATGAAATTCTAAGCTTCACATTTCTGTATTTAAACCCTCCAAAAATTGGCCCTATTCACTTACATTGTAAGTGCCACACATCTCGATTTTTGCTTTTTTTTTTTTTTAAGAAAAGGAGTGTAAAAATTAACCCTTTTTTTGTAGTTATTAAGATTGTGCCACAAATGCTGTCAATTAAGCAGAATAACCGAAATATTCCTTTAAATTAACTTTTTTTAGTCAGTTTCTGTAATTAACATGTCAACAACACCAGTTTTATAAGTCTTCTACAGATGATGGTTCACTCTCCGTCTCTGTTGCGGATGTAACCCGATCCTTTCGACGGGTGAACATCCGTAAAGCCGCAGGTCCAGACGGCATTCCGGGCCGCGTCATCAGAGCATGCGCGAACCAACTGGCTGGTGTTTTTACGGACATTTTCAACCTGTCCCTCTCCCTGTCTGTAGTCCCCACATGCTTCAAAACATCAACCATTGTGCCTGTACCGAAGCAAGCCAAAATCACCTGCTTAAATGACTGGCGTCCTGTTGCCCTCACCCCCATCATCAGCAAATGCTTTGAGAGGTTGATCAGAGATCACATCTGCTCTGTTCTGCCCACCTCTTTGGACCCATTGCAGTTTGCCTACCGCAACAACCGCTCCACTGATGATGCCATTGCATCTACAATACACACTGCTCTTTCCCACCTGGAAAAAAGGAACACATATGTGAGAATGCTGTTTGTAGACTACAGCTCAGCATTTAACACCATAGTGCCCTCCAAGCTTGATGAGAAACTCCGGGCTCTGGGCTTAAACAGCTCGCTGTGCAGCTGGATCCTGGATTTCCTGTCAGGCAGACGTCAGGTGGTTAGAATGGGCAGCAACATCTCCTCATCACTGACCCTCAACACTGGAGCCCCGCAGGGCTGTGTTCTCAGCCCACTCCTGTATTCCCTTTACACACATGACTGTGTGGCGACACATAGCTCCAATGCCATCATTAAGTTTGCTGACGATACGACGGTTGTAGGTCTGATCACTGACAATGATGAAACAGCCTACAGAGAGGAGGTGCACACTCTGACGCGCTGGTGTCAGGAGCACAACCTCTCCCTCAACGTCAGTAAAACCAAGGAGCTTGTGGTGGACTTCAGGAAGAAAGACAGAGAACACAGCCCCATCACCATTAATGGAGCACCGGTGGAGAGAGTCAGCAGCTTCAAGTTCCTCGGTGTCCACATTACTGAGGAACTCACATGGTCCGTCCACACTGAGGCCGTTGTGAAGAAGGCTCACCAGCGCCTCTTCTTCCTGAGACGGCTGAGGAAGTTTGGAATGAACCACCACATCCTCACACGGTTCTACACCAGCACCGTAGAGAGCATCCTGACTGGCTGCATCACCGCCTGGTACGGCAATAGCACCGCCCACAACCGCAAAGACCTGCAAAGGGTGGTGCGAACGGCCAGAAATATCATCGGAGGTGAGCTTCCCTCCCTCCAGGATATATATAACAGACGGTGTGTGAAGAAAGCTCGGAGGATTATCAAAGACTCCAGCCACCCGAGTCATGGGCTGCTCTCACTGCTTCCATCAGGCAGGCGGTATCGCAGCATCAGGACCCGCACCACCCGACTACATGACAGCTTCTTCCCACAAGCAATAAGACTTTTGAACACATGATCCCTCATGATCAACAATCAGCACTGCACTTTATTAATCCTCATTCTGTCAATATATTCTCCCATTCAATTAGTGTTTATATATATTTATACCTGTATCTAGTGTATGTGTATTCTACATTGTGTGTATTGTGTACATTTGTTATGTAAATTGTTGTGTAGGTATGTGTACATTTGTTATGTAAATTGTTTTGTGTAAATATGTTGTTATTGTCACTGTCATTACTGCATTGTTGCACGGAACTGCACACAAGAATTTCACCTGCTGTTGCACTCGTGTACACAGTAGTGTGACAATAAAGTGATTTGATTTGATTTGAAGAGTCACATTCTTTGCTCATATTGAGATATTTGGATATTTATGTAAAATGTCCACTTTTTGGTGAAGTGAGTCTGTGGTGCAGACGATATAATTAGGGATAATTTCCTGTTTTCTGTTCTTTTGATAGCAAGGGCAAACCTCACATTTTCACATCTCAATCCCAGTTTAACAGAATGTCAACAGAATGGTGGGGGATGCCTGCAATTTCCCACAGATGCTAAAGGTTAATTTCTGGCAAATACAAATAGAGAAATCAAAATAGCTACTTCCTAGTCGATATGGACATGTGTATCAGTGCAGCGAGCATTTAAGTTTTAAGCTTTTGAGTTTGAGAAAATAAAAGTTCCTTTTGAGTTTGATACGCTGTCTTCCGCTTCCTCCTTGAGAGAGTTAAGAATTTTGCAACAATATTGAATGGGGTTACCCACACCATGTAGAATAAAACACTTTTTATAGAAAACTATAATGAGTACAGTACAGGGATGTGCGTCCATATAAGCAAGGTAAGCAGTGCTTACCTCCCGGAAGAATAAAGAAAAATTACGATTTGAAATATTTTAATACAATTGTATATATAAACTACAATTTTCTTTCAAATTCGTCATCTTTACTCTCAGTTGGGCAGCACAGACAGTTATTCATTTATTTACTTTGGTGCCACCCTCAGGTATAAGCACTTTTCTGATTCCATTGTTTACTGCCCTTTCATTCAACACTGTACATTAATTCAAACTGAATCAAACCCTCTACTACAAATTACCATGTTAAGCATGCTTACCAAAACGAGAAAGCCAATCAGAAGTTCCTTCCTTCAGTCACACTATCTGGTGGGCTAGATTTTAGTATTGTGTCTAAATGTTCAAGCTCAAGTAACTAATGCACTGTTAAGCGTTTAAATGGATATCTGCCAGTGAAAGCATCGACAACTTATGTGGATTTGGCAAAGTTAATTTCACAAAAGATCGAGAAAGCAAGGCTATTGAAACTTATATAAGTGGGAGACTTTTACAACAAAGAGATGGAGATGTTCATTCTCAAGGAGAGACGCACGGATATTGTGTTCAAGTAAAGGTAAGTTAATGTATTTTTTAAAAAAGTTTTTGATATTAGGTTATAGATACTAGGTCATTGTTTCTGGTTAGTCTGAGGCTATGAAATGGTGATATGGTAATCATGTCCTTCATTTGTTATGTCTGATTTATTGTTATAAAGTTAGGGCGCAGTGTCTGTTTTTAAAAAATCCTTGTGCATTTAGGTTAAGATTGTTTTCTTTGGTGGTCAGATTATCTAATTGCTGCAGTCTATTCCAGTGGTTCTAAACTGTGGGAAGAGTGAAGTGTGAGGCCTATGATGTTGAAACTACTGTAGATGCTCAGATCAATATATGACAATCTTTCATTTGTGTGATAATATTACTGTCCTGAATTTAAAACCTCGGAGCTGGTTGGTTTGGTTCATGTTTTACAACTATTTAATGGAGGATTTCTTGAAAAGTCTGGAAATAATGAATGGGGAAAATACTTCCGGAAACCAGATGCTGAATAAGTGGGCAGGGTACTATTGCGCTGTATAATAATAGGCTCGTTTGAGATAAGTAGACAAGAGTAGGTGGCTGTGGTCAGGGGGAGAAATTAAATAAGACCTTTCAAGCTGGACAGTTCATACTGTCATACTGCCATAGTGGATCGGATGCTATGAGATCAAATAAAGATATCATGTGATTTGCGTTCATGTGCTTTGTTATTAATAAAGTGGATGAAATTTAAATAGTCAGGGTACTTGTTATTTAATTTTCCACATAAAACGTATCTTTCCAGACATTATTAGTTTAATATCATTGAATTTAGATATTTTAGAAATATGATACCAATCACAAATCCCATACAGAAATCACACTGAAAAAGTGTTGGGAATATTCACACAAAATGTATACATATAAAAACATGATGTCAGAGTTAAAAAAAAAAATCAAACATTTAAAAAAAGAACAAAGCATCATGGTCATATAAGTCAATGATCATTAAGCTGTGTCATTAGCAAGTCGATTCCCTTCGTGCTTGCAGTTTGTGAAGTTTGGAAAAAGCAGCTGCGTCACCTGCCTCCAAAGACTGTGGACGCTCCACCTTTCACTTGCATTGTATGGACCAACACAGCTGAAATATTCTTACAAAAATCTTCCGGCAGTTGAAAAATTCACACACATCTGGGATGGCATGATGAAAAAGTAAATGAGAGTTTTTTATTTTTGGGTGAACTATCCCTATAAGAATTTTCACTTTTTCACATGTTTAATCATAAACCTTACTAATATATTTATTTACAATAATCTAACAGTTATATTTTATAGAGATAGTGTGAAAACGCCATATCTACTGATATGTGCTTCCCTAGTCTTCCACATTTAGAGAGATGTTCTTTATGTTCTGGATTGTACTGTTCATTTATTTCCTGTTTCTTGACCCCATCTAGAGATCAGTGTTCCTCCAAGCACTTTTTTCCTGAAGGTTAATCAAAAACAATGGCAAGCTGCTGGGATTTGCAGCACTCACATTTTATCCCCTCGTTCAATACGAGATAATCTCGGGATTTTCCACAAGATCGTCATTTAATTTGTGCAGATTATCTACAGCGGATGATTCTCACAACCAAATTTGCAGACACAGCTTTCGTTAGCATCTTGGGCGGAAAGTAGTGGCATTATTGCGTGTATATGGTGGGTTCAAAAATCTGAGGCATTGTAAATTTGAGATGTTTTTTCATCTGAACTAAAATATAATAATTATGTTTTAAGATTTTGAAAAATTTCAAACAAGGAATGGTAATGACGTAAAATGAAGAAATATGAAATATTCTGCAGTCAAGTCAGTCAAGTCATTTTTATTTGCTTAGCGCTATTTCACAAAGAAGCTTTACAGGAAATAATGGATTAACAAAATATTTAACTAATATTTATAACGTCTTAGAGTGATCATTGTGCAGTTTGATAAAATATGATTGCAAATTGTGTATAGAAATCTAATAATAAAATAATACTCCAGTGAGCAAGCTGAACATGACTGTGGCAAGGAACACAAAAATCCATAAGATGTTGGTTAATGGAGAAAAAATAACCTTGGGAGAAAACAGGCTCACTGTGGGGGCCAGTTCCCCTCTGACTAAAACAACATGAATATAATGCCAATAGTAGATATTTATGTGCAGTGCAAGGCATGGTTTTAATTTGTAAATTAAGTAAGGTCCATTGTTTTTTTGTTTTTTTAAATAAAAAAATCAAAGAGCTTTTTTTTACATTAAGATTAATGACTAATGTCTTTTGAAGTCCATCCTCGATTAACTGCAGAAGTTCAAATTGATGCATTAAATTATAGTCTATGTATTCCATTTCAAGAATGTAGTCCATCAGTAGACAATGATGATGCAGGCAGAGATCAATGAGGCGCATTGCAGCTAAACCTGCAGGTAATTTTGGTGAGGTTCGGTTTGGTCTATCCTAAATCCAAGGCTCAGGCAGTGGCATATAAAATATCCCATGTCTTACAATTGGTGTTGGCATAAGTTCATCCTCTGAAGTCAAAAGACTGACATGATGTCTGACAGGCACCGGCTGTAGTTTGTCGTCATCTTTCAGGGACATGTAAGAGTGTAGTCCGACATCAAGCAGGAACAGAGCTGGATCTGCATGGCTCTGGTAACCTCAGGATATGAATCACAATGTTGAGACATGGAAACAAAAAAAATTAATATTAGCATAGATGACATTCAATTTTATGCAGGGTTATAGATCATGATGGATGTTTCTGGTTCTGGCAGAACTAACTACAGCAGCCTAATTGTGAGTTGAAGGATAACTTTGGTGTATGCCTGGCTAAATAGATGAGTCTTTAGTCTAGACTTAAACTGAGTAAGTGTGGCTGCATCCTAAACAGGGAGACTATTCCATAGTTTAGGAGCCAAATTTGAAAAGGATTTTGATATTCTTGGAAATATTAACAAGTCAGAATTTTGTAATCATATAGAATGTGACAGAATATAGCATGTCATAATGTAACTTAATTACTGTGGAGCTAGACCATTAAAAGCTTTGTATGTAGTTAACAGAATTTTAAAATGAAAACGAAATTTAACAGGTAGCCAATGTAACAATGATATAATGGGGCTAATATAATCATATTTCTTGGTTCAAGTCAGCATTCTGGCAGTTGCATTTTGAACCAATTGAAGTTTATTTATTGAACTTCCTGGATATCCTCCCAGTAATGCATTACAATAATCTAGTCTTGAGGTCATGAACACATTAATTAGTTTTTCGGCATCGGCAACAGAGAGCATGTGTCATGATTTAGCAATATTTGTCAGATGGAAGAATGCTGTTCTACAAACATAAAATTATATTTTTTTTAAAATTAGGTTTTTGGTCCAATCATTAGTACCTCAGTACCTCAGTTTTGTCTGAATTGAGAAGAAGGACATTTCTGGCCATACAATCTTTGATTTCACTGATACGCTCTGCTAATTTGGAGAATTGTGAATTTTCGATGAGGTTAGAAGAAATATAAAGTTGGCTATCGTCAGCATAACTGTGGAAACTTATTCCATGATACCTGATAATATCTCCAAGGGGAAGCATATATAAGGATAAAAGCAGAGGTCCTAAAACTGATCCCTGTGGCACTCCATACTTAAATTTTGTTTGATTTGACAATTCCTCATTTACACATACAAAGTGGTAGTGGTCTGATAAATAGGACCTAAACCATGGTAATGTAAGTCCACTAATGCCAACATAATTATCCAGCATATTATCCAGCAAGAGAATGTCGTGATCTATCGTGTTGAAGGCAGAACTAAGATCTAAAAGCACTAGAAGAGTGTTTGCAGCTATGATCAGATGATAAGAGCAATTTATTTGTAACTCTGATACTGTAAGTGCAGTCTCTGTACAGTGATGGGGCCTAAATCCTAACTTAAATTCTTCATATATTCCATTTCTCTGTAGAAATGAGCATTGTTGGGAGGACACTACCTTTTTCACTACCTATTTTCGACATTTGAAATCGGTCTGTAATTAGCCAATTCTCTAGGATCAAGTTGTGGCTTCTTAATAAGCGGTTTGATAACTACCATTTTATTAGGGTTCTCCCCTTTCTCTCCCAATTTGGAATGTCTATTTCCCTATTTGCTCTAAGTACTCGTGGTGGCGTAGTGACTCTATGTCTGTGGTTGGGGAAAATTGACACAAACACAAACACTTAAAGGAGTCATGGTGTTCATTTGTTTCTTTTAATGGCAGCAGTGAATATATTAACTGAACAATTATTTGAACTGTACATTAAACTAAACATTGGAACATTTATTTTTTTGTAATTTATCCACAAAGTGTGCAGCTTTTGTCACTGCAGTGTATCTTTTTGGGCTTCTGGAAGAACATTTCTAGAGCCTCTTGATATGGGAAGTCAGAAACGTCTGGCCCATTTATTGAGATCCGCATGCATGCTGCAAGATGGTCTCCTTGCAGCCTATTGCGGATGTTTGTCTTGACCTGCAAATGCATAAACTGTTAAATGTGATAGCTTAAAATATAGCTAAGAGCAGCAAATCTTATTGTGAAAAGTTTGTATTACCCTGTTCACGGTTGAGATGTCCCATTCACAGTTTATACTACTGACTGGGACCGTCAGAGCAATAGAAGCCAGCAGGCTGTTAGTCTGAGCAGACAGTCAGAACAAATATTTGTGTGATTGAGCATTAAGGCCTATATTATTTAATTTTTTCGTTCTTTGAATTAGTTAATTATATTAATTGAAATCTTTTGATTGTTCATATCTTAATTTTTTAAAATATTTTATTAATAGATCCGGCTCTTCTGATATGCGAGCCGGCTCCCAGCGTTCACCTACAAGAGTCGGTTCTTAGAGTTGACTCGTTCGGGAACGACCCATCACTAGTTACTGGACTTTTGCTGCTTGTCAGGGGCAGGGCGTGCAGCACTTGGGCTCTTTTCTGTACTTGGACTCGGAGCAGTAGCGCAACTCCGGGTGCTACTTACAGGAGAGCGAGTGTTGCCATCTTCACTACCCTGGTAGCGTTTAAAAAACACAGATATTTTTGTCTTCTTTTCAGGTGATTGACGCAACATATTTCCGACACACACTTTCTGTCCGCTGGTGGGAGTGTGTGATGTGGAGTCGACTCCAAAGAGTCGATTCCTCGACTCTGAATAGCCCCAGACTCAGGGTCGACTCCATCACAGGAATCGACTTTTGGTGTCGACTCTGTTACTGTGTCCGAAATCACTCACTTGTGAGTGTCTAATCCCTATAAAAATGATATTTTTGCAGTAAAGTCGAGTAGATTGTATATTTTTTACATTTTGAGTGTATTATTATTTGTTATATGTTGAATTAATGTGACGTCATATCACGACCGTAGTCTCAAAGTCTAGTGTATCCGCGTCATTACACCATGCCAGAGAGCTGTCGTAGAAACTTTGTATTTATCCTACACGTAGCTTGTAGCTTATCTCTTTAGAAATAGATAACAGTCATAGTGACTCTAGTTTGTAATTATGCATACCTCTGTACCAGAAAACCTGGAATCGCACACCCCTATGCTCACCTGTGTGCGCGTGAACGTGTGTGTGCGCATAGGGGCGGAACTCCGCCATGCACGATACAGAGAGCTGAGGAGAATAGTAAACGTGCGACCATGTAGAGACAGAAATGACATGCCGTCGTGTAAATAAGATAAATAACTTAAGGGCTATTTAGTTTGTTTAATAAAAGAATAAGGTATAGACCTGTTCTATTGGAAAGGTAACCTTAAATTACTTCTGTTGTGATCTGGCGCTATATAGAAAATATAATTAAATTTACCTTCAAGGGGGGGGTGGAGGGTGCCGTTGGCGGGGCGGGGCGCCCCCCTAATATAATGGCAGGGGAAACACTGATTATAGAGATCTCTGACTGGTGAAGCCAGACATCGTTGGTCCAACATAAATAACAATTTTAGAAAATCTACATTTAGCATTAGCCAGCATTTGTAAATTTGATCTGATGTCAGAAGTATGGCACCCAAAATGCATTTAACAATAGTGGCTGGAGTCTCCATTTCCACATTCTTTACAATAGAATCACCTATAACTAGGGCTAATTCAACATGATTCTCAGTGGGTGCATCACTGAGGGGAGAGAATCAATTGGAAAGCCTAACAGGAACGGTAGAGTGGTGTCGCTTTGCTGAGCGAGTATGCCACCGAAACGTCACCCAATCGACCTGCTGCGGGGGCTCTTCAGCTGGAACCAAAATGTGTGTTGCTCGCTGTACTACCAGCATCCGATACAGTATCTACCAGCTTCTCACACTCACTGACCTCTACAAGCATTCGGATATGTGTCTCTAGCTAAACAAAGCTGGCGAGGAGAGCCAAGAAGCAAAACTTCAGTCTTATCACGGTTTAGACAGAGAAAAATTTCATTCATCCATATCTTTATCTCAGAAATTACATTTGAAAGAAAGGAAACAGCTACATTTTGCCCATGTTTAGAGTGGATATAGAGAGGTATAGTATGCATAAAAGTGATAGTTAAGACACAGTGATCTGAAAAGCTGACCAGGAGGAAATAAATACATACTAAAAAGTAATGGGCCTAATATTGAACCCTGGGGGACACCAGTATGAACTAAACCAATCTCAGATCATTAACCATCCTAGAAGCAAACTGGCTACGATCGGAAAGATAGGATCTAAAATGATCTCAGAAACACCAAAAACAGTTTCAAAATATTGTGATAGACATTATCGAAAGTAGCACTGAGATCAAGAAGGATAAGAATGGAAAGTGAGCCAAAATCAGATTATATTAATAAATCATTGGTGAACTTGACCAAGGAATTTTCGAAAACCAGACTGAAGGAGCTTAGATAACAGTAAGGTGTTTATGAAGTTGAGAGGCAACAAAATGTTCTAGGATTTTTGCCAACAATGGAAGATTAGAAATAGGATGGAAGTTGTTTATATTGTCCAAATCAATGTTTTGCTTTTTTTGAACAAAAAACAGCAATGGAGCAATTGGAGTTACAACAGCAATTTTTAATACTGCTGGAACAACACCAGTGCACAGGGAGTAATTTATTATACAGAGAACAGCTGGACAATAGGAGTCAAAACAAGATTTAAATAATCGTGTAGGGAGTGGATCAAGTATGCAAGTGGTGGCTTTTATACATGATACCTCTTTAATAAGCGACTCAGGGTCAAGTTGATAGAAATTAGAAAAAGGGTGGTGAGGTAGAAGGGAATGGAAAGGGTATGTTTAAGGGCATTGTCAATTTTAGAACTAGAATAATAAAGAAAATTATTGCATAACTGATGTAAGATTAACGTTGTGCTTTTGAGTTAATAGTGTGAAAGAGATGTCTGTCATTGCTTTGATTATTTTCAATGGTTTTAATGGGAGACACATTTCTTCAATTAATTAAGAAATGCAACTTCTCAGAGAGCGTTTTTTGCATTTTGATAACTTGATGTGCTTAACAGTGAATAACAGTCAGCACCGTAAACCCTTTGCAGTTAGTTAAGTTTTTTAAATGCTTTAGGTTTAGTCCTTTTATGTGCTGCTGTTACAGCAGTCAAAGAGCCAAATCAACCATACATTTCAAGAAAATCAATGTCAGACGTTGAATACTCTGCTGTGAGTATGTGGAGCAGATGTGGTCCTGTGTGTGTCAGTGGGGAGAGAGGAAGCAGTAAGGGCCATCACCTGGTGACTGTTGATATTAAACACCTGTGTCTCATTTCAGTGATGGAGGAGACAGGCTTCAAAAGGCTAGCAGAAGGCCAGAGAGGGAGAGAGAGTCTGAGAGGCACACACACTGAAGATATGATGAAAAGCTGTGTTGTTTTATTGAGTTTATGCTGGCTGTTATAATTGAAGCTGTGAGTACAAAGTAAAAGACGTGCTGAAAAGCACATTTTGAGATAAAACATGGAGAATAAAATCACACTTATGTGGACTGCAACACCGGCTCCCGCTTCCTTCTTACTGGAACTCTTTACAGTGTAATATTCCCATATATGTGATGTGCTGTAGAGAGATTTAAGTCTTTTTCTGATTCTGTCTGACCTAAATAGTTGCAGTAAAAAGGTTGAAACTGCTTGATGACATGAACTAGGTATATACCCGCAATATTATCTTGCAGTTCTGCTCTTTTAAATGCGAAGCGGGGGTAAGCCTGATGCACTTTGGTTACACTGAAGCATGTATTTCTGCGTTCAGAATGCGCATAAGCAGTTTTGTGCTGCTTTGTATTGGAGCATTTTTTTTCTCACTTTGATAGTTTTGGGCAATAAGATGGTGGTGCAAGTGGCTAGAGTCTCTCCTATATTTAGTATTTTTGCTTACTGACATTTGGCTTGAAATAAATTATAATCAGAGGCTATGCAATCATATTCATATATTCACACTTATGTACTCAGTTTTATATTCATTTATATCATCACTGAATTACTATCATTATATTCATGCATGCTGCCTTATGTATCCAATGTTCCTGTGAGAACTAAATGCATTTTTTAATATACGAGTTTGTTACCCTTTTCACATGATGTGGTTTCAGAGCTGGAACGAGAGAGCATAGTTTATGTCTGCTATTGTTCTAAGAAATGTGCAGATATAGGCCTAGTACACAATAGGATATGTTTCAAGACACCTGTCCTTGCGTTTTGCTGAGATAAGTAAATTTACGAGTTGTTTGCATAAATAAATTTACAAGTGGAACTATAGTCTATCTTTCCACTCAAACCACAATATTCACACTTTTATAAGTCATAATCACCTTTATAAATATTGTCATTATAATATAACACAGTATTATTACTTTGAGGATTTGGTGGATACAATAGTAATATATTTCTGTCTTATTTACTTTAACCTTGTATTTTATGTAGGCTAAGCATCGTAGGCAACATTCATTAAAGTATTGTAACAGTAAACATACAAGCCAAACAAGCTAGAACCGCTACTGATCTGGAGTAATGTTAAAAATTGTAGTCACCTCTTTGCTGAACAACTTGTTCAGTACGTTAAATCTTTGTGACACCTGCGCTAAAAACAGTCTAGACGCGGTGCAACAAATGAAAGAGTACGCAGGTGTCTCGACATGAGTTTTTGAAACCTGAAGTTACTTTTAACTTGACACAGTGTTTAAAAATGTGCTGGCCCTGCATGAGACACTGAAGAAACAGCAAACAGTGTTTACATAGAAAAACAATGGAAAAATAGAGTAGAAGCACGCAATCCGGTTGCGCGTATATGTGTGAGTGAGAGTGCATGGGCGAAAGAAGTTTGGGATGGTATATTTTTTCATAAATTACAAACCCGAACTCAAAATCCTACTGACCCGGACACGGTGGCTTCGTGAACCACTCTGAGATTGCAGACAACCGCGTATTCGCGTGTTTACCAAGAACAACGTGTCACCCCTCAAGTGGTTTTTGCAGAGCTTCCCTACTCGGGCCAGGGGGGCCCCTGACATCCGGGGCCCCATGCAATTGAGTGGTGGTTAAAACTGCTACTGGGTGTCAGACTAACACCTCAGCTCCCTAGATCTTTGCATCTGATCTCCAAATTTGAGGCCTCATCTCAACTCATCTATGTACTTCAAATTTTTTCCATTTACATAGACAAAGACAAGACTTTGTGTTGTTAGGTTTATTCCAGGACTTTTATTCCTTGGATATATCCTTAAGATATATCTACTTAACATTTATAATCATAACATTTATTTTCTTTATTATTGCATTTATTCTCAGTATTCATTTATTAATTTGTACAAATTAAAGTTATTCCTTCTACAAATCAACTCATTTCCATTTGCTGCATCTCACTGCATAAGATGTTATAGTTATTTAGCCTATTTATTTGTTTAATATCCATTCATTACCATGTTGAAGTGCTGCGCTAAGCATCCACAAGTTTGTAAATTGTGTCTGATCAGGGTCAAGTGAACATAACAGAGCCTAATTGTTCATTATCTTTAACTAACGGCTATTATGAAAACTGGTAGTTTTGCACATCCCTAATTTTAACTAGTAGTCTTAGACTTTTTGACCCCAACTCTATTTGTCAGAATTTATTTGTCTATTTAACACTAAATATTTTTGCAATGTGTGACATGCTCCATCTAAAATGATTTAAAATTAATTTAATGAATAACTTAATTAATTATTTTATAATTATGATGCATGCAGATTTAAGGACTTCATATACATTTTAGAGACTACATAAAACATTTGTCATACCACAGGGCTAAGTAAGATAAACTAGTGGAAGCAACAATGTGATTACAATATTGGAAAAATTTCAAATAATTTGTTGACCAGTTCCAGAATACACATTCCCCTAACATTTATATATATTTTAACCAATAATATTGATATTGATATAATAAATCAATATTGAAACTATTTGAAAAACATACAAAAAAATAAATAAATGAGGGTTGATTAAAGAAGTCAATTAAATGACACAAAATGACTATCATTTACATTTCAATTTCAAACACATTAAAAGAACAGTGTTGTTTGTAGGGACACTCAACAGTCTGCTGCATGTGTGATTTTCCTGTGGTGAATTGTAATGGGTGATATTGTTTGGTATGGAGAGTGGGTGGTGTAAATAAACTCAATTTCATCCCCTCGTGCGGCTGTGGCAGATGCCTGGGGCAGATGATGTAAATACGATGGCTGCTCAGCATGTTAAAGAGCTCAGCTAGGTGCCTGAAGAGAGAGAGACTCATAATTACCAGCACACATTATGACACCGACACTTCCCCTTCCCCACTGTCATCATTTACCACTTTCCTCCTTATCACTGCCTGTAGACATGCTTCATAAGCCTCATATACAATATTCTAGCAGAACATTTTTCCTGTTAAGGAGTTAAAGGGATAGTTAATCCAAAAATGTAAATTATGGCAATTTTCACTCACCATCAGGTCGTTCAAAACTTGTCGTTGAAATAAGACAATTCATAGTGGCCACATCTATCAAGTTCCAAAAAGAACAACAAAAAGCACAGTAAAAGTAGTCCAGACTGTACGCCCCACACCCCATATGCTATATGCCAAGACTTCTGAAGCCATTTGATAGCTTTGTGTCAGGAACAGACCCAAAATTAAGTTGTAATTTACAGATAATCTCCCCTGTACAAAAGCTCATTTCAAGCGGCACATCATGTTCGGTTTCTACACACTCTAAAATTTCAAAAGTACTCTTAATTTCGTAACAGTAACAACACCACTGTTTCTACAGTACCGGTAGTACCAGGCACCTACTCAATTCAGTCCTTGCACGCTCTCTGACTAACACACGACTACATTCAAATGCCCACACGCTTATTTGAGTCCATGAAAGTTCACCCAAAAATTTACAAATTTCTCTCATCATATACTCACCTTCATGCCATCCCAGATGTATTTGACTTTTTTCTTCTGCTGAACACAAATATGTAGATAGATACAATGCAAGTGAATGGCGACCAAAACCTTGACACTCTAAAAAGCACATAGAGACAGCATAAATGTAATCCACAATAGTGGAAAGTGGTTTAATCCATGTATTCAGAAGCGATCTAATTGTTTTTGTGTGAGAACAGACAGAAATGTAATTCCTTTTTCATTATTCATTTTACCATTGCAGTCTCTAAGTACATTTTCAAGCTTGTGAAAAGTGCTAGATGCTGCTATAGGAAATGTAATTGAGCTTGAAATCATGATTGCCAAGGAGATTGCCGATGTCAAGGTTTGTAGTGAAATCTGTGTTAACTTTTTGGTCATTTTTCACCCAAAACTGATTGGATCACTCCAGAAGACATGGATTAAAACTATTAGTATTATAGATTACTTTGTGGCAGGGCGGAGGGCAGGGCCGGGTCGTGATGATACACACCCGATCCCGTATCAGGCGAATCAAGCCTCCGAGAGGGATAAAGGCCGATGGCAGACGGTGGTGCGACGGGAGAGAGAGATCATTTACAGGCATGTCCGTCATGTGTTTGTCATTAGTTTATAATTAAAATATTATTTATGTTGACAAGCCGGTTCTCGCCTCCTCCTTTCCCTTGAACTGCTTTACATACTTGTATGCTGCCTTTATGTGATATTTGGAGTGTAACAAGGTAAAAGGGAAAGGAGGAGTCGAGAACCGGCTAAACAACATAAATAATAATTTCATGATTAACGTAAAAAAAAAAGACATACTCAAACACATGTCGCGTGTGCAGCATTATGACCCAGCTCCTCCCTCCTCCACTCCTCCCTCCTTTCCTTCCTTTCCCGATATGAAGTACATACTTCCCCGTGTCTTCGGACAAGGGGAGGGAAAAAACAAAAAAACTAACAACAAAAAAATGAGAGGGAAAGGCCAACATGGAATGACAGTTGGAGAGAGAGTGAGAGAGAGAGAAAAAAAAATTACTTACTCGCCGGTTCGCTGATATGCCATAGCTTGGTCCTCGGCCACTCCCCCAACCACTAGTAGACGACAGCCACGCCCCCCCGGGCAGATCTGAGGCAGTCCTCCAGCCCCTGGTGGACAGAACGGCCGCCGAATTTTCAGTGGACGGAAGGGGTCTCCCCCTCTAAGCGGTCAGCCAGGAGTCCCTCCCCGCTCTCAGTCGGCCGTCTTCTCGACCCTGCTGTATTTTAGTGGCTGGTAGGGGTCTCCTCCGCCTCTGGCAGTGGCCCTGACCACTCCAGATGGTTGGCTAGGAGCCCCACCTCCCCTCATGGTCGGCAGCCATTCCTCCGCTCTCAGGTGGGTGGTCTCCTCCATCCCCCGGCGGATCGCTGCGGTTGCTCCATTGGGGTTGATGGTAGTGGTGAGGACTCTACTACGGTGCATCCCTCCTGCTTCCCAGGTTTCAGCACCAGTGTAATAAGGTAAAAGGGTAAGGAGGAGCCGAGAACTTGCTTAACAATGTAAATAATCATTTAATGATTAACTTAAACAAAAAGACAAACACATGCCGGGCAGCTACCCATAACTCTCTCTCTCTGGAACTGATGCCTCCGATGGCCTTTAACCCTCTCGAGGGCTTGATTAACGTGACTAGGGGCGGGTGTGCAGCATCACGACCTGGCCCGGCCTCCTCCCACCTACATGGAGCATCAAAGAGCTGAGATATTCTTCTAAAAATCTTTGTTTGTGTTGAGAGACTAAGGGAGAGTTGTGTTTTAACTATGAGAGAATTTTCATTTGTGGGTGAACTATTCCTTTAAATAAATATCCAGTCTGCATGTGCAGCACTCTTCAAAGTAAATGTGTGAATCCGCTCATATGCTGAAAATACCACATTTTATGAGTATTGTGAGCTTTGATTAAGTTGGCGACAGAAGAGTGTGCATATGTCTGCAGACTATATATTTATTTTATTAAATCGCAGCATTATGTGCTTTATTTATCTCACTGGCCAACATCATATACAGAGGTGTGAAACTATCTTAAAACACACACAAAAAATAAGCTTGATTCAAAATAAAAGCTAGATGCGTGAAATTGTAATACATTATATAAAATCTATTACTAATGTTTAGTATACATGTCTTTTTTAGTGCAATCTCTATTATTTTTGTATGCATTTTTTTAAATCCTTAGCCAGTAATCAACTGTATTGACTGAAAAAAATAATGGAAAAGTAATGGTAAAATAATGCAAATTAATTGTTCAAATACATTGTATGGGAACCAACCGGGAGACTGGGTAATGAGTCAAAAGGACTACTTTTATGGTATGTGTATTTTGTTTATTTATTTATTTATTTTGTTGTGAGTCCTTTTTGAAGCTTTACCGATGTGGTCACTATGAAAGGTCATTGTATGAAAAAGCTGTTTAAAGCTACTTTGCGTGCTTGAGTTCCTTATGAGGCTGAATACTGGAAATAATTACATAATTTGCATTTTTGTGTGAATTTATATATTCTTTAAAATGTGAACTTTGCAATTTCTAAAGACCCAGAAACCTGATAGGAATATATGAATCCCTATTTTTGATGCAGGATGGATGGTTTTAACTCTGAGGTTTCATTCAAAGCCATAAGCTATGAAAACCTTTAAATGTCAGTAGGCCAGAATGGATGACTCCAAAATCAGTGACCTTTACTGTTAAAAAAGAATTGAAGAAAAACATCAAAAGAGGTCTTACGACAGCTCCCCAGACAGAACTCTCTCAACGTAAGGCAATACAGTTTGAAAACATCCCGCTGTATTTCCTGCATTAAACTATGGAGTTCCTCTCATGAGGTTTCATATTTTGTGTTAGTGAAGAACAATGCTTTAGTATCTATTGAATATCAATGTTTTTGGATTTGAATAGCAAATAATGATGTATGAGTGGATATACATAGCTCGTGTGGCATGCAGCTAAATATATAACATATATAGGTTAAAGGAACAGTTCATCAAAAAAAAGTGTCATTATTCTGTTACACTCAAGTTGTTCCAAACCCTTGTGACTTCTTGTCTTCCATGTAACACAATAGGACATGTTCATCAGAATGTTATTTTCCTTTCATTGGATTTTTTTTTCTCCATACAAAGCAAGTGAATGGTGACTGAGTCATTCTGAATAACACCTCCTTTTGTGTTCAACAAAGAGAGGAAGTGATTTAGGTTTGGAACTATATGAGGGTGATTAAATAATGACATACATTTTTGGGTGAACTGTCCCTTTAAGTGTTTGTCCATATAATTAAACACCGTCTACATCATGTACTTGCAGGGCAGACAGCTTTGTTAGTTGTAATGAGAGCGTTCTAGTTTGTAGTGTTGATTGTTGTGTAGATGGGGTGTAAGAGAGCTGACAGGAGCGTGTTTATTGTCACATATGACTGCTGGTTAAACCTCTCGCTTCTGAAGTGTGCCTCGCTTGCATGCCAGACTCCTGCCATGCAGAAGTAGTTGAAAGCAGTGGACAGGGACTTGAGCATCGGCCAGATTTGACAAAGCAATGGGTCATCATCCGCAAACAATCCCAGCAAGCCTTGCCATCTGTTAATGGGAGAGGATACAGCATATATTCCTACAGTGTGATATGACCCATACTTTGTGTTTGTTAGTGTGTACAGCAGATTATAGGTTGTTCATTCTGTCCACGTTAATTCCATCCAAATCGGGGGGTGAGGGGGGGTCTGTTCTATTTTAGTTCTCTATTTTAAATTAAGAAAAAATAAATGGAATGTTGTGATCACTGTTGATTTATAGATGGCAATAATAGGTTTAATTTTTGAGGATTTTACAATATATGAAGGAGTTTTACCAGCCAACCCGTGCTTTGGATTATTGTTTGACGATACGGCTGAGTATTGATACAGATTTCCTGATTTGAATCTGTTGCAGGGTGGAGGGTGGGGCCGGGTCATGATTCCACACACCCAGCCCCTAATCAGGATAATCAAGCCTCAGAGTGGGATAAATGCCAACTGGAAGCTGCAGTGCGACAGAGAGAGAGATTTATGGACCGCTGTCCGACACCTTTGTGTGTTTGTCTTTTTGATTCAGTTTTATATTAAACCATTATTTATATTGTCAAGCCGGTTCTCGCTACTCCTTTCCATCTATCCCTTTACACAGGTGCCGAAATCCAGGAAGGAGGAGGGATGCGCCGTACTAGAGTCCTCACCACTACCATCCACCCCAATGGAGCAGGACGGAGGATGGCCGCCGACCACGAGACCCCTACCGTCCACCAAAAACATGGCGGGGCGTTCCGTCCGGCAAGGGCCGGAGGTCTGCCTTCAATCCGTCTGGGGAGGCATGGCTGTCCTCCATTAGAGGGTGGAGGAGTGGCCGAGGAACAAGCTACGGCATATCGGAGAACCGGCGAGTAAGTGTTTTCTTTTCTCTCTCTTTCTCCTCTCTCTCTTCCACTGCTATTCCGTGTTGGCCTTTCCCTCTTATTTTAAAATGTTTTGTTAATTTGGCATGATGGTAGGTGCCACACTTTTTTTTTAGTTTCCCTCCACTTGTCCCTCCCTCATCCAAGTAGATGTGGATGACCTACTGGTAGACGGTGTGAAAGGCACGCCCCTCCCCAGGGAAAGGGAGGAGGATGTACTTCATGCCGGGGGCTCCCCGGCCTGAGAGAACGAGGGAGGAATGTGGCAGGGCGGAGGGCGGGGCTGGGTCGTGATTCCGCACACCCAGCCCATAATCAGGATAATCAAGCCTCAGAGAGGGATAAAGGCCATCTGCAAGCTGCAGTGCGACAGAGAGAGAGATTTACAGACAGCTGTCCAACACCTTTGTGTGTTTGTATTTTTGTTTCAGTTTCATATGAAACTATTATTTATATTGTCAAGTCGGTTCTTGCCTTTCCATTAATCCCTTTACAGAATCAATTCTGATTCACAAGCTCTCGTCTGCATTCCCCGATTTTAATTAATTTGGATATATTTCAGTTATATATTTCATAATGTCCATTTTGCTTACTTAGGAAATAAATTATTTCTCAGCTAATGCTGAAAGTTACAGGAAACCATCTAAGTTGGTACACTGCAAAAATATTCATTAAACAAATTAACAACATGTCCCAAACTATGCAATTCAATTGCTATTCATTTAAAGTTGAAGTATGTAACTTTTTCAGTGTTATACTTTCTTCTATCCCAGCTTAAGATGTAGACAACTAGAAGTAAGCCATTCATAGGTTCATTTTCTCAATAACAGTAAACACTGTGTCTCAATTGTGGCACAATAAAATTCCTGTGTTTGTTTTGAGCAACTGCTTAGACCTGCCCCAACAATGTTCCTCAACCAATAGTGTGTGCTGGGGTGTAACTATGTGACAGTTTGAAAAACAGCAGATGAGGGGCGTATTCGGAAAGCTGTTTTGAAAACATTGTTTATTTTTGCAATTCCGTGGCACTACTTTTGCAGAAATTACATACTTCAGCTTTAACAGATATAATTATCAACACAACCAAAACTGAAGTAAACTTAAATGTATCTTGGGATTTTAAGAATCAATCTCAGGATTGCTCAAATGAAGACTGCGATTTAATCAGAAAATGTATATTTTTTTTACACAGCCCTACTTGACCGATATGGGTTTTTAGCGGCCGATGCTGATTTTGATCTAGAGAGCATGATTGGACAATATAATGTTGATATATTTAAAATACAACTTAATGATAACAATTAAGATGTACACAGAATTGCTGAATTTAAATAAACATTACAGAATATTTACTCAAAATTCACTTGAAAAATATTTTAATAAAGACAATTTGCACTAGTTACGCTATAAGGCTATCGGCAAATGGCAATAATCTAAAAATTGCTCAATATATGATGTATTCAGCCTTTCACTTCTTTTAATAACTCACATCTTATCATAATCATTTAAGTCATACTAGTATATATTTTAGCTCAGCTACATTAAAGTGTTGATAAGAGAAAATATTTAATCATCAAAACACGTTAGCTGAAATAAATGGTTGTGTTACAAATGTGACGCTTTTAGTTGTGTAATGTTTTAATGGTTATTGTTCCCCTTCTGTCACTCACTCGACATTGTCAGAATTTGATTGCCCCGCCCCCGGACATATGGTATAAAGGGAGTGGGCGAGCGAATACCAGACAGATTTTTTTCTTCGGAGCCGAACGGTAGTATGATCAGAAAGCTGTGTGACAAACGACTGTTTCACCCACCACTGCAAGAGAGCTTCTGTTGGATCTGACAGCACATTCCAGTGGCTTTCTCCTCTCTGCATGCTGTGCAGACTCTGCCTCTGGGCGCTTTGACAGCGCTTCTCTTATAAAAGAGTTGACTACTCCGAAAGAGTTTATTTTCCTCTAAAAGAGTTGTTTTCTGGTAAAGGGGCAACATACACAAGCGAGCGTTGAACGCCCTTTTCAGGAAGAGTCTTTTTAAAGATGCCCTTCCGCCGCTGTGTAGTTCCTGGATGCGGTCGATTTCTCTCCACTTCTGTGTTTGCCTGGGCTGCAAACACACACAGGCAGCATTTTATGAATGGCTTATGTTCTCAGTGCAAGAACATAGGCATGGCATCATTGCGTCGCAGCTTTCTTTTCTCACGAGAGAAAGCCACTTCAGCCACCCCCGCGTTGTTCCTACTTCCCACGGGAATGAGGATGACCCGGCTGGCATTTAAGGCGATTCGGGGATGACGACGGGCCCAGTCTGAGCATGACGCACGGATGTCCGCTATGCTTTCCCGGGCCACCATTAGTGCAAGGTGGACTGGAAACCTCCGTTCCCCCTCACGGCTACTTGATCTGTTCGCGGGCCAGGGCACCGCTCATAGCCACGCCCCCCTTGTCCCTTGTCAGGCAGGATCTACCACCGCACAATGTCCACGGGTGGCTTGACAACCCCCGTGTGTAATAACCACAAGTTACCTCCCCCCAGTCTGGGCAGGTCTTGGTCTCCGCACCCAGCAGGGGTCTCCGCAGGGCCTTTTCCCCCTGAAAGAATATAAACGGGAAAGGATGCCTTCCCCGACGCATCTATAGCGTTAAGATAGCCCCAGCTGCTTTTAACTCTATGACGAGAATTGTAGAGAGAGAGAAGGCCACGGCTGGCCAGCTGGCTCCCATGCAAGCCATGTCGCCTGTTCCCGTACGTGTTATGACACCTTTTATTGGGGGTGTTGGGGAGGGTTACATGCAGCTAACCCAGCTGTTACTAGCACGCAACAGCCTGCTTGCACCTGGCTCGGCAGCCACTTAACACGAGTTAGTGCATGGCGTTTTTCTAGTGGGACCCCTTGTGTCACTACAATCGACACAACATCGAGTGAGTGACAGAAGTGGAACATCATGGTTACTGTTGTAACCTCTGTTCCCCCATGGAAGGAACGAGACGTTGTGTTCCCCCTTGCTACGTCACTGTCCCTACCACTGTAATGCGCCTTAACTGTATTCTCAGCTTCTCAGTGAAAACCTGTCTGGTATTCACTCAATCGCTCCCTCCATACCCGTATGTTCGGGGGCGGGGCATGCAAATTCTGTCTGCCAACTTGACATTGGCCTTTCTCAAGTTCAAGTTCAGAGGTACGCAAGGCTCTCAGAAGAGACACCTTGTGTCACTACAATCAACACAATGTCTCATTCCTTCCATCGGGGAACAGAGGTTACAACAGTAACCATGATGTCATTTGCTTATTATTTAACTAATTCGCATCCTGCTTAACAATATAATTTAGACTTTAAAAAAATGTCTAGTGCTACAACTACATTTCGAAAGGCTAGTGTACTTGATTTTGAACAAATCAAAAGAACTTGGTTTTAACTGCTGCTGACATGCATATTTTATCATTATTTTCTCCATTTCCACCATTTGATAAATTTCACAATATTATTTAAGGGCCTAAATATTGAATGTCAAGTGGGATAAATGTGTATTTTGGGATTTTATAAAGGTTCCAAGCTCCACGCAAATATGCTGCGAGGCATATTCTCAATTTCAGTCTGTGTCTTTACACATTCATCAACACAGTTGTGAAAAATAGCTGGTTATGTTCTGACAAGCTTGATGCTGTGAATTTCTTGCTTCACACGTAGACAAATCATTAGCAAGTGTGTTAAAATTCATTAAGCAGCAATATGTGACTTTAGTCAGAAAGAGGTTCCAAATCCACATGAAATACACATTATATTTCATTTTTAGCGTTTGATTTAGCCTACAAATTTGTCTTTCAATTAACAAATTCAAATAACAAAATGCAATTAACCATATAATCATGTTAGGATTAGAAATCAACCGATATATCAGTTTAACTATTAATTGGTGCCAATAGTAACAATCTATAACTGGAACAATCAGTTATAAGCAAAATCAATGGCAATATTTACAGATATGTGGCCAAAACCCTTCATCTGGTGAATATATAGGATAAAAAAGCTCCCCAGGTCCCCCCCTCTAGAACCGCCACTGGGCTTAAACATTTAATGCAGGTATGATTGCAACAAGGACATACAAAGTTTGTCCAAACCACAATGTCTACAGAAGCATCTGTATAAAATGAGATATTTTATTTGTCATATATTTATGCTTGTACACCAGCAAAATAAAATGCATATCTATGATTCCTTTGCAATTTCAGTGAACAAATAGACAGCATTCCTTCAACAAATGCCACCTGTAGTCTGTGTCATGACGCGAACAGAACATAGCATGTATTTGTGGAGAGATAAACATATGTCTTTACTGAAAAACTTATATAAAAAACAGCATAGAACAAATGTATCACTTTTTAAAGAAAGAAATATCGGGAAAAAAAATCATGTCACTTAAACATTCCTGGGTGCTTTCGGCGCTTTCTCATTTAGTCATGGTTTAAGGAATTTTTTTAGTGGTTCATCTACAATTGTCACTCTCTGATCGGTTGAAGATATTTTGAGGTGATGGGTATAGGGAACTCTCCGCAGTGTTGCTTAAACACAGCACATTAAAAGTACATAGAGTAGAACAAATATTTGGGCACCAAGTTTTATATACATTAGATCTCATTTATTCTGTAAAGGCATCCATTTCTTTTAATGCGTCTTCAGCATTGCAACTTAATCATACTCAACCAAGCGGGGAAACGTCATATGCCCCCTTTTATTGTCTTTGCCTGTCCACATAGGCTACTGCAGGTATTTTGTGTCATTGTCAAGAGCAAACTTATGGTTGAGTGTATAAACTAGGACAAGGCCAGGGACAACCAGAACATGGGGAAAAACAGAAGGCCCAATGCTTGATTGTTGGATCCATGACCCTTTATACATGACTGGTCTGATTTGGGCTTTTTGGAACACTTTTTTTTCTTTCTAGAGGGTGCTGTAGAAGGTTCCAGATTATCCAGAAGCTCTGGGTTGATTTTGTCCAAGGATGGGTCAAGATTGTTGGACAAGGTTCCCAAAGGACCATCGTTGAGACTTTGTTTATTACGAGTATCATTTTTTACTCGCTCTACCTCGCGGTACTTAGTCTTGGAAATGTTCTCCTTCTCGTTCAGGGGGTTGTTGGTGATCTGACGACTGTTGTAGGATGCAGGATCGGGGAGTGACTTACTGGAGATGATGGAAGATTTGTCATTATCTGAAAGACAGCACCTGGGAATGCTTTCTACCAGAGGATCATCCAATGAGAGAAACTTTCCAGAATGTGTCTTGGTGTTGAAGATGTTTGTTTGAACCTGCGATGGAGCATCTACGCATCCCTCTAAGTCATCACTTTTAAGTCGTTTCAGGTCCTTCCCATTCAGAGTAGTTGGAAGGTGGCATTCCAACTCTGAGCTGGACCCTTTAAAATGTTTGAACCAGTCCCACAATGGCCTGGCTCGACAGTCACAAATCCATTGGTTTCCGTTGAGCCTTAGGTACTGGAGGGACACCAGAGGGTTCATGGCCTCACCAGTCAACATAGTGAGGTTGTTGTAAAAGAGAAACAATGTGGTCAGCTTTCCAAGGTCATTGAAAGCATGCTGTTGCACGTGTATGATGCGGTTCTGATGTAGGAGCAGACGGTCAAGGTTGATCAGACCTCGCAACATGTGGTCAGTCACCACCTTAATTTTGTTGTTGTGCAAGAATAGGTAGGTGAGGTTAGCCAGGTCCAGGAAAGTGTCACCATGCAGGGCTAGAAGGTTATTATCCTGCAGGTAGAGATACTGAAGCGAGAACAGTCCTCGGAAAACACCAACTGGGAGTTCAGACAGCCCACACCTGTGCAGGTGAAGGGTATGCAGCTTGGTCAAGCCTCGAAATGCAGTGGGACTTATGATGCGAAGGTTGCTGTTGTCGCCAATGTCTAATTCTTCCAGTCTTTCCAACCCATAGAAGGCTCCCGCCTCAATATGGCTGATGTTATTGGAGTACATCCACAGGACGGTAAGATTATGCACGGAACTAAAGCTGGTTGATCTGACCACTGTTAGTTTGTTGCTCTGTAGGAATATTCGCTGGCAATGGATAGGAATCTCGGTGGGAATGGAGAACAGACCCTGCTGTTGACAGGCGACCGTTGGCTTCGGCTCACTGTAGCACACACACTTTGCTGGGCAGCCATTCATCACTGAGACCAGGTTAAGCCATAAAACCAGGCAGAGGAGGCGACCTCCTATTGAGAAAAAAACAAAAAGGCAAGAAGTCAAGAGTTTGACTGCAGCTGCTAAATTTTCAGGAGACAAATTTCATGTTCACCTTTGAGACACAAGATATCTGAATAAAATGTGCTCAGTAATTGTAGGTAAGCAGGAATGCATTGAGACCATTTGATTTTGGTCATGTAAAGTGACCCCAAGACATATTTAGGGACTTAGGCCACACTTTTTCAAAATACCAAACCAAGTGGCATCTGCAAATAAATGCCATTCATTTTTTTCTATAACCAAATGGTTTCAAGGTGATTTGTTTGTGGATATGCAATTTTAGTTTCCCTTTAGTTCACACAAGAGTCCTAGCAGAGTAACTTTGAACTATGAACATGTTGCACTAATGTCTGACAACCAGAAAGTGTCCAAATACATATTGTCTTATACCGTTTTCCTGAAAAATTGTGCTTATATATATATATATATATATATATATATATATATATATATATATGTATATATATATATATATATATATATATATGTATATATATATATATATGTATATGTCAGATTTTTGCAGATTAATAAATCAATTACATGTTTATCCATAAAAAGGTTTTAAACACTCCTTGCCAAAAAGTTGCATCAGTTTATCTACTTAATTATTACTTGACTTGCATTACACATAGCCAACTAATTTTGCAGTGTATTAATTTTGTATAACCAGAGAACTGGCTCCACCAGATGAGTCTGGTTTTATTTTCTCTCCACAAACTAACATCTTATGGAGTTTTTGTTTATTTTCACATGGCGTTTGGATTGCTTACTGGGGGCTTAAAGACAAAAACATTAAGGTGTGATTTTCAGAATACAGTTTTTCAATAAAGCTGTTCACAGAGAATTTTATGTTGTTTAATACAGTAAATTAGAGACATTATAGTACGATTTTTTGAAAAGTGTCTTTGAAAAGATTTGTATTATGAAAAGTGCAATGCAAATAAAAATGACTTAGTAAAAAAAAAGGAAAATGTAAATCTAATACAAGGCATTTAAATCAGAGTAAAAAGACCATGTGCCAGCCACCAAATGTGCTCTTCTATACATTAAATTACTCCAAAATTGCTGCCTGCCCGTGAGAAATTTATCTGTCTCTGCTTGTGCCTGCTTGTGTGAATGTTATCGGCAAAAAAATTGTGCCGCAGAAGCCAGTCCCATCCATCAGCCAACGCAAACCAAAAACTCAGAAGACTGATAAGTGAAACATAGGAGGGAGCCATGCACAGAATTAGCTAGTGTTAATAGCAACGATGGAGCTAATTCCACCATGCTGTAAGACTTGACATTTAGTCTGTCCAGGGTAAGATAAGTTTGGTGTGGGTGTTTGATGCATGCATGGATGGAGGTGAGGGGGACACAGAAAGGAGTTATGGATGTTAGATTTAAGTCTCCTGAGTGCAGCAAGTGTGAACATGCTTGAAGTGTTTTTGGAGTGTTACAGAAAGATAAGATGGCATCTTCTCATGTCTGATCTGAAGCCCAGAGGTCTCTCTCTCTGTGTGTGTGTGTATATGTCACTGATGTCTGTGTGTATGTTTATTAATGGAAGGCTTACAGATAAGTTATGGTGTGTTTATTCAGTGATTTTTGAAGTCAGACATTAGTTAGGAGACCAGGTGATAAATTGCATCCATCTGTGATTTCTTCATCAAACATCACTGAAAGCTTGATCAGAGAAAATGTTTACAACTGTGCCTCTGGTTTACATTACCTGTAAAACCATGTAGATAACAAAATAAATATATAAATAGGTAAAGTTTGTTTAGACAAACTTCGGTGTTTATGAAATGAATTATATGTCATTGCGATTTGAACTTTAATTTTAGGACTTGAAATTGAACATGTTTACTTGAACTTGAAATTTGTTTTGTACTTATACCATTGGGACTTGAACTTCAATTGTAAGATGTTGAACTTGAATTACATCACACCTGAAATTCAAATGTATGTAGCACAAATTCAGATCTTTAAATTCAGATTATAATTTTCTTTAATACACTGTTTCAGGTTTTATATTCAGATCGAGTAAATTTGACGAAGACATCTGGGTACTCAGAAAAAGCAACCGAGCCTTTATTTAATCAAACTCCTTCTTGACCAATCACAGCATAGCTCACAATTCACATTTAGAAAAGGAAGGGTCCGCTGTGAAATAGCTGGCTATGGCTGAACGAGAGCCAGCACCTCCCTCTAGAGTGAGTTACGTTTTCTTCCCTGATGCAAACTCCAGAAGTAATTAGTATGATTGTTAAACAGGCTGTTTGAAGCATGAAATAAATGTTTATCAGATAAACATCTGCCACATGTTCGAAAAGGCTGTTAGCCAACGACCTTCTGTGTAATGTCATAGATTGTCAGCTCTACTTTTATTATATTTTTCAAATTTAGATGGTAAGTTGGAAGTGCCTTGATTGTAGGTGTCCAGATCATAGCAACTGTGAAACTAACGTTAACTTAATGTTAACTTTAACGTTAACTTAACGTTAGTCAGGTCTGGATTGGTAGCTCAGTCAGCGTAAACACAGACTATGTGTTTTCTCACCAAACGTTTTGGTGCACAATTTTCATGACACCCATAACTATTGTGGCATAAAGTATATTAAATCTGTGCTATACTAGTAAAAGTGAGTTAGGTAGCTAGAATGTGTGTTGGCACATATCTACTATTTCCACAAATCTAGACCTTACTTCTTCTTATTTGGCAATCTAGTGATAACTTAAATGGTAGCTGGTTGGCTTGCAAAAAACAGCAGCAAAGATTAATGTATCCCCGGGGTGTTATGTAGAGCATTAATGAAAAAATTTAAAATAAACATCAGCAAAGATTAACTTCAAGAATTTGCATCAGGGCAGAACATGTAACTTATTATAAAGACAGGTGGTGGTTCTTATTCAGCCATAATCCCACACTGGCACTATTTCACAGCAGACCCTTCCTTTTCTAAATATGAACTGTGAGCTTCACTGTGGCTGGTCAAGAAGGAGCTCTTCCTGAGAACCCCGGATGTCTTCATCAAATTTACCCGAATCTGAATATAAAACCTGAATCAGTGCATTAACATAAATTAATATTGGCATTTTAATTTAACAATCTGAATTTGTGCCACGTACATTTGAGTTTCAGGTTTGATGTGATTCGAGTTCAAGTAAACATGTTGAAATTCAAGTCTTACAATTCAAGTTCAAAGCCCAATGGCACATCATTTATTTCACTTGAAGAGAGAGAGAGAGAGAGAGAGAGAGAGAGAGAGAGAGAGCGCAAGCAACATAAAGCAGATTAAAGAACTTGTGGGTGTTGGTTTACATAGAATTTTTGACATTTGGCCAGTTTGAACATATTGTCAATGTTAGTCTATGAGATTTTTTCAGATATTTGGTTAGTTAAGTCAACATAATACACCATATTCTGGGACCATTACAATTTACGGTGAAACAAAGTAACCCATACTTTTTGCTTACAAAACAGATCATTATGTTAACTTGACAAAATCCCCAAAACAAGGCCAAAAACTGAAAAAAAAAAAAAAAAATCCCATAGACTTACATTTTCAAAATGTCTTTTCAAAATGTTTAAACATGCCAAGACTATTAAAAAATAAAATAAATGTAAACAAACCCACACAAGGCATTTAAAATGCTTTAATTCTCTCTCACTTTATTCGTCATTATCCATCTATTCATCCATCTATCCATCTATCTATCTATCTATCTATCTACAGCATAAAAATTTGTCAGATGTTGTCAGAGTGACAAAAGTGTAACATAATGGTCATCCTTTGTGAATGTAATTCAATTACCAGCTATATGTATTATAAAATATATCTAACCTCAGTATGTCTCAGATGTAAACGCTTTATTCAACAATAACTTTTACATAATCAAATCCATGTGAGTATGTTCACGTGCACTATCCATCATGCAGAAGAGCCACACTGCAAACATGCAATATCTTGCAGATCCTTCCACCCAGTTCCCTAAATTCCTCCCCATCCCTCAATCTTGCAGCTTGTTAAATGGAGCTTGCTTGAGGCTTGACAGCATCCCTGTGTTACACTTTCCCTCAAATATCCTTTCTCTCCCTCTCTCTAGGCTGTCATCTTCCACCACTAAGCTGTCAGACCTCTTCTCACTCTTTCTGCTTCACAGCGTTACTCTCTCACCCTCTCTGCCGCTAAAAATATTCTATTGCCGCGCTTTGAAATGTTTGGCTTCACAAATCCACCAGACCACCTTTTTATCTTCTAGTCATTAGCAGGCTATCCCCACCCACACAATACATAGTTTTTTTTTCACTTTTTTTCATCCATAGCATACCGCACTTACCTTGTGCTTCCTCTGTGTCTTTTATCTATTTAGTGCTGAGTAAAGCTGCTCAAAATGTCATACACTATCCTACAATTATTTCAGTCCATTGTCTCGTTGCCTGGACAGTCACATAGCCATGTCCTTTATTGCTGGTCGCCCTTCTCTGTAAAGGCCATTTGTCTGGCATCGACTACATACAAGCTCTGCATGTTTTTTGACCAATTTTTTATCAGTATGCTAAGAAAACTGACTGTACTTAGGAGCCTCGCTTAGTCTTTTTGTTATTTCTGTTTTTCTACTTTTCTGTAGAGGGGATGTCTATCCTTGATGATAAGATCAGGATTGCTGGTCACAAGCATATAGTGTATTTTGGGTAATGGTCCCCAGCATGGGATGCTAGTTTGCTTGTGTCTCTACCCAGCTTTGTAATAGCTTACCAGCTAGACTTCCTTGACAATGCAGGTCAACCAACATCAAAGCTTTAAAATGGTTATGCTCAGTGGAGGATCCTAGCGTCGGCAATATAGGCTGTTGCTTTGGGTGGGAGCTTTCTCTGGTGCAGCTTTCTCAATTTATTAAACCGAAGGTGCGTAGCCACCTATTGTAACTGTTAGTTCCCCATCTGTCACTCACTCAACATTTTGTCGATATAGTGACACTAGGGGTCGCACTGGGAAGCCCCAAACTCTCTGATCTTTTAGAAAAGGCCAGTGAGAATTGCAGAGTGGAATTTGCGTGCCACTCCCCGGACATACAGGTATAAAAGGAGCTGGCTCGTAACCACTCATTCAGATTTTTTTATTTGGAGACAAGCAATTGTGTACAGCGAGCGGAGTCCCTCTGCCGTTCCATTCATCTCTGACATAAGCTGTTGGATTTACGGCACAATACAACGGTTTCTCCCCCTCATGCACCGGTCGAGTGCAGAAAACGTTCCTGGGTGCTTCAGCAGCCTAAAAGAGTGTAATCTTCCTCTAAAAGAGTATATTTCCATCCTAAAAGTGTGGCATTGATGGAGACTGTCTTTTTAAATATGCCTTTCCGTCTGTGTATAATTCCTGGTTGCGGTCGTTACCTCTCCTCTTCTGACGGCCATGATTGCTGAGCTTGGGCGCTGCATGCGTGGAGACAGCATTTGTGGATGGGTCATGTTCTCACTGCAAGAACATGACCATGGCAAAGTTGTGGTCATGGCTTTCCTTTGCGAGACGGGCGACCCAGGGACATGGAGACAACCTGCAGGCCTGGAGATGGTAAGAAGACCACTCCATCCCACGGTGGAGGGCAGGGAGGAGAATCTTTTGGTGCCTTTTCCTTTAATTTAAATTAACTGGGACTGTCCTGAGTTAAAACATACTTGAGTTTACTGGGATGTCTGGTCACTCTATCCTGTAATATCACCAAAACAACAGCTACATAAAAGGTTATTGCATTACTCCAAATGCATCCCACAATTGTGTCTTGTCTTATAGCTGCATTGTCAAATTGTTTACCAACCTATTAGTTTTGCATTACCTCTGGTATTTGTCTAAACTCAAGAGAATCCCACGTAATAGCAGCGTTGTTGAAGCCAACCACTTAATCATATTGCGGAGAAGCCAAACAGAGTTCTCAAGTGACAAGCTTATTTAGAGGCACTATTCATGCTGAGGACCACCTTCTTTCATTACTGACAAGCAGAACGGTTAGTTCAGCTTTGCTTAAAAAGCACTGATTGCCGCTTGCTCTCACCACTTCTGTGAAAAGCTCTCATCCCGATATAAAAGACTCCACAGAAGAACGAAAAAGCCATTGATAAACAAAGAGGAAAAATCAAGCATACTTCTCCATGGTCTAATTGAATTAATTTTATGGAAAACAAAAGCATACAGAAACAGAGCATGGAATTAGCAAGGAGATAATTGTGCATCGAGAGAGAGAGAGAGAGCGAGATAGACTGAGTGACTCTAAACACATTTGCATGTGTCACTGGCATATGGAGTGCATGTAATGACAATTATTTTAATTTTTTTTTCATCCTCACTAATGTGCAAGAAAGCAGTTTTAAGACCACCTAGGTGTGTTGGAAATAAAGGGGATGGTACACACAAGTTTTGTGTGGCCAGTGGTGGCTCAGCATTTAAGGCTCTGGGTTACTGACCGAAAGGTTGGGGGTTCAAGCCCTAGCACTGTCAAGATACCACTGTTGGGCACTTGAGCAAGGCCCTTGACCCTATCTGCTCCAGGGGTGCTGTTTCATGGCTGACCCTGTGCTCTGACCCCAGCTTAGTTGGGATGTGTGAAAATAACTCAATTTCATTGGCTCGCACAATGGAAATAAAGTTGAATCTTAATCTTAGGCAAGCATCAATGACTAAGTTTAGGTATGAAACGTTGCATGGTGCAAGCTGATAAGTCCTTTAATTGTGTTTTCGGTTGCTGTAGGAGCTTGCTCACATGTGGTGTACAACAGGGATAGTTCAACCAACAATGTTGATTGTCTCATAATTTATTGACCCTTATGCAACCCAGATGTGTATGACTTTCTTCTGCCAAACACAAACCCCTTTAGAAAAATGTCTCAGCTCTGTGGGTCCATCAAATGCAAGTGAATGGTGGCCAGATCTTTGGAGGTCCAAAAAGCATAAAAGGCAGCACAAATAATATGGACAATTTTAATGATACTTTTATGGTCCTTTTTGGAGCTTTGCAGTTTAAATCACTATTCACGTTTGTAGCATGGAAAATAGAAGCTCATCAGTTCAGCCTACAATCACCTGGGGGTAAGTTAATTAGTAAATTATGACAATATTTTTAGGTGAATTGTTGCTTTGGCACGTAGACGTGTTTATCACACATTCTGTGGACTTGCAGAAATGACTGAGGGCACCAGATAAAGAGAGAGGGCAAAGGAGAGACAAAGGGACAGACATGCAGAGTTGTTGGGCGAGGGTAAAGTGAAAATAGAAAAGATGAAAGGTGTTGGGACAGAAACATAAGCACCTGGATGTCTGATTTGATGCCCAAGGAGAACAGATGTCAGGTTTCTTCAGGAATATTGAGTATGGGGTTTGGAATGCAGATGATAATGACTCTAGAGCAAAGTGAAGCAGATCAGAACTTATTTATGTTTGCTGCTTGTGCCACATGCTTTCAGTTTGCCAGATGGTTCATAAATAACAGAGAATCAAGCAGGTTGCAGGAAAAACAAATAAAGGCATGCGCAAACATGCTTAAGTTTTCTATTGTAAGATTGCTGCATTTAAGGTCAACATGAAATCAAAATGTATTTCGTTTTTATTTTGCACTTTCTGAAGCTGATCCGTCTTATTTTGCACAATTCATTGGATCTCAAATAAACAGAATGTTTGTCATCATAATGTTTCATCAAAATATACACTTGCTGACCTGTTGGTAGATGCCATGGGTGTTTTTTTTTTCAACTTTGGCCACTTTTGTGTACCAGGAGTTGATTTTTTTATTCCCAAAAAAATAATAAAAAATTCTCACATTTTCTCCCCAATTTGGAATGCCCAATTCCCAATGCGCTCTAAGTCTGGAGGTGGCGTAGCGACTCGCCTCAATCCGGGTGGCAGTGGACGTATCTCAGTTGCCTTCACGTCTGTGACTGTCAATTCGTGCATCTTATCACGTGGCTTGTTGAGCGTATTACCGCGGAGACATAGCGCATGTGGAAGCTTCACGCTATTCTCCGAGGCATCCGCGCACAACTCACCACATGCCCCACGAGAGTGAGAACCACATTGTAGCGACTACGAGGCGGTAGCCCCATGTGACTATACCCACCCAAGCAAACGGACCAATTGGTTACTCAGGAGTCCTGGCTGGAGTCACTCTGCACGCCCTGGGGTGGTAGTCAGCTCTTTACTCGCTGATCTACCCAGGCCCCCTTCAAAAAAACTAATTTCAACTTTCTTTTCTTTTTGTTATAATATGGTCACATTAAAATGGACTTGGACACTTTTTATCAGGCCTTTATTATTTATTTTAGGTACTTTTCAAATCCCTTTTATGTGTAGATTCCAGAATTTTTACGTAAAACTATACTAAAAATATAAATTATTACATGTTTAAAACTACGAGAATCTTAAAAAAAGACTGAACTCAGTATTCAATATTTATTGTGTCAATTTTTTTCTGTACATGTCTCAAACATTACAACTGACCCAAAGTTGTGGTATCATTTCCATCACACCAAACAATTCTGCTCCTGTTTTTTTTTTCAAAAGTTAGTGTACTTGTTAACCAAATCAACAGAGCATAATTGAGAAAAAATGTGAGACGTGATAAAGAAACAAAGAAAATTCAAGGTAAATATAACTGAGCAGAATATTTTATAGGGCTTCATTTCCAATCAAGCTGTAATTTTGGCAAATAATGCCAAAAAAAGTGTGAAAAATTATTAAGGATACATGCAATGTTAGATATGAAATTAGCCTTTGCAAGATAAATGAGTCAGTCATTTTATTTCAGAAATGTTAAACATATCTGCACCGCAATTTCCACCACAAAATTCTATTAATCCAAATACAGAATTCGAGATGTGGTGGAAATTAAACTGTGGTGGGATTTTTTTTTAACTTTCAGAGCGAATGACAATAATGACCTAAATCTCCTGTGGTGCATGTACATACAATGTTTGAAATTGTTTGTAGACAATTAAAACAAATTTTGAGAGTGTGAAAAAATTTCTTTATTTTCTAGAGGTCCACAGTGCTAAAAGTGCCCAAAATTTAAGAAACACACCCACAGAATTATACAGGCAAAAACCGTGTTTTAGTATTTATGACTATTCAAAACTAGATGTGTATTCTGCTGATTTATTTATTAATTTTGCGAACAAGATCACAAAACAAACAAACAAAAATAAACAAACAGTTTCAGGAATGGCTATATTTTTGGAGGGCTATTTACAGTCTGAAATAGATTTGTTTTTCCCTGCCTGTTGCAAGGATTTCTAATACCGAGTGATCAGTCACATAACATTTGTGCCTCAGGTAATTGGCTTAAAAAAATGTTTTTTCCAGCCCTGGTGCAAAGATTGCATCATCTAGGTCTTGTTCTTTCTAGGGTGTCTGCATCATCCAATCTCTATCCAGGCATATTAAACCTCCTCTTTGTCACAAGTCTATGAAATATTTTGGAAGTAAAATTATTTGTGAATGGCATAACATGGTGCCTTAAAATCAGTAGGGCTGCGAAATTTTGGAAAAATTGAGATTACAATTACAGATGTCACGATTATGGAATTGAGAAAAGTACTAATTACAGCATTCCATTTAGGTGTACTCCCATTGTGCCAAAATTTTCTATTTACAACATATTTTTTGTGCCATTGTGTGCATGAATGCAAAGGCAAATCTGATGAGTTTAAATTAATCTAAAGGCATATTAGCAATACTTACAATCTAAATGATACTGTTTACAATTTATTCAATACGTTTTTCATGCAATTCAAATATTAAAGCAATAGTACATCACGAATATTGCATGCAAACTCCCCATACAAAATAAATATTTTAATTAAAATTCTATTAAACTAAATAAGTTTAATAGAATCGCTGAGACAGGTGAAATCTGAATCGAGATCATTAGTCCTGATTCTGCAGAACCTTTCTGCAGTCTTTGACACTGTCAACCATCCGATCCTACTCACCACCCTCTTTACTCTGTGCATCACAGGAACTGTTTTTGACTGGTTTAACTCCTATCTCTCAGGTAGGTCCTTCAAGGTAGCCTGGAGAGGTGAGGTATCCAAGCCACATCAGTTACTTACTGGGGTACCTCAGGGATCAGTGCTTGGGCCACTTCTCTTTTCTATACATCACTGGGACCCATCATTCAGTTACATGGTTTCTCTTACCAATACTACACTGATGACAAGCAACTCTACTTGTCTTTCCTGCCCAACGACACCACAGTGACTGCTCGAATCGCTGCCCACCTGGCAGACATCTCGGCCTGGATGAAGGAACACCACTTAAAACTTAACCCAGCAAAGACAGAACTCCTTGTCTTTCCAGCCAACCCTGCTTTTGAACACATCACTGTGCAGCTGGGTATAACTACAGTATGGCCTTCCAAAACAGTCAGAAATCTAGGGGTAACCATCGATAACAAGCTACATTTCACAGTCCACATCTCAAAGACCGCAAGATCATGTAAATTTACACTCTACAATATTAGGAAGATAAGACCTTTCCTCTCTGAACATGCCACACAACTGCTTGTTCAGTCACTTGTCATAACTAGACTGGACTACTGCAACTCTCTCATTGCTGACCTCCCTGCATGTGCAATTAAACCTCTGGAAATGATCAAGAATGCAGCAGCACGTCTGGTCTTTAATGAACCAAAGTGAGCACATGTTACACCACTCTTTGTCTCTCTCCACTGGCTGTCGGTTGATGCACATATTAAATTCAAGGCTCTGATGCTGGCATACAAAACTGGGTCTGCTCCAGCATACCTAAAATCATTTCTGCAGACCTACATGCCCACCAGAAGCCTGTGGTTGACTAAGCAACGTCACCTTGTTGCACCAACAAAAAGAGGCACCAAAACACTTTCCCGGACTTTCAGTTTCATCATACCACGTTGGTGGAATGACCTTCCCAACTTCATCCATGAAGCTGAAACACTCTGTCTTCAAAAAACGATTTAAAACACATATTTTCAATGAGCACTTAACTTGTCTCTAAAAAAATAAAATAAATCTTGATGCAATCTGTTTTGAATACTATTCAGATGCTAGTGAAACTTTGTAGTATGGCACTTTTCGTACCACTGTTTCCTTAAGATGATTCGCTTATGTTTTCCTCTTTTGTAAGTCGCTTTGAATAAAAGCATCTGCCAGATGAATAAATGTAAATGTAAATAATCGCAATTACAAAATCAAAGGAAATAATATTTGTGGCGGTGGGGGCGTGGTCAAGCGTCCGTCCGGGGGAGAAAGCGGTAAGGGCGCTTGCACCTGAGCTAAATTATGTCTAACACCTGTCTCTAATTTCAGTGAGCATGGGGAGAGCGGCATAAAAACTGCCACAGAACCTCGAGAGAAGGGAGAGATCCATGTGCCATGGCGTGGTCCCTGAGTCGAGAGAACTTTAGATTTATCTGAGTTGTGTTTGTTATAAGTTTTGTGTTACCTGAAGGTGTGAGCACTGCTGCGTGCCCATTAAAGATCACTACTTGAGCGGAGCAACTTGTCTTTGTGTCCTGCTTGAACTCTTTACAATAATAAATTATGATTTTTTTTTTTTTTTAATCGTGCAGCCCTTTTTTCAGTGTAGACACAAGTTAATCAGTTGTAAACCTTTCAAAGTAACTTAAATGAATATCCAGTGTACAATACAAAAGTAAAGCTCAATCAACAGTATTTGTTCATTATCATAATATTATCTTCAGTACCACAAAAAATATTTAGACTCATAAAAAGACCTCACAAAAATAAATAAAAAAAATAAATAATAGTAAGTAAATGGGGCCAATATATAAACATTCAAATACACACTATTGTAAAAATATAGCCACAAGACATAAACATTAAGTGTGATAAAATCAGGGATTTACCAGCATTGCAGCATTTATCATAGGATTTATTACAGGGTTTACTGGTGTTATGCCACCATGACAACACTGTTGTAATAGCCTATTGAATATAACTGTACATGTATACGTTTAGTAACCGATTTAATAACCCTAATCATATTAGCATATATAATGTTGATGTCTTATGGCTATACATTTGGAACAGTTTGTATTTTAGCCCTAATGGACTGGACCCATTCGCCTCCATTGTGAGTTCCTCAATGTAGCTGTAAAAAGGCATGAGACTAAATTATCTTCAACATTATGCCGCAAATGCTGTAGATTGAGCTTAATTTGTACTGAACCTGGAATGTTCCTTTAATAATTAGGCTGTAGGAGTTGTCGCTTTAGATTGGTTCCGGAACTCTTCGCTCAGTTGGATTCCTGTATTAAAAGAATGAATACCTCAAAACTTCCACTGCTTTTTTAACTTTCCTCAGAGTTTCCATCCTCCTACTTCTGTACTCCTCTTCTCTTTCTAGCAATAATCATTTACAAACCCATTTCTCAAAAGCCCACATTCTCTACATGGATTATAAGCCAAAATAAACAAAACCACACATATAATGTGTTATATTCATAACTGTTCCTGAAGCCCCATCCAAAGGTAGCAGTCATAAACAAATAGTTTTAGGACTCCATGCTTACACGGCATTTAAAAATTTGGTTGCGAGGCATCTGAGGTTTGGATTTTAGGATTCAATAAAGCTTCCAGCAAGCTACATTAATACATACACAAACTAAAACCACACCCGGATGGCTTTGTCGTACCTTTCAGGTAGCTCAAATGTAGCATATTTATTCCATTACAAATAGACTTTTTAGTTTCAGATATAAAAAAAACCCTGTGGACAGATCTGTCAAAATAAAAACACTTCTTTGTGCTTCCACTCCCATGAAATCTAAATTCAGCAGTATGCCAAATGTGATGCTTTCATCATAACGTAAACAATGTATTTTCTGCTAGTGAAAACACAAGTTGAAAATCCCCAAACCTCACCAAGACTGACAGTGTCATCTTTTAGGTGCCAAACTTAATGAGACTGTTGGATAAAAATGCTAATTCAGTTTTGGGTGGCAAAGTGAATGGAAATGCAGTTGAAACTGCTCCAAGATGAAATAGTTGCATGTTAGGAGCAAATTGGCTCAGTGCACAAAGTGCTGTCACTCATTCAGGCTTTTCTCACCCTATGTATAAATAAACATGCACATGTTCATGCCAGAACTGTTTCCAAACCTTTCATTACAGTGGACATATCTTTCAAAGCAATAAATATCTACACTCTTAGAAAGAATCATCTTTTCCAAAAGCATTTAATCTTAATTACAAATCACTGAGGATGGGCTGTCATGTGAAGAGGGTCATCAACTCGTCATTATCATGAGCACACAAATAATACTCCCATCCAAACAAACGTTTCTAGCTTAAATCGAAGTACGGGATGGAGAAATTATGATTAATTGTTTGCTCGTTGGTCTAATTTGAATAAATTGTGTGTACATTTTATTCTTTAGTGCATTATAAAGGAATTGATAACAATTCTGGACCAGTGGTGCCTCCAGGATTTTTTTATGAGGTGACCAGAGGGTAACAGTAAAACATTTATGGTGGCACAGGCAAAAAAAATTGTGTGTGTGTGTGATTAGGCCTAATTAAACCAGTTTAAATATGACAGTTGTCTTCAATTAACGTTGTAACGTTGCCCAATTTCTATATTTTCTTCCTAGTAAAGTCCAGTGTTATAACTTATATTCAACTTAACTTAGCAGTTAATATGTTTATAATTCAACAATTGTTTTTTTTTTCAATAATTTATTTGTGTAATAGGCCTACGTTTCACAAGCAGTTTTACAGAGAATAAAATAGTGTCTAACAAAACCCCAGTGAGCCAGCCAAAGGTGAATAGTCTGTGACAAGGACCCAGCAAACACAGAATATTCCCCCAAGTTAGCATATGTTTTCCATTTAGTTAATCTTTGGGAACCAATTCTCTTTAAGTTATATTTTTAAAACCATAAACTTACATTTCCAGAACATTGCAGGCATTCTTTTTCTGTGGCAACTTTAAAAACACTTATGCAGAATGTTCTCTAATGGTTATTTTTAGGTTATTATTTGTGTAGCCATAAACTAACCATCCAAGAATGTGGCAGGTTTTGTGGGACAACCTTAAAATAACACCAAAAAAAAAATTCTTCTGGTTATTTTTCGTTTGGATTTTTCATCATTACATTTGAATATTTGAGGTTGAGAGACAACAATTAATTAAATTAGTTAAGTAGGCTAGCATTTAATTTAATGCAGAAAATTGATAGGCTAACAGTAAATGGTATTTGAATGCATAACAGATGAGAACAGATGAGAAAAACATTCAAGAATACATTAACTTTCTACCTTAATATATTATCTTGATATCTAACTACCTTAGTCGCTGTCTGATAGCTATACTGTATATGAACATGCATTTGATCTGCACGTGCTTCATTCAGACAGATATTCGCACTCTTTAACATTAATGGTCATTCGGAGATGGACACACTGAGTGACATTCTATCGCTTTCTTCAATATACAATTACTTCTTAATGTGAGGTTAACTATAGGCTAAATGTTATTGATTTGATACAGATTTGACTCATAAAATCAAGAAGAATTTGATGTTTAAGTTTAACCGAGAGTTTTTCTGGTTATTGGTTACAGCATAAGAGAAACAGAGATGTCTACACTAAACTATACAGTAAGAAATTTACGTTAGCCTGGTTAAGGGTAATTAAATGGTTTATTGAATGTTTATTACGTTTTTATATCTGTCAATCAGGGATAGACTTGTAATCTGGCATACCGGGCACTTTGGGGATGATCAGTGGTGGACTGGCCATCGGGAGAACCGAGCGGGCCGGGGGGTCAGTAATGGGCCAAATGATTTAAGACCTCTTTAAATAAAAATTAAGACATTTGTTGAATCATTTAAGATATTTAAGACATTTTATGACCTTACATTTTGGAAAATATAATTAAAGACATTTTAAGACTAAAGAATCTGTAGGAACCCTGTTTGATAACAATTTTCCACAAAAACAAATTGGAAGGATTTTGGGCATTTTACCCTCTACATTGCACAATATAGTTAAAAGATTCAAGGAATCCAGTCAAATCTAAGTGTGTAAAGGGCAAAAAAGAAAACCACTTCTGAATGCACATGATCTCTTATCCCTTTAGACGTCGCTATCTTAAAAATCCTTTGTTAGTCAACATCATTCACCGCTGCATCCACAGATGCAAGATAAAACTTTACTATACAAAGCAGAAGCCCTACATCAACACTGTCCAGAAGCGCTTCCAACTTCTCTGGGCTCTGTCTCATCTTAGATGGAAAGTAGGACAGTGGAACTGTGTTTTTTGGTCCGAGGTATGCCATTTGGTGAAAACTTTTGTAGAAATGCTTACTTGGTTGTTTTGTCCAAGAGCCTGTTTTGTCATTGTCAAGTTCACAGTGCTCTTCTTAGTAGCGTTATAACGTGCATACTCGTGAATAATGGGGTGGAGTTTAAGAGGGCAATTCTAAATAAAAAAATGATGCTCCTTGCTTTTGAATGTCTAATTATATATAGACAATATTCTGAATATATACAGGGTATTATATACATAAAATATTATTCTGAGATAAATATAATGATCAAAGTGGATTGGGTGGCCAGTGTTTTTTAGCCTCTTTCTGATTATTTAACTGAAATAAACAGGCTGTTGCTACTGTACCTTTAAGACTTTTATATGTAAATTAAGTCTGTTATGGTATGTCGCCATTTAGATAGCCAAGCAAATGTGTATGTGTGTGTGTGTGTGTGTGTGTGTGTGTGTGACAAATGCATAGCCTCCTTATGTAAACAGACCTGGATAATCGCATTTCATTTGAATTGACTGTTTGTATGTCACCAGTCCTTCTCGACCCAACCCGAGCGGGATACGAACCAGTGATTCCCAGCATGGGAGTCAGACGAGCTAGCATGGAGGCAATAAAAGCCATGTCCTCTAGCCTCGGTCGCTAGTGCATCTCTTAAGACCGGGAGAGTGAGTTTTTCATACTGCAGAGCAATCATGGACCAGCTGTCTACCTTTACACGTATATAAGCTGTAAACTGTAATCGTATAGTGATTTTGTGACAGAAAAAAGCAATATCACAAAAGCAAGAGTGCTGTATGTCTGGCTATCAGCACCGCTGTGAATCACCGTTGGCACGATTGCGAGTGTGATATTGCTTACTCCAAGTTTGATTACTTTGTCTGTAGCAACAATCAGCTGTGATCGGCAGTAATGCTGAAGATTTTAGTTTAACTCTATTTCTGAGAGACTATTACGGATAGTATCCGAAGTCAAAGAACTTTTGCACTAACTTACAACACATTTTTACAACATCAGCTCAACTCGCTCTTAACAGACACAAGAGTGTCATTTGTCGCCACCTGCTGACATAAATCTTTAATGTAATAAATGAATATAAATTCACACATCTTACACATCTCACTGGAACACCACGAACACAAGAGGTTGACTTCCAGATCCGGTTTCTGCCAGCAAACTGTTTGCCAATCTGCTTAGCATTTCTTATTCTTTTACGTTCATCATTTTATCTTTTGCCATTTTACTGTGTGCTTCGCTTTTTTCCACTTTTCTACTGTTTCAACTGCGTGTATTTTACCGTGCTCATGTCTCGACTGCGTGCATTTGTTTTCTCCTCTGTGTCTTACACAGATTATTGCATCAATCGCAAACCTCTGCTGATCAGGAACCACATCGAACCACATTGATCTCATACTCGCTCTGCTCAAGAACAACCATAACAACAACAACAACATGGTATCCACTCATGTTATTTCTTCCTGCATTGTATTCCACATGTTAACTATAACTTCCTCTGTCAGCAGTGAGGGATTTACATGTAAAAAATGAAAGGAATTATTCAGGCTGACAGAGAAGGTTAATTAGTAAGAGACACACATCCAAAAGCTAGTGGAAGTCAGTGAGAAAGAGAAGCTGGTAGATACTGTTTTGGATGCGGGTAGTACAGCAAGCAACACAAACACTTTGGTTCCAAATGTAGAGCCGCCACAGGGCGTTTGCATGAAGGCTTGGTGGCATACTCTCTCAGCAAAGCGACACCACTCTTCCATTCCTGTGAGGGTTTGCAATCGATTCTCCCCACTCAGTGATGCACCCACTGAGAATCATGTTGAAAGAGCCCTAATTATAGGTGATTCTATTGTAAGGAACGTGAAAATAGACTCCAGCCACTACTGATCTATACATTTCAGGGGCTCTGGCATCTGACATCAAATCAAATTTAAATTTACAAACAATTCCTTTCAATGCTAAACATAGATTTTCTAAAATTGTTATTCATGTCAACACTAACAATGTCCGGCTTCGCTAGCCCATCGGAGATCACTAAAGCTAATGTGAAAGAGGTGTGTGAACTTACAAAAACTATGTCAGACACTGAAATATGCTCTGGCCCCCTCCCTGCTCATTGTTGTGACAAGTTTTATAGTAGATTAGAGTCACTGAATGGCTGGATATCTGAGTGTTGTCAAGACAATAGCATAGGATTTATAGACAATTGGAAGATTTTGTGGGGTAGACCTAACCTGCTAAATAAAGACAGATTCCATCCCTCCAGGGAAGGTGCCACTCTCCTCTCTAGTCATTTGGCTTATGGTCTTAATGGTGATAGTATTTCACTAACTGGGGCCCAAGTCAGGAAGAAGACAAATTGGTTAATCCGAACATCTGCTGGCTGTATTAAGACGTCACAGAGATCACATAAACTACAACATATAGAGAATGAATCACATAGATATCATATAGAAACTGTGTCTATTCCCCGAACTACCAAACAAAAAAACTCACTAAATCATTTAGAGAAAAAAAAAATATTAATGTCAAACTTGAAAAAAACAACAAGAAACAAATGAAGAGAAACATCATATAAAGGTAGGGCTGCTAAATTAGATCTATTTCAACCAAAGCACAAATTATTACAGATCACAGATTGAATGTGATCTGCTTGACTGAAACCTGGCTTAAATCTGATGAATATATTAGTTTAAATGAATCCACTCCTCCAGGTTATTGTTATAAACATGAGCCTCGTCTGAAGGGTTGAGGAGGAGGTGTTGCTACAATTTACAATTAAGTTTTTGGTGTTAATCAGAGGAAAGGATACAAGTTTAAGTCTTTTGAACTAATAATGTTTAATGTTACAGCATCAGAAATAAATAGATAATACATGTTGTCTTTTGCCCTGGCTACAGTATATAGATCACACAGACCATATTCTGATTTCCTTGGTGAATAAACAACTTTTTTTTTATGTCAGATATAGTAATTACTGTAGATAGAGCTTTAATTGTTGGTGACATTCACATAGATAATTTGTAGAACAGCATTCTTCCACCTCAGAAATAATGCTAAGTTATGACTCATGATCTCTGTTGCTGATGCTGAAAAACTGATTCATGTGTTCATGACCTCAAGACTAGATTATTGTACAGCAAGTTAAATAAATAAACTTCAATTGGTTCAAAATGCAGCTGCCAGAGTGCAGACTAGAACCAAGAAATATGATAATATTATCCCCATTGTAACATTGTTTACATGTTAAATTTCTTATGAATTACTACATACAAAACTTTGAATAGTCTAGCTCCACAGTACTTAAGTGACCTCCTACCATTCTATATTCTATCACATTCATTACGATCACAAAACTCTGGTCTGTTAATAGAGTATCAAAATTCACAAAATGAGGTAGATCCTTTTCCTATTTGGCTCCAAAACTATGGAATAGTCTCCCTACCATTGTTTGGGATGCAGACACACTGACTCAGTTTAAGTCTAGACTAAAGACATCTATTTAGCCAGGCATATTATTTCAGTCTTGTATGATGGACTTTACAGATTGAACTGATGCCAACTCCAACTGTAAGACATCGGATACTTCATATGCCACTGACTGAACAAAACAAAGACATTAGTCATTAAAATTACAGATCAAACTAAATCTTTGTTTAAACACTGACCCTTAACACTTACTTAAATTACTAATTTTAAACCATGACTTGCACTGCACACAAATAACTAATATTGGCATTATATGCATCCTGGTTAGCTAAAGGGGAAGTGTCTCCCACAATAAGCCTGGTTTCTCACATGTTTATTTTTCTCCATTAACCAACATCTTATGGAGTTTTGTTTTCCTTACCAGTCACCTTGCTCACTGGGGTTCCAAATACAATTATTATTTAATAATTTATTTGTATACACAATTTACAATCACATTTAATCAAACTACACAATGATGACTCTAAGACTTTATAGATATTTCAGTTTAATTTTCTGTAAAAGCATGATTTTCTGTAAAGCTGCTTTGAATCGATGTGTTGTGAACAGCGCTATACAAATAAAAATTACTTGCAAGCAGAGTGATACAAACAGTGAATCGTCCCATGCTATCAGCATTCTTGGAACACCTCTTGTCCAATCAGATTTGAGGACCGGAACAAACTGTAGTTTTAGTCATGTAGTCAACTGTAGTCATGTGCTTGAAAAGACTGTTTGAGTAGATGTTTGTGTGTCTTATGAATGATAACCGCATATCCACCTAATGTAAACTGAAATGGCTGTACATGATTGTAGAGCGGATGAGGGTGGGGACAACGCCAGGCTGGAACAACGCACGCCCGGTCCTCAATCAGCCTGTTGGGGGCACGCAAGGGATAAAGGCGGCCGGTGACGACAGTTCGAGAGTGAAAGAGAATTACAGGCAGCTGGTCTGTGTGTTTATGTTTGTGTGTTTTTGGTTCAGTTTATCATATTATTACAAATATTACAAATATTATTTATATTGCCAAGCTGGTTCTCACCTCCTCCTTGCCCATTAACCCCTTTACAATGATAATTGCGTATCTCAGATGTGTTGCCCGAGTGCATATGAGCTGTATTGTGGTATGTTGGCGAGATTTGGGTGTCTGTTTTTTAAATAAATGTATCATGTGCTTTAAAAGACAGTTTAAAAAGATGTTTATGGCAATTCACTCTGCCCCAACATACAGCAACAAGCACCAACATCCAACAGATGTTGGGTTTTGTCGGATCAGTGTGTTCTCCCTGTTGGCATTTGCTGCCATTCATTAGCATCTGTTTTCAGCAATTGAAAATGTTCAATCGCCGTTTGTGTGGTCTTGGAATGTTTGAACAATCACCGACAAACTCTGACCATGACAATGAAGGTAGCATCCCTGTCCAACTCATAGAATTTATTATTTTTTTGTATGGAACTTGCGTTAGTGTTAGTTTTGCCAGTTTGTGTGGATGACACTCGTGACTGAATATGTACAAATAGGCTAAATCAAGATGCAGAAGGAGATAGATTTGTGCTGAAGTGCTCTTCCCACTTGCAAAACACAGATTTCTTTTTAATTCTCAAACGGTGTCAAATTACACAGAAAATGCAAACACAGTGAACTCAATGCTGATTTACAACAATTAATAATTTTTATTTTCCAAACATTTTCATGAACCAAACCAACCAGCTCAGAGGTGAATTACAACATTATATTGTAGATTTTGACTTTAAACAATAAAGTATTTGAAAATAGGACAAAAAGTCCAAAGGTTCTTTCATGAGAGCATGAAATAAAATCCCATGAAGCATTGTGAATTACATAATCAAATTAAAACTGATGAACAAATATAAAACTATGGATATAAAGTGGTTGATTTGACGTATTGAAAAAATATATTTCGATTTTGATAGTTTGAGAGTGTAGGGATACCAAAGTGATTGCACCATTCATAGTGCAACATGGAAGTGGGTGGTCGCTGCAGGGCTCTTTTAGCGTGCTTTGTTTGCAGTGATTCTCTTCTAGATAGATTGTTTCCCTGGAGGATCACGGGTATAGTTCTACCACAATTTCTACAATTTAAGCTCATGGTAGGTTTTCTTTAAAGGTTCATACTGCAAGTTATCATTACAAATCTACTCTCCCATAGAAAAAAAAATGATGAGATTTTTACTTCTGTAATCATACTGTTACACTCTATTGTACTTGATCACTAAACTTTATGAAAATATTACATTTGTACCTTTTTTAAGCTGTCTATTCTAGCTGTACTGTACAATTAATGGCCATAGTGCTAAGATTTCACTCCCGGTTTTCAACTGTATCAGCCAAGCTAACACAAGAAAATTCACCTATCAAATTTCAATGAACTCTGTAAAAATAGCTGAAAGGCACAGTGGAGTTGTCAACTGTCAATTCTGAGCTCTTGTGATTAAGTGTTTGAGTAGGATAGTCCAGGAGCAGTCGAGCTGTCTCTCGTTGTGGTCAACAGCAGGTTAGATGATACAGCTCAACTTATTCACAGCCACAACAATGTATATAGTGAGCAGTGTGGAATACAAGCTTTCTTTTTTATTTCGTTTTTTATGGTTACTTCAAAATCAACGTTAAAGAGATACTGTCAACGAGTCTCTTCAGAAAATACTACAATGTTGGCAGCAGTAAATAAAAACTGTACAGAATGTACAACTATATAGTAAACACATCAAATCCATTAAACAGTTTCATTAAACCTGTTTTGGTCTAAACTCGTTTAAGATGTAATAGCTAGTCTCCAAGCCTGGTCAGGATAGTTTTTATTTGGTTTCAGTGCCCAAAACTGATATGTTCCCTAAACCCCTCTAAAACCAGCAACTCAGACCAGCCTGACCAGTTTGGGAGACCAGCTAAAACCATTAAACCAGCCTAGGCAAGTTTAAGCTGTATTTTCAGCAGGGGTGATGCACAAATTTTGTGTGAAGTAGTTCAGCATTTGTGTACATGCTCTAGTGATTATGGCGGCAGTAAATCGTCAAAAGATTATCAAATAATGTAAAGGGGTGTATATGCACGGCATACAGTATTTGCATGTCCTGCCAGATTGGGAATTTTTGGGACTTGTATGGGCCTTTAATTGATTTTTATAATTCCTTTAGTGCATTGATTGCTACAACAACACAGACAAGTCTTGCAAATAAATCACACTATCAGCGGGAGCAATTCACAATTTTTTTGTTGTTTAGAATAAAACAATGGATGTGTCCCTTGTTCCACACTGTGTAAATACAGTTTGTTACCAAAGCAATTCTGTATTGCTCTGGCATTTTAAAAATAGCATGCATCAGTGTTGAACAAAAATTGACTATGTACACAACAAAGCCTTTTTAAATGATGCAGGCTTTGTATCATTCTGTCAGTTTTTAACATTGTGCATGCATTATAAAATTCATGCAACCAGATAATCCATATTCTGACTGAATTGTCCCAGTTTCCCAGTTTGTATGGTCTATGATCTATGAGGAGGTAAAGTGCATGACTTTTACGGCCCATCCCGCGAGTTGGGGCTGCGTGAACTTCTGCTCTCTTTTTTTCTCCCCTTTTCTCCCCAATTTGGAATGCCCAATTCCCACTACTGAGTAGGTCCTCATGGTGGCGTGGTTACTCACCTCAATCCGGGTGGCAGAGGGCAAGTCTCAGTTGCCTCCACTTTTGAGACAGTCAGTCCACTCATTTTATCACGTGGCTCGTTGTGCATGAGACTGTGGAGACTCCCAGAATGTGGAGACTCATGCTACATTCCACAATCCACGCACAATTTATCACGCATCCCATGGAAAGCGAGAACCCCTCACCGCGACCACAAGGAGGTTACCCCATGTGACTCTACTCTCCCTAGCAACCGGGACAATTTGGTTGCTTAGGAGACCTGGCTGGAGTCACTCAGCACACCTTAGATTCGAACTCGTGACTCCAGGGGTGGCAGTCAGCGTCAATTTATGCTGAGCTACCCAGGCCCCCTGAACTGCTGTTCTCTTGCACTCTCATGAACATGCAGTGCTGGATAGTTACATGTAATTACATGTAATCTGTATTAAGTAATCAGATTACAAAAATCAAGTACTTGTAATTGGATTAAATTACATTTTAAAATATTCGTAATAAAACTACAGTTAATTTTGTATAGATTACATGATTACATATTAACAAGGCAATGACAGTAAATTACTAAAAATGTATTGATCATTTTCATATCAATATCATCATATTCTTACCCCGATGTGCTCCTTTTGTATTACAACAGTAAAATATGCACCTCATCTAAGGAATAGGTGATGGAATATTACTAAGTATTAAGGGTTAAAAGTACATGTGTCAGAGATTTGAGCTGTTAGCTTTGACCTAGCAATGTAATTGCTGTTGATTCCAGGTGTATTACTGTTTGTTCATGTAATGTTTCTATTCTTTTATGCATTTAAAATTAACTAGATATCTTTTTAAAATATTTGTGTTATTACTTACTACCTCACCAATAGTGTGCAGACAATTTTTGCTTCAAAGGATCTAGTGGATGCCATAAGAGTCCTGCCCACAGGGTACGCAATAGATCAACAGCAAAATGTGCCGCAATATGGAACAAAGCCCATCGCTCTACTGCTGCTGCTGATGCATTGAAGTCCACTGCATGAAACATGACATAAAACTTGACACAGATGTTTCTTGTGTGACACAGTTGCTCCTTGTGTGACTCGGTGGAACTCTGCTGTTTTAAAATATTCTGCACTTTTACAATATTCTTGCTGTTCAAAAAGATAACGTAAACTTCCTCTTCATTTTTCATCAATGGACTATCAGTAAGCAGTAAGGGTTAAAAGTTTTTCACTGTTTTTAAGATGAAAGCTTTGACCTAGGCAACATTGTTGCTGTTGATTTTATGGTCATTGATTTTTATTCATTTTATGATCGCTTTATGTTAATTTATAGGAGTATAATAGGAGTAGTGGTGGCGTAGTGGACTAAAGCACATAACTGTTAATCAGAAGGTCGATGGTTCGATCCCCACGGCCACCTCCATTGTGTCCCTGAGCAAGGCACTTAACTCCAGGTTGCTCCGGGGGGGATTGTCCCTGTAATAAGTGCACTATAACTCGCTTTGGATAAAAGCATCTGCCAAATGCATAAATGTAAATGTAATTTTATGATCATTAAAGTTTGTAATGCTGCTTTTGTTTTATGCACTTAAAATGAACTTGATGTCTCTGTGTTTTGAATTATAAACTTTGGCCATGCACTGTCATTACTGTTAGATTTAATGTTTATTTAATTAATATCATGTTTAATGAACTTTTTAAAAATAACATTAATAATTGTTAGTAATAAAGAATGAAATACATTTTCTTCTTCTTTATGTTGAAATGATCATCCTACTCAAATGCATGTGACATAAAATAAAATGGAATTAGGTTGAAAGTAGTCCAAAAGTAATCCAATTACATTACCCCAAAATGTAATCTATGAGATTACCTGATTACAATTCACAAGTAATCCGCGCAGCACTGTGAAAACATTCCGTGTGGTGTTGCTAGAGGCACAGAAATGGTAAAAGTCACCTTTAAATTTAGCTTAAATTTAGTTTCAGATTTTCATTCTTTAGTCCTTTCAGAAAGTCATCTATGTACAATGGTGCTTGAAGGTATCCAAAATGACTTCTCTTTTCCTCCAACTATAGCCTACCTCAGTCTCTGTACTGCTCTTTATTCTGTATAAACACAACAGAATCGGAATCTGGATTTCATAATAAGACTTTATTTAATTTATCTATTTACTGACACCTTATCTATTCAATAAGCATTCTATAAGGCTACTCTATCATTTACAAAACAAATATATAGAAAGGTCTTTAAGAACCAGATGAGCATATTCATTACATGTCTCACTAATGAGTGTTTGGATGGCTCATGGTCAGCTGTTGCACATACAACATTTAATATTAAAAACGTAGTATATGCAGAAATTAACATCAACCAAGATTAATAAATGCTGTAAACGTATTGCTAAATGTTCATTTATAGTGTCATTTTTAAAATTAAAAATATATTAATTTGTGTAAAAATTATAATGTAATTATAAAGTATACAACTTTTAATCTGCATATGTAGAAATTTACATTAACCAATATGTATAGGCTATATGTGGTAAAAGTATTTTTTAATTTCTATTTCATCTTAGTTCATAATGAAATTTTTTATATTTAAAATATAATTGTACATGTAAAAATTAACATTATCCAATGTTAATAAATGTTGTATAAGTATTGTTTATTGGTTGTTCGTCTTAACAAGTTGGTTAACTAATGGTAACGTACTGTGTAAACGTATTCTAAAGTGTTACCAAATATTTCAAAGATATTACCAAAATCACCCAGTCTCACCAAGCTAAATCAAATCCAGATATGGAGCAAGATACTGTACATTTGGTGTGTGTGTGTGTGTGTGTGTGTGTGTGTGTGTGTGTGTGTGTGTGTGTGTGTGTGTGTGTGTGTGTGTGTGTGTGTGAACTGGAAATTATATAATTTGCAATTTTCATGATGGACTGCTGGATGGATTGATTTGAATTACAGTGTAGCATACTACTGTTTAAAACATTTGGTGTTGCAGGATGCATTGTCCATCATGTTCTGCAATGTATTTAGTAAAAATTAAGTTAGTATTTCATTCCTTGATATGCTAGTAGTATCATCTTCAATCGCGGGAAGTACCAAGTCCATTTATGTTCTTCCTGTTCCTCTTAGCCCCTTCACATGTACACAGTGCATAAACCCCTTTCTTTGTATATTCAATCTGATCGAAGCTTCTCTGTGAGATCCGCACTTAATTATATGGCAAATGAGCATCACACTGCCATTAAAATTGTTATTTTTTCCCTTGCATTGACTAACTGTCTACCCCCTTTTTTCTAGAGCTTTTAGTAGCAATAAAATTATACTTTGTGTTGGCAAGGTTGGGGGATGCATTACCCCAGTTTGGGGGAAAGTGGGAGTTAATGATTCAGAAGCATGTTATTCAAGAGGCTTTCCATCATCCCGGTGGTATTATTGGTCTGATGCTATATTGTCCTGTCTGTGGAAACACTTATGTGTGTGTATCTATGAAGGGAGTGCACAGATGAGAGAGCAAGATAGAGATAGAGAGAGAGCAAATGACAGTATGTGGTGTTTATGCTGCTTGGATTAAGATTAATTGGCCACCATGTACAGTAAATCACAAACCTGGTGAAAAAAAGCTAAAAAGCTGGTTTTCTCTTAGCAGGTTGAAGCTGGTCAAGCAACTTGACCAACTAAAGAGTGCCCCAAACCTCCTAAAATCAGGCAAATGACTAGACTGAGTGACCTTAGATCAGCCAACCAGCCAAGTGAACATGTTCTTGTGCTTATCAAAGCTCGATACAGCACAAAAAAAAAAAAAAAACACAGCTATCTCGAGACACAGTTTTAATAAAACAAAACACAGCTGTCTGATATACACATCGCTTCTGCACGAAACTCCGATAAAAACAGCCAGATGTTGGTGAAATGGTCAAAGATGTCCATCTAGCGCATGTTTATATAAGACAACAGTTAAAATTTAGCACAGAACAATGCAAAATCTGTTAAGTTTGAACGACCCCTTAGGACCAAGCAAAACCAGTGGTAAGAACTGAATTGATTACAAATTAGAAAACATTGCAATAGGTATGGAATAGAGATGCACCGATATAAAAAATGTGTCCGATACCGATAAAAAAAAAAAAAAAACAACCAAAAAAAAAACATTGGTTGATACAATATTTTGCCACTTACCCTGTTTTACTTTGGAATTATGCTGTACAAGCTTTTTTTGAGTTACAAAAGCTTTTTCACTATTCTGACAATACATCATTCCCATTGAAAATGGATTACATCTGTTGAACACATGACAGGCCAACATTTTTATGAAAAAAGTTTTTTTGTCCTTCTAAAACCCCCTTTGAAATTATGAATTATATTTGTATAATGGATAATGCCATCCAAACCGCTAGAGGGCGCCACTTGCTCACACAGCACTGACTAAAGTGCTAAATTCAGAAGTGCAGCCTTTTAAGGTTTAGTAATGGCCAAATTGCGATTTCAGTCTTAATTCAATCCATCATGCAGAATTAATGGATTTAATTCCAATGTCTCAGAAGTCAAAGTCTACTGGATTCAAAGCATTTTGGATGGTTTCCCTCATCATGTAGCCTATAGGTAAATGCCATTTTAACAACTGTCATGTCCGTTTATGGCATTTTTTTCCGCATTGACTTAAGAATGAGAAACAATACAAATTTAATATTACATATTTTTAAAAATGCCAATTCTTCTACATATTGTGGCCATAATAATTTCTGGATTGTGTGTATAAATTCACAGATTTTTACAAAGTGTGTAACTAATTAATTATCAATCAACCATCAGATTTTCATATCAGTGTTGTCATGCTTATAACTGATATGCTAATGGTTTTAATTTACTAAGTAATTGGCCAATAAATATTGGCAGCTGATACATTCGTGCATCCCTAATATGCGCTCAACCTTCTTTTGTTATTTGTGTGAACAGGACCTTTTTTCGAAATGGAAAATAATTTTCATAAAATAAACAAATAAATAAAAATAAAAAAATAAGACAAGTAAAACAAGCATGTCGGACATCTGGGCGTCAGCCTCAGCCTGGGCGTGCGGGCTTTCATTTTAAATCTGTGTTCGGCCAATCATGCTTAGATTCTAGACAGATCTTTTTATCATTGTAGTGTGCATGAAATTACACATCATGCTACTCTAATGAATGAGCACTTGCTCAGCCCTCAAAGTGTGACACTGCGGCCACTAAAATTATTGGCAATTCCAAGCATCCATCAGTTTACACTTTAAGAAAATTCTTTAATTTGGATGAATATGATGTATTTTTTTTTACAAATATAATATTGAACGTGTATGAATTGGAGTTTTTAAGAGGCATTTTGGTAGTAATTTTGACTCGCTGTACAGTCAGAGACAGAGAGGACAAAGATACTACAAACGGATGTAAAAACGAATGAAACAACAAATAAAGATGCAAAAACAAATCTGATTACATGACAGTCAGATGGTTTCACTCACTCTAACATGTCACTCCAATATGCATCACTCCAATACGCATTTAAGTGCTATTATGTGTGAGTATTAGTTTATGATGGATTTATCGCTATTATTTTGAATGTATCTATGCTCTGTCTGATGTTTTTATGATATTTACTGGTTGTCGTTTGAAACAATTATCTTTGATAGTGACAATTTATAAATGTTTTCAATTCAAATACATTTTATTATTTCACAATTAATGTTAATTGAATTTCATTTTACAGTGTGGGGCATAAACATACAACTGCAGCATACTATAAATTGAAAAAGTGTGGCGAGGGACACTTTAAAAATACATTTTGGTCATCAGAACAATATCGGTATTTTTGGTTTGTGTAAACAAAGTTTGTTTCTGTAATCTTTCAGCAAAAATGTAGTACATAACTTGCTCCACCTCTGAAATGAGATTTCCATTCGGATGATGTCACCAAAACAGCTTAAATTTCAACCAATGCCCTTACAAATAATCAAAACTAGCCACAAATTTGCCGCCTGTAATTTTAACATGCAAATGAGCTTTTGATTCACCACAAATTTTTGCCAGAAGTTTGCAGCTCTTCACCGTTAGTGGTGAAATTCTGGCAAACCATTAGCAACAATAGACAATTTGTCGCAAGTTTTACACAAAGCTCATTTGCATGTGAAAATTATCAGTGGCAAATTTTCTGCAAGTTTGCAGAAAATTTGCCTCTATTTTCATGATGGTGGGTGGAAACAGTGTTTCAGGAAGGGAATAGTCTTGCTTAGTTGACTGCAAATTCTGTTAAAAAACTCCCCAACTGATAAAATCAAGTTCTGACCTTAATTTTTCTAATTCATATCAGAAATAAGTCACATTATGGAAGTGAAATGGGTTGCGGATGGCATTTCAAGTTGACCTTAATGACATTTCAGTGGTGACATGTGAATAGTAGCAATACATATAAAACACAAAATACATTGCTTATGTCAACAACAGATGTGTTAAAAGTGGAAAATATAGTGTTTTTAGAGCAATTTAACAGGTTTCGTGAGTGAAATTGACTTGTGTCCCATTTACAGACATATTGCAAATCCATATGTATGTAGACATACAAGGTTAAATCATCATTGACAAATATTGTATTGCACTGGCGCTGGAAAAAGTGTATTTATCAACCCTCCTGTATATTTTCTATTTAGTGTGGCACTATGCTGATGAAGCAAACCAGCAGCAAATGTGTGTCATCAAAAAACAATTCAAGCTGAGTAATATTGGCCTATATACTGTAAAAAATGACTATAGAGATGCAACGTGTGCAAGTGTGTTTGTGTAATGATGTTGGATCTTGTTAATGAGGAAGAGGTACTGTGTGACTGTGTGTGTGAAGAAACGTCTAGGTTACGGATGTAACCTCTGTTCCCTGATGGAGGGAACGAGACGTTGTGTCAAAGAAGTGATACTAGGGGTCTCTGTTGAGCGCCGAATATACCTCTAATCTATGAAAAAAGGCCAAAGGGAAGTTGGCAGATAGAATTTGCATGTCCCGCCCCCAGACATATGTGTATAAAGGTGGGTTTCATTCAGGATTTTTCTGAGGAGCCGGAAATGGTCTGGCCACAACAGTGGCTGGCTCAGCGACGTGGCCGGGAGGACACAACGTCTCGTTCCCTCCATCAGGGAATGGAGGTTACATCTGTAACCTAGACGTTCCCCATCTGTCGCTCACTTCGAAGTTGTGCCGAAGAAGCGACACTAGGGGTCCAATTTAAATCACGCCATGCGCTGAGCCGTGTAAGTGTACTGCTGACACAGGGAAGCGGGCAGGTACTTGATGTGCCAAAATGACAAGGTGTATCAGACTGCATGTACCCTTCCCCAATGCCCCACAAAGTCGTCCGAATACTTATAGTTACCCTAGAAAGGGGAACAAGGCGACGCTTGCTAACCTGGGAATGGCCTCTTTTCTCTCTATGTTTCTCGCATAGAGTCAACGGCTGTGGCCCTTATACGCACCAGGGAAGGGGGTCTTACCAGTTTCCTATTCTTTCAGGGGGAAAAGACCCTGCGGAGACCACACCTGCCCAGAGAGCGGGAGGTAAGAGTGGTGAATACACCACATGGGCTTTTAGATCACATGTGGGAAGTTGCACAGTGGTAGATCCCACCCCTTCAGAGGGAACTGCCCAAGGGAGACACGGGTCCACTTGTAAGGGGACCGTACCGCGGAAAATACACACAGGGGGGAAGACTATGTAGGAGCCTTGACCTGTGGAGCACCTATTCCATTACAGGGTAGATTTGAGTACCCATAGTGGATTGGGTCGACAAATTGCCGAATTGTGGACCCAGAGGGCTAGGGAGGAATCATCCAGGGAGCTGAGTTTGCGGGATCACCTTGGAGAAAAATGCACGGTATAACCTAAACCAAGGGAAAAGGTGCTAGGTGCAAGTGATCCACCCGGTCAGTCAGTCAGCGTGTTTCCGAGTTCTACTACCTCGGACATGAGAAAACACGGGACAAAACTGACTCTACCCTGAGATTGTAGAATCTCGCAAAGGTATTAGGTGTCGCCCAACCCACTGCTCATATGTCTGCCAGTGCCCATGAGGACGCAACACTCCTTGTTGAGTGTGCTCGGACCCGCAAAGGGGAGGGCACGGCCTGGGTGCAATAGGCCAATGAAATGGCGTCCACCACCCAGTGGGAGAGCCTCTTTGGAGACAGCGTTCCCTTTCCGCTGTCCACCGAAGCAGACAAAGAGCTGCTCAGAATGTCTAAAGTTCGGTCCAAGAAGGTACGCAAAGCACATACCTGACACAGCAATGAAGGGGCTGGGTCTGCCTCCTCCCGGGGCAGCGCTTGCAGGTTCACTACCTGGTATCTGAAGTGTGTGGTAGGAACCTTGGGCACGTAGCCCGGCCGTGGTATTAGGATTACATGTGTGTCTGCCGGACCGAACTCCTGGCAAGTCTCGCTGACAGAGAACGCTTGCAGGTCCCCGACCCTCTTGATGGTGGCGAGCGCGATCAGCAGGGCCGTCTTTAGAGAGAGGGTCCTGAGTCCAACTGATTCTAGTGGCTTGAAGGAGGGTCTCTGAAGGACCGAGAGGACCACTGAGAGATCCCAGAAAGGGAACAGGCTTGGCCGGGAGGGGTTCAACCTCCGGGCGCCTCTTAGGAACCTGATAATCAAGTTGTGCTTACCCAAGGACTTGCCGTCTACTGCGCCGTGGTAGGCTGCAATAGCAGCTACATACACCTTCAAGGTGGACGGGGACAGCCTCTCTTCCAACCTCTCCTGCAGAGGGCATACCAGAGCAGGCAGTGGGAGGTCTCCTGGGAGGCTATCAGGTCTACCTGAGCCTTGCTGAACCATTACCAAATCAGCTGGACCGACTGGGGGTGAAGCCTCCACTCTCCACTGGGCAAGCATTGTCGTGATAGCGCGGCCACCATTACATTAAGGTTGCCATGGATGTGTAGGTTGACGGGAGAGTTGTGACATATGGCGGGAGGGTACGCCGATTTGGCGATTTATGTACGCCACCATGGTGGTGCTGTCTGATTTGATCAAGACGTGTTTGCCCTGAACTAGCGGGAGAAACCTCCGCAGGGGCTTCTTGACAAGTGGAGACTCTCCATGCAGTCGTCAGCTCATCATGCAACTCCGGGAAGAAAGGGTCTGGGGGGGGGGGGCTGTGAGCGACGCTCAGACCCAAGGAACCAATCATCCAGCTGCGACGGCTGTGCGGAGGATGAAGGGTTCCAGTCCAAGCCCACGCTGGCGGCGGCCCGGGCAAGCATGTCGGACATCTGGGCGTCAGCCTCAGCCTGGGCGTCCGGGCCTGAAGGCAGCAGCACAGACGAGACATCCGCGTCAGATGCCGGACCATGCAATTTCTGTCTGCCAACTTCTCATTGGCCTTTTTTCATAGATCAGAGGTATATTCTGCGCTCAAGAGTGACCCCTAGTGTCGCTTCTTCGACACAACATCGAAGTGAGAGACAGATGGGGAACAGAGGGATACAGAGAGGAAAGTGTGTGTGTGTGTGTTTGTTTGTTTGTGTCTATGATACACTAAGGTCAGCATGCTGTGACAAGTCCATTATGCCAGAATGTTTACTCAACACTTGTTCCCTAGCCTGATCGTAGGGTGCAACAGAGGATGCGTAGGGTGAGAAAACTCTCTCCATACCGTTTGCAACCAGATCGACAGAAATCATATTCTGTTCACTCTAATCATTAAACAAAGCCTCTGTTAATATTTTAAACATCATGTCAATTAGTTTGGACAATGAAATAGGGGACCAGAAGAAAATATTTGCGTAACAGAATCAGTGGTCTCAAATCTTGCTCATGTCTTTTGTTATATTAGAAAGACCCAACACTTTTTTGTTAGTTTCAAAATTAGAATAACACACCATGGCATTTACCTACCATGATGTAACTCACTGGAAACAAGTCAGGTAGAAAAAGTTAAATCTGTGGATTTTTGGCTGGGTGGCTCTCGATATATTGCAGATACTTTTTCCAAAGGGGTTTAAAAAGTGTTAGACCATCCAAACAAAAATCTTTGTTTTCTTTCCTTAGGCAAGATCACTCATAATAAATAATTAAATCACGTAATTAAGTAATAATACAATTTGAATTTAGATGCGCGCGCACACACACACACACACACACACACACACACACACATTGGTGCCACTGTCATTATGAGGACTCTCCATAGACATAATTATATTATATTGTACAAACTATAGGTTATATACCCTAACCCTAACCTTACCCCTAAATCTAACCCACACAAAAAATCTTACTGCATTTTTACATTTTCAATTAAACTTAATTTAGTATGTTTTTAAAGCAATTTTAAGGGGACACTAGAGAGGGAAAAATTAAGGGCCACTAGAAATATCCTCATAAACCACATTTATATCACAATACCCTTGTAATTACCAGTTTATAACCAAAAAAAGTCCTCGTAAAACACTTAAACCTGTCCATAACACACACACACACACACACACACACACACACACACACACACACACACACACACACACACACGTGTTGGTGTGGCTATTCTTATGAGGACTCTCCATTGACATAATGATTGTTATACTGCAAAAACTATAAATTCTATTCCCTAAGCCTACCTCTAAACCTAAACCTCACAAAAATCTTTCTGCATTTTTACATTTTCAAAAATACGTAGCTTAGTATGTTATTTAAGCAATTTGAATTATGGGGACACTAGAAATGTCCTCAAACCTTATTTATAGCATAATACCCCTGTAATTACCAGTTTGTAACTTAAAAAAAAAAATGTCCTCATGATCCAAAAACAGTTTAAACTGCAGTACAGCCCATTGAAGAGACTGTACGTCTATTCCTCACAGCCTTGTCATTCCCATCAAAAATCAAAGTTGGCGCTGCTGAGAATAAGGTGCTTCTGTGAATAAGTTTGTTTTTTTGCTGGTTTCAAACACAAAGAATTTGTAAAATTGGAAATAACTTACTAAAAGGTTAGTACGCAATTTTATCACATTTAAATCTCGGTATCATGCATATTGTTTGTGTCTTGTGGCTGTACTTTTATAAAAGTGAGTATTTTAACATTTTCAGATAGGACCCATACAGTGTAAGTGGCTCACTGGAAACCAGATTTTTGAATTTTTTTTAAGAAAAAGAGGGGCAACTCAAATTTAATTTGTATGGTAATCAATATTATACCATATATTACACTGTTGCCTGAGATTAACTTGTATTGAACCCCCAAAAGGCTAGCATTCTGCCTAACATCTAATGTTGTCTTCCACAGAGGAAAAAAATGTAATACAGGTTTGGAAACAATATGGAGCTAAATCTACCACATTTTTGGGTGAACTGTCCCTTTAAAAGGCCAACTGGGTTTTGGAATAGTGCTGCTATATGCAGCTCACTGAGATACCCTCAACAGAGGATGTGTTATAAGTGGTGTCCTCCATTAACACATCAAGTATGTAAAAGAAACCCCTTTTATCATAACCTAGATTAAGATGCCACCTTGCAAATAGTACACTTAATCTTGAAGTGAGGAAACATGAGCTGCATCAGAACAGCATGAAAACAGCCCATATCAACACCTAGAGATGGTGTCAGCTTTCCTAAAATTATCATACAGGGAATTAGATTTTGGTTAGGGTTTTGTTTTCATAATGATCTGAGGACCATTTCAAATACCAGGACACTCTTCTTAAAGGGATAGTTCACCCAAAAAGTATTTTATTCACTCATTTACTCAACTTAGTTTTTCCAACTCAGGATGAGTTTCTTCTGTGAAACACAAATGGAGATATTAGGCAGAATGTAAGCCTCGGTCACTTTTTTCACTAAAAGTGAATGGTGACTGAGAGTAGCACATCTCCTTTAGTGCTCCATGGAGGAAAACAAGTAATACAGGTTCAGGATGACATTGAGGTTAGTAAAATATGCCAAAATGTAAATTTTTGGTGAACTATCCCTTTACGCTCTATCAACAGCATTTGTGACATGGTGTTGATTACCAAGGTAAATCATTTTGACTTTTTTTTTTTTTTTTTGTATTATAATGCAAATACAAAACTAAATTTTTATTAAAACTCTGAAGGAGGAAACTGTGCCAAAAATACTGTAGAGACTAGAATATCATAGACAATTGGGGTGGACTCTTTTAAAGTGAACACCTAGCAACCTTCCAATGTTGCTAGGTGTATTGTATTTCTTTCTTTCTTTTTCTTTTTTTTTTTTTTTTTATCTGCCAGATAAACATCTTACATCTTAAAAAAGAAAGATGCATTATTTAAGATAAAGCAATACTGCAAGCAAAATACAGCCAGGAAGTGGTAAAGTCACAGCCAATTTGAACATATTGAATTTTTACTATATAGCCATATGGTATATGATGTTTGGACCAATAAGATTTCACTGCTGCCAGGTCTACCCAATGCAACGAGACAGAAACAAATAACCAAGTGACCTATAAATGTCCTGCCATGGCTGATTAGGACAACAACTCTGACATGGAAGAGATTTAGTGCTTGTCATGTTATCAAATCACACCTGGTTAGGACTCTGGAAATTTGAAAATGCTCAACAATGAAGGTAAAGGCAAGACTTTGCAATAAATCGCTAAGAACTGGAAACAAATGAACACAACTCGCAGTCAAAAGGCATGCTTCATTAAAGGTCATAGAGACAAGTGTTGGTAGTCAGGTGATATTGACACCTTTGTTGTGTGATAAGGACGTTACATTTCTGACACAGATGAGCAGATAATCTAAACACTATTATCATCCCATGCTTCTAGCTCAGCTCTCACTGATCTCGTTCACTTTATCAGGCTTAAACACCCTGGAGGCAAATTGACCTGAAAAAGCATACTCCTTTCATCTCTTCTGAGCTTTCTGTGCAGGCTACAGAATGTACTCGGTCCAGGCCACACTTTTCCCCATATTTTGCTGTGCTGTTTTTCCAGCAGTTGTGGTTTAGAGCAGTGTGACACCAAGTTTCCACTTTAAAAAAAGAAGAAGAGAAATTCCTCTCCAGACATAGACAGGAAGAATTGCTTCACTTGGAGACTGTATGTTTAATTTTAAATGGATTTGTAGACACACTGTATTTTTAAGAGTGGTTAGGGGTTAATTAGTTGTGTTTGCAAAGGTAAGATTTACTTTTACTAAACGATTTTTTGATTTTTGAATGGCAGAAGATAAAACGGGTAAAAAAATTAAAATAAAATCACATACTCTTACATTGAAGAGTGACTTATATCTAGGGAACCAGAATATAAAATGCATTATTCAGACAGGAAGCAAACATTTAAATCTTAAAGCCACCGACTCAAATCAGTTTAGTTTTAGGTAGTCTCAACAGCAAGTAAGCACATGATATCCGATCTTACAAACCGGATCAATGCGTTTAATTCTGAACCAACAAATTAGATTTAAAATAGTAATTTTCATAATTTGAGACATGAAGCATATATGTAAAGTCATAAAAAGTGGGCTTGGGTCAGTAATCAACTACCCCAACCCCCCTAGCAACCAGCTAGTAACACCCCAGCAACCCCCCAGAACACCCTAACAAGTGCACAGCAATACAGTATCTGCTTTTCCACTATCAGGCCAGTGCGTGCCAGGTCTTTCAACTGGCCAGCCAGGTCCAATTGTCTCGGACCTTGAGCAGAGAGACCAAAATTGATCTGCATTCCCACCATCGGGCCAATAGCCTCACAGCATTTCCCCAAAACCCAACCATAATATGCCCCCCTGGTGCCAACGTCACATACCCTTCCCATTTCACAAGCCAGAGGGATGCTCAAGCTGACGTATCATGTTATCTAGAATATCATGTTTATATTGCATGGAAACATTCACTAGCTAGCAAGTTAAGTTAGCATTGACAACTCATAGACTGTAACTGCCATGGTGTTCTGATTGGTCTCTCTACTAACAGCAAGACGATGTCCCAGTACACCGTCCATGATCTCGAACCATGAATGTTGGTCACTGGTTTGTCCATTGTGTGTTTTAATGGATTTGTTATATGTCAGCAATTTTTTTCTTTGTATTTTACCGTTGTGCGCCGGATACACAACCTGCACTTTCTGCAATCTTGGTGCTGAAACCTCTAACCTGACTCAGCATGACTACACCTCAATCCTCAGTTGGCCTTTTTTGGCCCAAGTGTAATCGGCGGGCCAAAGGCCATTGGGCATTGGTCCTGAAAAAGCCCAGAGGTGGCACCATGATGCCCCGGAAGAGACAGTGGGAACACAACTGACTCTGGCATGCACTAGTATGCCCTCATTTGGCCCGATAGTGGAAACTCGGCAAATGACATCCAGTTAAAACACATTAGCAACCTCTCAGAACACCCTAACAATGCACAGTAATACAATAACCATTCAGACCTCCTTAGTAACCATAGACAACACCCTAAAAATTGCACTGTAAAACAATAACAACCACTCAAAACACCTTAGCAACCACCCACAACACTCCAACAACCAGAGACAAATGTAGTGTTTACAAACAAACGCTATGTGGAATGCTTACTTCCGGGATCTTTTGGCACTTTTATTGGAAAAAAGACAAACTTCAGGTTTCAAATGACATTTTAAAAGCCTTGTTTAATTAATTATCAAAGATCAGTAAAGGAGGCCAAATCAAAAATTCCCTCTAATCTATTTTCTGAAAATACTAATAGATACAAAGTACTTTTTAATTTAATTGATTATGTGATAAATCCTAGTGTGGTTGCTTTTCCTGATGCTTGTCCTGAGATCTGTTAGAAATGTTTTATTCATAAAATCCAATAGATAAATATTTTGATTTTCCCTTAGAAATTTGATCTACATCAGTTTTCAAACCCTCCTAGATGTTTGACTCACTTTCAACCTGTCTCTTCTTCCCTAGCTGGTTTAATTTCTAGTATGAAGTCTTCAAGTTTTGAGCTGGATGTTCTTAAAGCACGTCTTTTTAAAGATGTCTTTGTGACAGACTAACTAACACTTTGTGTTAGTTAGTCTGTGACAGCCATAATTAATAGCTCCTTAGAAAATGGTGTGGTATCAGCTAGCTTTAAACAGGCAATATTGCAGACTTTTGTTAAAAGGAAAAAAAATCTTGATCAAGATATACATAATAATTATAGGCCTATATTTACATTGCCTTTCATTTGTCCTCAATGTGTGGTTTAATTGAATAATGTGATAGTAGATAATGCCTTAATATTTTTTTTTTTTTTTTGTCTATATGCCCGCAGTGAGCAATGCAAAGGCAATTGGGCCAAGAAACACAAAATCCCATAAAATGCTGGTTAATTGAAAAATATAACCTTGGTTGAAACAAGGCTGACATGAGGGTGTCAGTTTTTCTCTGGCTAAACAGCATGAATATAATACCAATATTACTTATCTACAAGTAATACAAGTCATGGTTTTAATAGTAAACTGGGTAGATGTTTAAACTAAAGGATTTTTTATGAACTGTAAGATTAATGAGTAAATGGCATTGAAGTCCATCCTGAGTTAACTGTCGAAGTTCATATTCAGTAGATGCATTGTCCTTTGTTATTTGGCTGATGAAGGCTTTAAAAGCTCTACACACCAAAGGTGACACGATTATGACCTTTCCCATAGAAAGCGACTCAAATGTTCAGAGTTAGCACATTGACGCCTTTACAATAGGCTAATTGACAAGCAATTTACCCCAGTTTGGTAGGTGGCTAAACACACCTTTGAGCTTGTGCGACCTCTGCCCATCACGGGAGAGAAGAAGAACAACACACTTGACAAGTTTGCAAAACAAACAAGACGAGTAAACGAGTTCTCTAATGAGCAAATCGCTAAAATTTATATCTCTACCAGCTGCAGCAGCGATGATGAGTTTCTTGTTGATTTGCTCAATGAGAAAGAAAACATTCGAGACACTTCACAGACTATTTCAGTTCACCTGCTAGATAAGATGACTGACAGTATTATCATGTATACACTGTCTGAGGGGTTATTATAAAAGAATTGAGTGTAAACAAAAAAAAAAAAATATATATATATATATTAGTGGTTAAAACATGTTTTAATTAGTTAATTAACTAATTATATGCCACTGCTACGAGTACTGTATATACTTGTGCTAAGTGAATTTGTTTAAAACCACAGCATAATGCACACTCATAATGACTGTTAAAACAAATGTTTGATTGTATCTTATAGATGCCATGTACATCTAATTGTGTTATACATTTGCTCAAAACACTGCATGTAGTGAATTAAACGTGATGAAATTTAAACGCTCCAAGAGCACACAATAAAACTAAAATCCCAACCAACAAAAAATAAATCTTCTGTCCGACCTATTATTAGAAAATTAAAAACAGCCAATGACAGCACAGTTGTAAAGACTATTAAGAATTGCACATCCTTACTGTTGGTTCAGGATCTCTTCCTTGAGTTACTACAGTGTTTAATGTTGGTGGTCAAAATGGCTCGTTAGGAATCAGTTGTTTCGATTCAAAATGTCAATTGCATTTGGTGTGCAAAAGCCTTTAGTTGGCATTATTTTATCCTCTATGTATTCCAGTTAAAGACAGTATAGTCCATCCTATGACCAAAATGGTTCAGGCAGAGGTCACTAATGACACTGGTCTCTCTTGACTCTGGCTCATGTGATGTTTTAGTTTTATTGGATCTGAGTGATCTGTTCTACAGTATTGACCACAACAACCTTCTAAAAAGACTTGAGTGCATAGTCGACATTCTGAGCCTGGCCTTACAGTGGTTTGCCTCCTATATGAGAGATAAGTCTTTTTCAGTAAGCATAGGGAATTTCTCCTCCACCTCAGTTCGCTTATCTTGTGGTGTCCCCCAAGGATCCATCTTGGGTTCTTTATAGTTCACCCTTTATATGCTTCCCATGGGCACCATTTTCCGGAAATATAACATCTCCTATCACTGCTATGCTGACAACTCCCAGTTTTACCTCCAAGTTAGTCCAGACAGCTGCTCTTTTGTTAATCTCTTTCAATGCCTTGAGGACATCAAATTTTGGATGGCAAATAATGTTCTGCTGCTAAATGAAAGTAAAACAGAAGTTATCATTTTAGGCTCTCCCATATCCTCTGGAACAGTTTTCTCTTTCACGTGAGGTCCACTCCTTCTCTAGCCATTTTTAAATCTTCTCTTAATTCTTATCTTTACTCTTTAGCTTTTCATATAATTTGAATTGAAGCAGTATTTTGTCTTTTAGAGTTTTAACATTTTGATTTCACAGTTTTATTGTTCTTTTATTTGTTTATCTTTCTTTGTTATTATTTTATTATTATTATTATTCTGCTTTATTGATTGTAAAGCACTTTGGATTAATGTCTGTTGTCTTTAAATTTGCTTATGTGTCTATAAATATGACTTAACTTGACTAACTTATGTTTGGAACCAAGGTGGGAGTTGATTGTTGAATGACTCACACTGTGATCAATGTAAAATAAAAATAAAATCAGTCATGAGTGAGTGGAATGAGAGCGGAAAGAGTGGAAATGAGAGTACTAAAATGGGGAAAACACGGAAGCCATCTGATGGAAAGTGAGACAGAGCGAGAGAAGCAGTGAGAGGAAGAGAGAGACAAATGGCCATGTGAAAATACCCTTGTTTCTCTGTTGGAATATGGCATGGAGGCAGCAGGCAGGCCTAAAGTCCCAACACTTGAATTGAATCAGCTTGTGTGTTGAATTCTGTTCAGAGAGGGATGTGAGAGGCAGAACCATCTGTCTCTCTTCTTATGTTGCTGCCGTCCATGCTGTAAGCCAGCAATTACAAGGCAAAGCGGGGAGCTGGCTTAGGCTGACATAGAAACATGGAGAAGTTGCAACACAGAGTGTTTGTGTGGGGGGTTCAGAGCTGTCACCTCTTGCCAAGCCAGCTAAGGCCTGCTAAAGGTACAGGCCAAAGTCTAGGCTATCACACTGCACAGATTTTAAGAGCACATTCACACTAGAGCTTTGAGGCAGTTTTAGCAAGGTTATCATGATTTTGAAGTATGATGTGTTCCAGGATCAACTTCTTTTGTTGGTTCTGGAATAACAATTCTGTCATACAAACCCAACCCAACCCTAACCCTAACCTAGCCTTGAAAGCAGAGGAAAGTGACAGGTTGATAAGAATAGTGAGCAGCTTTTAAAGTAATAGTTCATTATACTCTCATATAATTAAAAAACCTGTATCCTTCTTATACAGAACACAAAAGATAATGTTTTAATGAATATCAAGGGTTGTCTTTTCAATATAATGGCAGCTGAAAAGGACTCCTGTCCTGTCACTCTTGGTTTTGGACTGATAGGACCATGGCATTATTTGCCAATGTCTGTCTTTTGTGTGAGCCTGCGGTCTCTGTTTTATTTCCTGCCATGTGCTCTTCAGTCTGTTGTGTTTCATGTCTGGAGTGTGGTGTCTGGGTCGTGACTTCCTGTCTATTTTGGTTTCGGTCTGTGTAAGGACATTCATGCTCCTTGTCTGCTGTTACATGGATGCATCGTGCTTGTGTCATCTTGTCTGCATGCACTCAATAATCTATGTCAGTCTTTATGTCTGTCTCTCGCATCATTGACCTGGGCACACGGCGCAAAGCACCCACAGCCACGAAGGCTGCTCTCTTGCTACAGTCAGAGCCCACAGCCACAGAGGCTGTCATTGCATCAGTGCCTCTCTTCGCCCGCAAAAGGTGGAAAAGGAGGAGGGCACCTGCCACTCAGGCACCCACAACTGCCACGGTCATCGTGCCAATGCTCACACCTGACACGGTCTACGAGCCAACAGCCAAGCTTGCCATGGCCAATGAGCCAGCGTCCATGTTTGCCTTGGCCAACGAGCCAGTGCCCACACATGCCATGGCCAACAAGTCAGCGCCTACGTCTGCTACAGTCAACCAGCCTGTTCCTCAAGCACCAGAGCCAGCGTCTGAAGACTCTGCCATTTAATTTTCCTTGGTCATGACGGCGATTCCCACAGCAGTACTCCTGGCCATCCAGAAGAGGAGGAGGAGGGGAAGGGCTCCTGCTCCCCAGTTGCTACCAGCAGAGCACTACGGAATTTGTTCCCCAGCTGCTGCCAGTGCTCCCGGCCACGAAGGCCGTTCCCCAGCAGCTGCCAGCGCTCCTGGCCACAAGGCCATTCTCCAGTTCTACCAGTGCTCCTGGCCATGGAGGCTGTTCCCCAGCAGCTGCCAATGCTCCTAGCCACAAGGCCATTCTCCAGTTTATACCAGTGCTCCAGGCCACAAAGGCTGCTCCCATGCCTCAGCGAGTGCCCACAACCACTGATGTAATTTCCCCATCACTGCCTGAGCTCACAGCCATGAAGGCTGTTCCCCAATCCCTATCAGTGCCCACGATCACGGAGGTAGTTTCCCTGTCACTTCCTGCACTCACAGCCATGAAGGCTGTTCCCCCGTCACTACCAGTGCCAACCACCATGGAAACTGTTACCCTGTCACTGCCGATTCTCACTGCCACGGAAGCTGCCCCCTGCCAGTGCCTGTGCCTTCTACAGCTTCACCCCCTGAGCCTTCCACATTTTCATCCCTGAGCCTTCCGCAGCTTCACACCCTGAGCCTTCCACGGCTTCACTCCGAGCCTTCCACTGCTGCGCCCCCTGAGCCTCCACGGGTGCGCCACCTGAGACTTCCACGGCTGCACCACCTGAGCATTCCACAGCTCCACCATCTGAGGCACTCCCTCCTGAACCCACCTCTTCTCTGTGGCTGTCTTCCAGGCCTCCAGACCCTGTCCCTGCTCTGTGGCCATTTCCCAGGACTCCAGACCCTGTCCCTGCTCTGTTGCAATCTCCCAGGCCTCCAGAACCTGTCACTTCCCTGTGGCCGCCTCCCAGGTCTTCAGACCCTGTCTCAACCCTGAGGCGCCCCCCCCAGGCCACCAGACCCCCTTTCCTCGAGCTCCCTCTGTGGTTTCCTTCCCTTCCCTCCCTTTCTGTTGTATCTTCTGTTCAATATTAGTGCTTGTTTTGTCTGTCTTGTGTTTTGATTGATGTTCCCATTTTGGGATGCCAGGTGGCATTTTTTTTAATCCCTGGAGATCAGCAGGAACATAAATTCTCAAACCAGACCATATTGCACCAACAATCATGCCATTATCCAAATCATTGTGATCACATTTATTCCCCATTCTGATGGTGAACATTAACTTAAGCTCCTGACCCATATTTGTATGATTTTATGAACTGCACTACTGCCACACAATTGGCTGATTAGATAATCATAAAATGATTGTTGGTGCCAGATGGGCTGGTTTGATGATTTCTGTAACTGCTAATCTCCTGGGATTTTCATACATACCAGTCTTTAGAATGGTGCCAAAATCAAAATGAAAAAACATCCAGTGAGCCGCAGTTCTGCGGATGGAAATGCCGTTGATGAGAGAGGTTAACAGAGAATGACCAGACTGGTTCGAACTTGACAAAGTCTACGGCAACTCGGATCACTGCTCAGTACAATTGTGTTGAGAAAAACAGCATCTCAGAATGCTATTCTTTTATGTTTTAATGTTTTGGCTGATCGAGTATGTAATTGAATGGTTCTAAAACACCTAGGTCATGGGATTTATTTTCAAGGAATGCACAATCTGAGACAGTTTGGATAAAATCATCTGCCAAATGCATAAATATTAATGTGCTTCAGACTCATTGAGCTGTGGAGCTCAAGTGGGTGATGCAGGTTTAAGTCTGGCTTGCAACATGCAGAACATCTAACGTGCAGAAAAACTAGCAATACAAACCATAGATAATTACTAAATATTAAAAACAAATTTAATCAAAAGTCAACTGTTATGTATGGAGGAAAAAGGGTGAGGCTTACAAGCTGAAGAACTCATCCCAGCCGTGAAGCATGGGGGTGGCAGCATTATGTTATGGGGGTGCTTTGCTGCAGGAGGGACTGTTGCACTTCACCAAATAGATGGCATCATGAGGAAGAAAATGTATTTGGATATATTGAAGCAACATCTCAAGACCATGAAGCCATGAAGTTAAAGGTCAGTCGCAAATGGGTCTTCCAAATGGACAACGACCCCAAGCATACCTCCAAAGTTGTGGCAAAATGGCTTAAGGACAACAAATTCAAGGTATTGTAGTGGCCATCTCAAAATCCCGACCACAATCTGATAGAAAATTTGTAGGCAGAACTGAAAAAACAAGTGCGAGCAAGGAGGCCTACAAACCTGACTCAGTTACACCAGTTCTGTCTGGAGGAATGGACCAAATTCCAGCAACTTTTAAAATATGTTAATTTCTAGGAGACAGAATGAATCTCCTTCCTGAGTGGTATGATGGCTGTATCCCATGGCGTTTATACTTGCATACGATTGTTTGTACAGATGAACGTGGTACCTTCAGTCCTTTAGAAACTGCTTCCAAGGATGAACCAGACTTGTGGAAATCCACCATTTTTTTTTTCCGAGGTCTTAACTGATTTCTTTGGATTTTTCCATGATGTCATGCAAAGAGGCACTGCGTTTGAAGGTAGACCTTAAAATACATCCACTGATACACCTCCAACTCAGTACACCTCCTATCAGAAGCTAATTAGCTAATTGTCTAAAGACTTTACATAATTATCTGGAAATTTCCAAGCTGCTTAAAGGCACAGTTAACTTAGTGTATGTACACTTCTGAACCACTGGAATTGTGATATAGTAATTTAAATGTGAAACAAACTGTTAACAATATTTGGAAAAGTACTTGTGTCATGCACAAAGTAGATATATTTAGTTTGCTAATATGAAATCTGTGGAGTGGTTAAAAAATGTGTTTAAATGACTTCAGCCTAAGTGTATGTAAACCTCTGTCTTCAACTCTATATAAAAATAATTTAAAATGTTATAGGTAAAACCCAATTTTACAAAAAAATGGAAAACAACAAAATGTTTAATAAAGATTTTTTTTTTAAAATCACTCTAAGCAGTTTGTTTTGAGCTTTCTGTAATTTACTTTTTGTATGATGTGCTGCTATACCTAAATTAAGCAGGATGATCAAAATGAGGCTGTACCAATGCACCAGCTAACAATTTTAAAGTCTGAACATCCAATAGCACTGCCTTTCTGGCCAGGAATTTTATCCTATTGCAAACATATTTAAGAGCATTTACTGCCATAATCTCCCCAGTTAATTTATTATCAATTTGACATCCTAAATCATTTACAACTGATTTAGATACTAAAAAGACATCACCAACCTTAACCAAAAAAATCTGAACTTTTCTTCAACTTGTCTCTAGAGCCAAATAAGATAGTTTCAGTTTTACCCAGGTGTCAAGTCAAGTCATTTTTATTTGTATAGTGCCTTGCACAACACACATAGTTTCAAAGCAGCTATACAGAAGATCAGGCATTAACAGAATATAAAACTGTAATGTCTATAATGTCTATGAGTCATCATTGTGTAATCTGCTGGGGGTTCATCCCTGCCTTCCTCAACCTAGGTGGAGACAGGAGGGTAAAAACAACAACAAAAACAAAATAGGTGAAGGAAATGCCAACACGGAGCGTCAGAGAGAGAGAGAGAGAGAGAGAGAGAAAATAAAAAGTCACTCACCGGTTCTCTGATGCGCAATTGCGTGGTCCCCAATCACTCCTCCACCGGAGGACCGGAGTCAGACCGACCCCCAGTGGACAGATCGCCCCTCCGTGTTCTCAGCGGCCCGTGGGGACACTCCTCCACCCCTAGCAGTGGCCCAACCGCTCCAGGTCGGTCGGGGAGTCACTTCCCTACTCCCCTCGCGGATGGCGGTCTTCTCGACCCCTCCGCGTTTCAGGGGGACGGGCAGGGCACTCCTCCGCCCCTGGCAGCGGCTACTTTGCTTCAGGCGGTCGGGGAGTCCAGTCCCCACTTGCCTCGTGAACGGCGGCCGTTCTCCTCGTCCGAGTGGTCGGGCTACTCCGGCGGACGGCAGTGTTGAGGACTCCACAACTGGTATCCCTCCTCCCTTCCGGGAATTGGTACCAGTATAATGGTATATGGGAAAGGAGGCGGCGAGAACCGGCTTGCAATATAAATAATCGTTTATTAATAAACTGAACCAAAAACACACAAACATAAACACACAGAGCAGCTGCCTGCAATTCTCTCTCTCTCTCTCTCTCTCTCTCTCTCTCTCTCGAACTGTCATCACCTTTATCCCTCATGTGCCCTCATCAGGCTGATTGGGGACCGGGCGTGCGTTGTTCCAGCCCGGCCCCACCCTCCTCCATGCTGACAAACATGCTGACATATATTGTAACTCTATGCTCATTCTGTCCTCAAGAGCCCCCTTATTCTCCTGTGAAACAATAATTGCTGCATCATCCACCTAAAAGAAAAGCTCCTCTGAACAGATTGCTTTTAAATAATTTATATATAAAAGAAAAAGTAATGGACCTAAAATACTTCCCTGAGGAACTCCACAAGTAATATTTAGTGAGCTAGAAATAATGCCACTTATTTCAACAATTTGGCATCTATTTAAAAGATAAGTCTGAATCCAATCAATAGCTTTATCCTTAACCTATTGCTTTTAGTTTAAATAGCAGAATTGCATGGTCTACAGTATCAAAAGCCTTCTGAATATCTAACATAGCCATCTCACACAGTTTACCTTTGTCAACCTCCTTCCTAATCATATCACTCAAATAAAGCAGGCATATTTCATTGGAATGTAAACTTCTAAAACCAGACTATAACTCATACAGGGGGGTTGGGCTGCAAGGTCTCATGGCTGAAAACATATATGTATAATGTATATGCTTAAATATGTGGGCAAGACAGCTTATACTGTACAAGGCCCCCTCAACAGGGCTGTGTGACTCCGAGGGCCCCAGACCTCTTATAGGACCCTTTTGCCTTCCTGTTTCTAGTTAAATTTTTGAGCCACACTTTAATATTATAATGATGCCTGGTGAAAGTTTCCATGCTCTTCTGGAAGTACAAGACCTTGTAAAATAATTTCCAAAATAGTTACCTTCATATTTTGAAGCACTCATCTTTTTATGCTAAATCTTTGCTGATTTTAATAAGGTAAATATTAAATATACATTAATATTGTTACTGATAATTCAAAAAAAAATATTTATTGAATTTAAGCAAAATGTGCTTAAAATGTCATTATTTTATAGAAAATAGGTTTAAACAGACTTTTATTTCATATGTTAGGCTTTAAATGGCTATGTTTTATTCTTTGCACAAAAAGGGCTGTCGAACAAAAAAAAATTATACTACAATTCATTGCTATAACTGCATGTTTGTCCTATATTACATAAAATATTATAACTTGGCTCAGGTGTTGGGAAAAAAATATTATATTTTACTTTGTGTGGTTGAAAAGCACTGATTAAACTAGATACATAAAGTTTCTTGAGACAAACTACAATGTTGGTCTGAGAAAGAAAGAAAGAAAGAAAGAAAGAAAGAAAGAAAGAAAGAAAGAAAGAAAAAAAAAAGAGAGCATCTTAAAGTAGATTAAATTGCTTGTGTATAAATTTTGACAGCTTAAGTTTGAAATTCCTCATTCCAAAAACATTCAAAAATCAGACTCGTAGCTCATTTTAACCTTATGTCAGTGTAATGCAGTCTGGGGGATTTTTGGACACTTTGAAAAGGCTTAAATGATGCCTTAGCAGGGCTTTTCGATGGAAGAATAATAGCAGAGCTGTAGTGTCGTTCCAAACGGAATTTTTCCAAAAATGACCAAATGACCACTATTTTTGAGCCACACACCTTTAAGCCCTTCAAAAGCTTTCACAATGGAGGAGCCTACTGCATTTGTTAAATTCATCAATATTTAAAGTGTTTGATGAAGTTAAAATATTTCATAATTTATCATGGCCCATTTAAATATATGCATTTTGTATGCATAATTTGTAGTATTTACATTCAGTTTACATTATGCATAACAAAGATTAAATTGGTACTGTCTCTTTAAGAACAGTCTCTTTGCTGTTCAGTGAATGTTTTTCGATTGAGCGGTTTCTTTACCACATCTGTGCTGTATGTTTGAATGAATCTGACTGTAATTAACAGAAAATGTATTAAAAGAGACTTAAATCAATGGAAATCAATTGTATATATCTCAACTTTAAAAGATAATTGGACCTAGGGGCCTTAAAAGGAAATTGGCCCCGGGCCCTTGCTAGTCATAATCCACCCCTGACCATCGGTGTAATAAATTTGGCACAATCCCTAAGAAATTTAGCAGGAATATTACACAAACCTGTTGCTTTATTACTTTTAATTTAACTTGTTAAATTAAACACTTCACTCTCTCTAACTTTATTTAACATATGTTTAACATAATGCCTCATTGAGCATAGAACAACTGAACTTGTTTCTCATTTTATATATATATATATATATATATATACACCAGGTTGTGTGGGAAGCTGTTTAACTAGTTGATTGCAATAGTAGTAGTATAATATGTATTAAAATATTCTGCTACCTCCTTATGATTTGAAACTATTTTCCCTTCAACAATAAGATTTATACTAGAAGATTTCTTTTTTTAAATTGTTGATTGTGGCACGGTGGAGGGCGGGACCGGGGCGTGATTACGCACGCCCGGTCCCGTATTAGGCTAATTAAGCCGTCAAGAGGGATAAAGGCCACTCGCGGACGGCGATGTGAGAGAGAGAGATCGTTCACAGACATGTCCGTCATCCTATGTGTTTGTATTTTGAGTTTTCCATTAAACCTTTAAGTTATATGTCAAGCCGGTTTCTCGCCTCTTCCTTGCCCGTGAGAATGAACTGTTTTACATTGATATATCCAATTTTTTTTTTCGCCTTTCACATCACTGAAAGGCGAGACGGCCACTGCCTTGAGTTCGGAGATCGCCTCCCTCCTACGGAAGGACGCGATAGAGCCTGTACCTCCAGCCGAGATTAAAAAGGGGTTTTACAGCCACTACGTCATTGTACCCAACAAAAGGTGGGTTGTAGCCAATCTTGGACCTGCGAGTTCTGAACTGGGCCCGGCACAGACTCCCGTTCAAGATGCTGAAGCAAAAACACATTTTAGCTAGCATCTGGCATTAAGATTGGTTCGAGGCGGTAGACCTGAAGAATGCATACTTCCATGTCTCGGTTTAACTTTGACACAGACCCTTCCTGTGGTTTGCTTTTGAGGGTTGGGCATACCAGTACAAGGTCCTCCCTTTCGGTCTGTCCCTGTCAATTCATGCCTTTATGAAGGTCACGCTCATGGGAGAGTGGAGAATCCACCCTCAGGTGGTCCAGCTTATCTGGAGTATATTCAGTAAAGCACAGGTTGACCTGTTCTCTTACCGGGAATCTTCCCACTGCCTGCTCTGAAATACTCTGACCGAGGCTCCCCTCGGCACAGATGCACTGGCACACAGCTGGCCCCTGGGGCTACGCAAGTATGCAATCCCCCCAATGAGCCTACTTGAACAGATGTTGTGCAAAGTCAGGGAGGAAAAGGAGCATGTCATCCTCGTATCACTTTACTGGCCCTCCCAGACTTGGTCCTCGGACCACACGCTCCTCGCGACTCCCATTGCGAATTCCCAGGAAGGACCTTCTTTCTCAGGGGAACCACCTTGCACCCGCAGCCAGACCTCTGGAATCTCCACATCTGGCCTTGGAAGGGACATGGAAGACCTAGTGGTCTACCACCTCCAGTGGTAGACATAATCACTCAAGTTATGGCTCCCTCTACAACGCACCTGTATGTCTTGAAGTGGCGTCTGTTCGCTAAGTGGTGTTATTCCCAATGCAAAGACCCCCAGAGATGTGCAGTCAGATCAGTGCTTTCCTTCCTGCAGGAGAGGCTGGAGGGGAGGCTGTCCTTCTCCACCTTGAAGGTGTATGTTGCCGCTATATCGGCACATCAGAATGCAGTTGATGGTAATTATTTAGGGAAGCACTACTTGATCGTCAGGTTTCTGAGAGGTGCAAGGAGGTTAAACCTCCACAGATCGTGCCTCATCCCCTCGTGGGACCACTCTGTAGACTTTTGAGCCCCTAGAGTCAGCTGAGCTTAAACTCTCTTTGAAGACTGCCCTCTTGACGGCGCTCACTTCCATCAAGGGTAGGGGACCTGCAGTGGTTCTCTGTCAGCGAAACGTGCCTGGAGTTTGGTCTGGGTTATTCTCACGTGATCCTGAGACCCCGACCGGGTATGTGCTCAAGGTTCCCATGACACCATTTAGGGATCAGTTGGAGAACCTGTAAACTCTGCCCCAGGAGGAGGCAGACCCAGCCTTGGCATTGCTTGGAGTCCAGTGCAAGCTTTGCACATCTACTTGGATCGCACGCAGAGTTTTAGACGCTCTGAGCAGCACTTTGTCTGCTTTGGTGGACAGCAGAAAGGAAGCACTGTCTCCAAACAGAGGATTACCCACTGGATCACTGATGCTATCATTATGGAATATCATGCTCAGGACGTGCAGGGCTACATGCCCATTCTACCAGGAGTCTGATGGCCTCCTTGGCTCTGACCAATGGCACCTCTTTAGCAGACATTTGTAGAGCAGTGTGCTTGGCAATACCTAACACCTTTGCGAGATTCTATAATCTCTGGGTTGAGCCGGTCTACGACCAGGTAAGTTCTGGGACAGCTGGCCGGGTGTACCACTTGTGTATAGCACCTTTCCCCTCCCCTGAGGTGAAGATGTGCGCTCTTACTCCCAGTCATGTTCACAAATTCGTGGACCCTGCTTGCTCTTCCTCAGCCCTGTTGCGGCAAGTTTAAGGAGAAACTCACTGCAGGCCCAGTAGGAGGTAGGAGCTCCACATGCGCTGGTTGCCCCGTACGCAACCCTGTGTGATGTATTTTCCTGCAAAAAGGTTTCCCCATTGGTAAACCAAGTCTTCCTTGGGAAGAGGTCCCTGGTCACAGTTATTGTAGAAATCCTCCCCACCTGGGTAGGACCTGCCACGGGACTTTTCCACATGAGATGCTTCCAACAAGGTTCGGTAAGACCATGTGACGTATTTCCACTCAAATACCCCCCCCCCCCCCCCCTTTGGTCACTGCAGTGTCCTCCTCAGAGGTGTGTGGGGCTCCCAAAGACGACCCCTAGTGTCACTACATCGACACAAAGTCTCGTTCCCTCCATCATACGACAGTAACCGAGACGTTTTCAAGAAAATCATTTAAAAAACACCTTAAAAGATTTATACATTGAAGAGTCTTTTTTTACTTATTTGTATTTAAAATTTGGATAACCAAAATTATTGACCCATTTCTGTAACTGCTGATATCCTGGGATTTTCACGCACAACAGTATCCACTGATTACTCAGAATGGTGGCAAAAACAAAAACTAGTGAACAGCAGTTCTGTGGATTGAAATGCCTTGTTGATGAGAGAGGCCAGATCAGTTCGAGCTGACAGAAAGGCTATGGTAACTCAGATAACCACTCTGTACATAGGTGTCATTTACACTGGGGACATGTCCCCACCACTTTTTGAAAGCATTTGGTTAAAATGTTCTGAAAAACCAAGCGAACCAAGAAATGTTAAAGGTGTATTTGCACAAAAGATAACATGCAATGCAGTTTAGATACAGAAAGAAACAATGTCCAAAAAAAGTAACTTAAACAAAAAAACTATTATTGATTCTAAAATTACCCAAAAACATGCATGCGCCAATCAGTAACTTGAACACATTCTTGACAAAGTTTCTTCTTGTCCAAGTTATCCATTCTCTCTCTGTGAACATGACAAACAGCCACACTGTTGAGTCGGGTTTGTGACATTGAAGAGCGCAGCCAGATCTTCAGGCGTCTCTGAAGCTTCTCTCTGCTTCAGCAGATGAGGCAGGAACAACGAGCAACAAACGCAGAAGTGCCTCAACTTAACTGAAGAGACAACAGACCTCGAGAACCATGTTCCTCATGATTTCTGACACTTCTGTGCAGGTTTTGTAGGTGTAATTGGCAGTGAACATGGCCAGCTGCACCTTTAGGGACTGGAACTGCAGCTCTGGATACAGGTCAACCACGTCATCAACTTGACCAGAGAGTAGGACTTTCTCCAGCTTGACCAGGTGCTGTAGCCCTTCCTGTTCAAACCGCTTTGTCAGCTGTGTTGTTACAATGTCAAGGATTGGAAGAATTGTACATGGTAGTACTCCTGATTTGTGGATGGAACATAGGGCTCAGCTGGGCCAGCATGTCTCCTCTGTGGCTTTTGTAAGTGTGGCATCTTTATTGGTTCGATGTCCAAAGACGTGTTGACTGGCCTACGCTATGCCCATTCTTTATGCGCCATTATTCAATATTTTTCCCATCCTGCCGTAATTTTTTTTCATCTGATCTTTTGTCCCCACCACTTTTCAACACAAACTGACGCCCATGACTCTGTACAATTGTAGTGAGCAGAATAGCATCTCAGAATAAACAACACGTTGAACCTTGAGGCGGATGGGCTTCAACAGCAGAAGACCACAGTGTTCCTAATAAAGTGCTAAGTGAGTGTATTTTTGCCAAACATTCATGACCAATAAACCACAATTCTAATTATTTTCCACTGGGACACATTTCGCCCCCCTCAAAGAAAGTTTTAGGAAATTGATGCATTTGCACTGTAACATTATTATTTTCATGACATTCATTTCTCCCCAAATTCTCACATTTCATTTTTGAGCTTTTTTGGAATTGGAGAAAAAAATCATAATGCATCTTAATGGTCCTAAAAATAGAACTTAATTTTCCTAAAGCAAATATAATACATTTTATTATTATTATTATTATTATTATAGTATTGCTAAGAACTGACTCGAAAGAACATATCACTGACAAATCAGACATCACTTTGGCTAGTGAGCAGGTTTTACTAAACACAGTTAGCAAAATTTCATGACTGAAGTGTTCTGTCCTAATGATAATGCTCAGCCCATAAGAATAATGAACTGCCATGTTTTATCCAGCATCTCTACATTGTTTGCTCTCATGGTATAGGTGTCTGTGCTATAAGGTGTAGCACTGTAAATTGAAAGTTCTTTTCACTATGTAGCTAATGCTAATTAAAAAGAATTAAAAAGATATGTACTGTAAATCAGCTCTAAAGGTACAGACCAGGTCTGCTTTTTGCAGCTTGCATTAACATTTCTGCTATTAGTATAGCTACTAATAGCTCTGAGCATCACTAAAATGTATTGGCTATATTAGACCCAGAGATTGATGGGGAAAGTACTTTTCTTTTTTTTTTCTTCTTTTTTTTTACATTGAATAGGCCTGATGTCGATAAAATAGAAGAAAGTTTGGTTTTACTCTCTGAAGCCATAGAAAAAGCTTTTTTTTTTCAAAGTGATTTTTTGCTAGCTTATGCTAGACTTGGGGTGCATTCCATTCAGAAGTGCTCATCCCTATGCCCTATTACCTTCAAAGATTTTACCATCCACTGTGAGAGCTTTGGAAGGGTGAAAGGTGTGGGGCTCAATAATAAAGTTTATTCAAAACACAAATTTGTGTAATTTTTATAGGAAATTCAGAATGACTTTTGATAGTTTTCACTTCAGTGGCCTTCGGAGGCTGATTTAGCCTGTTTGGAATGCAGGTTTGGACTGCCCACTGCCTTGAACAACATGCCCCCTCTCCTAAAAAAACCCCCGCCCTCCAAAGGCATGTCAGCCAATCTATTGTCAGCAAACTCAAAAACATAAAAGGCAGAGAGGAAGAGAGATTACTTAAATTGGTTATGTTCAGGCCAGGCCTAAGGCTATGTGAACAGCCTAAGTTGGTTTGCTGGTCTAAGTTGGTTTATACTGATCTGGTCACCCGATCAGGCTAAGATGGTGTTTAGCTGGTTTAGCTGGTCAGCCAGCTGATCTGCAAGTCTGAAGTGCTGACAAGTACCCAGAACCCCTCTAAAACCATCAAACTAGCAGAGACCAGCTGATGCTATCATTTCTTGTTTGTGTGTTTGTTTTCATAAAGTTAATCACATTCCTTTTGTTCCCAGACAAAGCCAAGGACAAACAGGTATTCTTTTTTTCAATGTTATTTATAGGTAAATGTATTCAGAGATCAGTGGAGGGGTAAGGTATTAATTTTATGTTATGTAACTTTGGGAACGGTTCTTAGAAACTTCTGAGTCATTAAAATGTGGCCGAGCTTCCCTTATGCCTCTGTAATGCGCGACTCCTGCAACTCTTTTTAATGATGCTGCATTCTATGCTACCAAATACTCGGGTGTTTTAATTAGATATATTTGCTTTAAAGTTAAAATTTATCTCCACTAAAACAGTGTAATCATACCAGCCAGGGCAGGCTAACCATCTTGGCTAAAATACCCCTGTCACAACATGTTTAATTATCCTGTTAGCAATTTCCAACACTAAGCATAGTCTACGTTGCAGTTGTTTATAAAAGAAGTGAACTTTCATGAACATAGGAATTGTGCATTGAATTCCCAGGGCCTGAAGACAGCCATACTTTGTTGTCAAGTAAAGCATTGCTCCAATAAATATACCAAACAAATATTATCATTATTATAATTACTATCACAATAATTGGCTCTTTACAATGACTAATGTGTACTTGACTGCAACGTGCATCTGGACATTTGCCAGGCTAATGCTCTTCTCCAAATTTTGTCATTTGATGAAATACTGCTGCCATGATCGCTAGAAAATATCTCTAGACTCTACGCCATAGCCTGACACTTCTCCAAAAAATGTAACTACGTGTGGCATCTAAGCAGAGCACAACAACTGTGATAGGTCTGTTTTGTAACCAGAGAACCTCCCAAAGGATAATTAGAAAGATATCTGAGGTAGTGGGTGGTTAGTAAAAAAAGGATGCTGGAGGGTTGCATTGAAATATCTGTTTATCAAATTTCCCCCAGATTGTTCAACTTCGAACTGCTTGCATTTTCCATCTTCTCATCCAAATAATTTCACATGTGGCATAAAAAGCCTTTAGCGATACCAATACAAAGGATCATGAGATCTAGTTTAGCTGCACAGATACAAGAGGGGTTAAATAGAGATAAAAAAATAAATAAAAAGCAGACAAATCTGTCAGGGTTTTGATCAGAGAGCTCTGAGCTGACAGGGCACATCCAAGATGGATGTAAATGAAATCAGGCACTGTAAAGGCAGAGCTTTCTGTCAAGCTTCAACCGTGATGCATTTATAATGTAACAGCAGGGAAATCCATACATAGCGCTGAGAAAAAACCTAATGGGAACATAAGAAATACTTAAACCAGGGCACAGAATTATATCTCAAACAGGTTATGCATTTGAAACTGATACACATAAGATAATTAAATACTAATTAAAGGGATATTTTACCAAAAAAAAATTCTAAATAATAATAATTATATCATGATTTAGAGCAAAGAGGAAGATAGATTTTGTGAAAGAGATTTCTTTATAAGTTGCTTCTCCATTTCTTCTCTGCTGCTGTTCTAATTAATGAAGCTCGAGTTTGCCCCCTAGTGTTCATGCTATTCTCCTGAGGACTTGAGTGCAAATATAAATGACCCCCTTCCCCCACAATGCAATATACTGCAGATAACTTTCCCTCCACTCAACATTGATCATTTGATTTTGTGCCTATGAGTTATGTAATACCTTTGAGTTGGAGAGTTAGTGGTTTAATATGCAGTCAATCTATTCCTTTACATTGGCCTTCAGAACAGAATCAAAGTCACTTAATGCAAAATCTTGCTCGAGAATAGCTTTTGTATACATGTCCCATGACACATGGCCAAGATTTGCATTATATTATGCTAAAAATGACAAACTCAAACCAGTTCAGCTTATGTATGATTCTTGTTATGTTTGACTTAATGCCTCTTCCTGCTTTTAATATATATATCAAACCTAAGCCATGCTGTGTTGCCCAAGCTTTTTCAGATCATATAGCAGCTTTTAATTCTGGCATATCAAAATTGACCCTATTTGCTGTCTTAAAACACATTCCTGGTCCTAATGTGCATGATATGTCAGTGCGTGTTATTCCAAAGAAAAAAAAATAGCTTTCGTAACCAAATATTGACTTGATTTGTCTGAAACAACTTTCCTTTTGGCTGACGTCACCTAGGCCAGAAATATTGTGAAAAAATGGAGCGCAACAGTGCCCGCCCACTTTAAAGTACACTCACTGATCACTTTATTAGGAACACCTGTACACCTACTTATTCATGCATTTTTCTAATCAGCCAATCATGTGGCAGCAGTGCAATGCAGAAAATCATTCAGATATGGGTCAGGAGCTTCAGGTAATGTTCACATCAACCATCATAATGATGTGATATCGACCATGGCATGATTGTTGGTGTGGGATTTTAATGCGCAACAGTCTCTAGTTTACTCAGAATGTTGCCAAAAACAAAACAACATTCAGTGAGCGGCAGTTCTGCAGATGGTCAATGGAGAATGGCCAGACTGGTTAGAGCTGACAGAAAGGCTACAGTAACTCAGATAACCACTCTGTACAATTGCAGTGAGCAGAATAGCATCTCAGAATGCACAACACATCGAACCTTGAGGCGGATGGGCAACAACAGCAAAAGACCACATCGGGCACTTTATTAGGACCATAATGTTCCTAATAAAGTGCTCAGTGAGTGTATTTTTACCACTCATTTTTTAACATAGGGATTTCATTAAATCCTTCATAAGAGTTCTAAGCCATGATCCAACCCAAACGAACCAGGTCAAATTTCGATCTGAAGCAAAAAAGCATTTGAAAACTTGACAAAAAGTCAAAGATTTTGTTTACATAATGTCTTTCATGAGAGAATGAACAACAATCCTGTCAAGCAATGCAAATGCAGAATCAATTTAAAAACAATGGAAAATATAACACTATTAATTTAAATGACTAATTATTAGTATAGAAACAATTTTTCAGATAAGTCTGTACAAATATACAAGTAGTTTGAAAGTGTAAGGATACTGACTCGACTGAGTCATTCGCAGTGCATCATGGAAGTGGGTGGTTGCTGAAGAGCTCTTTTGGGGTGCTTTGTTAGCCCTGATTCTCTGATTGGTGGATTTCCCCACTCAGGAATATGGGTAGTGTAGTTCTTCACCAGTAATTCCACTATTAGTCACGATTTAAAATTTTAAGATTTAATTACCATTACCATACCAGCATATACCATTGATTAACAATCTCAATGCTCACAGTAGGTCTGTCTTTAAATGGGTATATGTTATTGTTAAATATCAATTCGCCTATGGAGAAAATTAATGGGATTTTCACTTCTGCAACCAGGCCTTGCACTATAGCCAAATAGCTTTTAAGGCATTGTTTTAGGCTATTGCTGTAGGTAATGCAGCCTGCCTAAAATCTCACCAATGAATTAACAGAGTAATTTAATGTTAGTTAACGTTAATATAATATTTGTCATGGCAATAATAACAAATAACAACAGATTTGGAAAAGCAATGATCTTATTATTCAATCAATTCAAAATGAATAAAACCTTATTGTTTAGACACAAAACAAAATCTCTGTTGCACATGTGCACATTGAAGGTGCAGTGCAGGTAATTTTTTTATACGAGCTTTGGCAGTAGAACAGTGTTGAGTAGCGGGAGTTGGAAGTAGTTAGGAAATCCAGTGGATTTGTATCGAGACGGACTAGTGCTCATTACAGAGAGAAAGAGATAGCAGGCGTTCTCCTTTTATTTTCCATCCATCTATGTCTGTCTGTCTATCTATTTATCATGTCTGTCTATCCTCTCTGCATCAACTTCAGCAGAATCCTCCATTTATATTCAAGAACAGCACAAAACCGATAGAATATCCCCCTGCAGACTATGCACACAAACATTTAAGGATTCTCTGCTCATTTCATGATGCAATTTAGATGCATTGTGAAAATCACACCCATCACAGTTCTAACACATCCTGCAATATGACTTCAAGAGAGCAGATTGATTTTATCTGCAATTCCTCTATTTTGCTGTTGGCACGATTGTGACAAAAGACCGTCCTGTATATTAGTGACCTTTTTCAGTGCAGAGTTTGTTCACTGGCCATCTGATGCATATGTAACATATAAGTGACAAGAGCTGGCTGAAAATTGGCAGGTTCAATCTGATTGTGTGGCACTAAACTATTTACGGTTGTAGGTGGAGTGGCAGTCTGCATGGAAAAAAAGTCATGCTTACTAGTTAATACAATGAGTACATTTGATGAATAACTACTGTAGTTACTGGATTAGCAAGATGGACTAGTGCTCATTACAAAGAGAAAGAGATAGCAGGCTTTCTCCATTTTTCTATCCATAAATCCTTCCATCATCAGTCAGTCAGTCTGTCTGTCTGTCTGTCTGTCTGTCTGTCTGTCTATCTATCTATCTGTCTATCTATCTATCTATCTAGCCTCTCTGCATCAACTTCAGCAGAATCCTCCATTTATATTCAAGAACAGCACAAAACCGACAGCATATCCCCCTGCAGACTATGCACACAAACATTTAAGGATTCTCTGCTCATTTCTTGATGCAATTAGATGCAGTGTGAAAATCACACCCATCACAGTTCTGACACATCATACAATATGACTTCAAGAGAGCAGATTGATTTTATCTGCAATTCCTCTATTTTGCTGTTGACAAGATTGTGACAAAAGACCGTCCTGTATATTATTGACCTTTTTCAGCACAGAGTTTGTTCACTGGCCATCTGATGCATATGTAACATAGAAATGACAAGAGCTGGCTGAAAATTGGCAGGTTCATTCTGATTGTGTAGCACTAAACTATTTCTGGTTGTAGGTGGAGTGGCAGTCTGCATGGAAAAAAAAGTCATGCTTACTAGTTAATACAATGAGTACATTTGATTAATAACTACTGTAGTTACTGGATTAGCAAGATGGACTAGTGCTCATTATAGAGAGAAAGAGATAGCAGGCTTTCTCCTTTTTTTCTATCCATACATCCGTCCATCCATCAGTCTGTCTGTCCGTCTGAAGAACTACAATAGTTACTGGATTTGCCAAATTTTGCCAGTTTAGTGGCATCAAATATTTTAAAGGTACTCAGAGTTCTGTTTGAGGCACGTAAATTAGATATCCACTGGCAGAAATGAACAGAAATTTCCATTGTGTAAGTACATTTTGGGTTCACATTTCTGTGTAAAAATTAATTTTAATTAAAAGTAACTATTTAAGATTAACCCGCTGTAAAGGGATTTAGACGGGCATGGAGGAGGCGAGAACTGGCTTGATGATATAATATTTTAATTATAAACTTATTATAAACAAAAGACAAACACACAAATGACGGACATGTCCGTAAACGATCTCTCTCTCGTCACACCACCGTCTGCCATCGGCCTTTATCCCTCTCAAGGCTTAATTAGCCTGACAAGGGACCGGGTGTGTATAATCACAACCCGGCCCCGCCCTCCGCCCTGCCACATTCCTCCCTCGTTCTCTCAGGCTGGGGAGCCCCCGGTCTTACGTACACCCCCCCCCGCCCCCTCTTTAAGCCCAATCTGCTGGAAGGTCATCCCCGTCTACCTGGACGAGGGAGGGGACAAGGGGAGGGAAACAGAAATAATTAAAATGGGGGGGGGGGGGGGGGTACTTCCTGTAAAAGTGTAGTACCCCCCCAAAAAAAACACTGTAAAATTTAAACGAGAAGGAAAAGGCCAACGCAGAGCGGCAGTGAGATAGAGAGAGAGAGAGATGAAAAAAAAAACCTCCGATACACCTTCGCATGGTCCTCGATCACTTCTCCACCCTCTCAGGCGGACGACAGCCACTTCTCCCTGGGCGGACCGGAGTCAGACTCATGACCTCCGGAGGGCAGAACGCCCCTCCGCGTTCTCGGCGACTCATGGGTACACTCCTCCGCCCCTGGCAGCTGCCCGGGGAGAGACTTCCCTACTCCCCTCACGGACGGCGGTCTTCCTTCGACCCCTCCGCGTTTCTGGGGGATGGCAGGGCTCTCCTCCGCCCCTGGCAGCGGCTCCATCGCTCCAGGCGGTCGGGGCGGTCGGTCTACTCCCTCCCCCGGTGGATGGCAGCGGCGCTGCCCTGGGTGGACGGCAGTGTCGAGGGCTCCGCGACGGGCATCCCTCCTCCTTCCTGGGTTTCGCCACTAGTGAAAGGGGATTTAGATGGGCAAGGAGGAGGCGAGAACCGGCTTGACAATATAAATAATATTTTAGTTATAAACTTAAACAAAATACACACACACACACACACACACACACACACACACACATATACACACATATATATATATATATATATATATATATATATATATATATATGACGGACATGTCCGTAAATGATCTCTCTCTCATTGCACCAACGTCTGCCATCGGCCTTTATCCCTCTCAATGCTTAATTAGCCTGATAAGGGACCGGGTGTGTATAATCACAACCCGGCTCTGCCCTGCCGCACCTGCCCATAAACAGCATGTAAAAACAATATTCTTCCTGTCTAAGTGGTTATTTCTTGGCCAGAATAAGTGAAAAGTGGACCAAACTTTATGCCCATTGTCAAAAGTCTGGATATGCATGACTAAACTCTGGGTTAGTCATCATAGGAATATCACAGCAATGCTTTTGAAAGCTGCAGTCTCATTCCTGCTGTGGTAATTACAAAGATGAATCCATATCTAACACACAGGCTTAACCGAGTCATGCTCTGGGTTACAATTAATAAAAACAAAACAATTCCCCTCTCATGTTACTTTAAAGCCCACTAATTAAAGCTTTAGGACAGTCTCCCAGATGTAGGCATCTAACTAATGACTGGCATCATTTAAACCAAGGAGGGCCATGCCAACCCAAATTTACTCATACCAGACCTGACGTCCTCTTCCCATTTATCATTATAACCCTACGACTGCTTGTGATCTAGAGGTGCTATACACCTCTCTTTATGGTTTTTTCATTGGGGCGTGACCTCACGTCCAGTAGAACTTGTGGGTCAGTGGTTTGTTTTGTCAGAAATATGTGTGTGTACTTGAGAATGGGTTTGGTCTTATACGTCAGTTGTTTGTCTGTGCTTAAAGACTGACAACATTAATCGCACATGCCACTAGACAAACAAGTAAATCAGAACTGTCTACATAAAAAGGGCCCTTTCTTGACCTGACAAAATTTTCAATAGATGTTAAATAAAATCAATACACTGGTTTAAACTACAGTATAATCAATAATCGCACCCAGAGGAAATTTTATAACTCAATCTATGAAGAGGAGACTTCATAGAGTTCTCAAAATTTTCCTCAGTTTAGTGGGCTCATGTATTTTACTCATTGCATAGCAAAATACATGTTTTCAGTTTTTAAGTTAGTAAAAGAATGAGCTTTGTTCTTGGTCACAATTGCAACCAATGGGAAACTACAGTGTCTAATTGTGCACAGTTCTTACATTTTACATTTATGCATTTGGCAGACACTTTTATCCAAAGTGACTTACAGAGCCCTTATTACAGGGACAATCCCAGATCAACCTGGTGTTAAGTGCTTTGCTCAAGGACACAATGGTGGTGGCTGTGGGGATCGAACCGACACTTAATAGTCTACCCTTTCATGTATAGCTGACAATTCTGTGTAAAATATATCAACAGCACTATTTAGAACTTTACATTTCAAACTAAATTTCATTCACAAATGTAACCGGTAGGTTTAATGGGTTAGCTACATTGAAATATCAACATTATCTCACAACTAAGCACAAATGAGAGAGCAGTTGACATAGAGTGAGAGTATAGAGTTAAAAAAAGGTGATATAGATAACACCCCCCCCCCCCCCCCTGTGAAGATGGAGAATTATGCAAAAATCTCAATTTGCTCTCGATTTAATTATACTGCTGTCTAGAAAAAAAACCCAAAAAAACAGTTGAGATATTAGAGATCTCACCCCCCAGGCAGGCCTATTGTCCATTAAGAATTTGGCCACCACCAGCATCTTACATTTGCTTTATGACACTTCCGGTTAGTTTTAGGTTTAAGATTTAGAGTAATGGGGTAGGTTTTGTTGATTTAAAACTTGATAGAGCACTAAAGCACAGTCTCACATACTTTCTCACAGCAAAATTCCAGTGGTGAAGAATTTCGTTCAAGTTTGGTTAACTTTAGTGAACGGTGCATCATACACAGCAGCACTGAATCTGAACAATGTGCATGGATGTAATTTTAGCGTTGAGTTTCTTTTTAACTGAAGTCTCACAGAGTATAAAAAGCAGCATTAAAAAGAGGCTGCTTGACCATTATATTTTTGCTGGTTTCACTCACGCTCAATGTCTGCTCATGCCATCTTTGCCCTTGGAATTTCACCGTGCAAAGATGTGCGTGACCTTGCCTTTAACCTTAAAAATATCATCTGTTTGGGGAAAACTCACTTTTTGCACTACAGTGGACATTAGAAACTGTGATATGTGCTAGGAGCCACGTAATATTTCGAAAAATATTGCCACATTCATGTTTTAAATTTTTTTTAATGATAAATCGGCCATTGCCGATAATTAAAAAATTCTGATATATCGGTCGACCATTAGTACAGGTGTTCCTAATAATCAGTGAATGTATATTAAATATTACTGCAGTACATTATAACAGCTAAAAACATCAGAGAGTTTTATACAGAGAACATTTTAGTTTGGGTTTGCTTACATTGGATTGACTGACATGGGCAGTGTAGGATTTTAAATAGTGGGCATGTGGTTAAAGGGATGGGGGTGGTCCAATTCAGCTGCCAAGTTAAAATTTTTCCGTTTGACTGATTTATTTCTTGAGCGTGCTAAGAATCACCTGCTTGCTTGTGAAGCGACTGAGATATGTAAACGACCAGTCACGGTTAATTTTCTTGTTACATGCCATCGTGTTACTACAATAATACACCGGTGTGCAACACAGTCTCATTTAAACGATTCGCATATCAGATTCACTACAGATACGTTTGAGCTCATAATGTTAATAATCTTGCCTGTTTCATTCTCCCTCTCTCTCTTAAACAGTTCCCTGTAACTTTTAACTGTCTTGTCTAATGATAATAAGGCAAATATCAATAAAACAAATATCATGTACCATCTGCAAATATGCACATATCTCGTTTAAATAGATGTAATAACCCAACCTCACTCAACTTCAGCAGATCCTGTATCCTGTGAAGTACTCATTTATTTACATCTAAAGCACGTATTCTAACAGTCACTCCTCAACAGTTCCCCTGTCACCTTTCTTTTATAATGAGAAAATGCAAATATCAATAAAACTTGTATCATATACCATTTGCAAAAGTGAAAATATCTAATTTCAGAAATATCAGATTTAATTCACAAACCTCACGAAAATCCAGCATTTTCTTCCATTTGAGCGCTCATCTAATATCTTCCGTGTGCATTCTATCATCAATAATCAAAACTTAAAGGAATAGTTCACCCAAAAATAAATATTTGCTGATAATTTACTCCAAGATGTATCTGAGTTTCTTTCTTCATCAAAACAGAGTTTAAGATTTTTAGGATTTCATCAACCATTAACTGATTAGGCAGCATGGTAGCAAGTCAGCTGACTACTTTTCCAGATGCAGCCCAAGGTAAAAGCGCTTCATGTGTGCTATAAGAAAATGTCTTATTCACTATGCACTGTATGCACAATTGGTTTGATTCTGTATTTTTTGAGAAAATGCAATTGCTATCGTGGACTTGCCATCCATGGTTGCTGGACTACTATGTGTACTGTTATTTCCTGCATCCTAATATATTACAAATTTCTTCATGTGCAAATAAATTACTAAAATTGAATGACTAAACATAAATCTGAAGAAACTGCAAGGCACCATTTAAAATATAATATTAGTAAATATAGTGCAAAATAAGAGTTTTTATATATATATATATATATATATATATATATATATATATATATATATATAATTTAGCAATTTTATGTTTGTTATTTACTATATTAAATAGTGTGATATATCGGCATTGTATCAGCCTATTGGCCACCCTGCACTCTGGATATTGGCATCGGCATTGGCCATTAAAAACCCATTACTAACCTGTATATCTAATATGACAATCACGTGGCAACAGTGCAATGCATAAAATCATGCAGGAATGGGTCAGGAGCTTCAGTTAATTTTCACATCAACCATCAGAATGGAGAAAAAAAATTCATCTCATGGATTTTGACCGTGGCATGATTGTTAGTGACATCTGGGCTGGTTTGAATATTTCTGTAACTGCTAATCTCCGGTGATTTTCATGCACAACAGTCTCTAGAGTTTACTCAGAATGGTGACAAAATAAAAAAACATCCAGTGTGCATCAATTCTGCAGACAGAAACGTCTTGTTGATGAGAGTGATCAACGGAGAATAGCCAGAGTAGTTTTAGCTAACAGAAAGGCTATGTTAACTCAGATAACCACTCTGTACAATTGTAGTGAGCAGAATAGCATCTCAGAATACGCAACACATTGAACCTTGAGGCAGATGGGCTACAACAGCGGAAGACCACGTAGGGTTCCACTTCTGTCAGCCAAGAACAGAAAGGTGAGGCTGCAGTGGGCATAAGCTCACCAAAACTGGACAGTTGAAGACAGGAAAAATGTAGCCTGGTCTGATAAATCTCAATTTCTGCTGGGGCACACAGATGGTAGGGTCAGAATTTGGTGCATGAATCCATGGACCCAACCTGCCTTGTGTCAACAATCCAGGCTGGTGGCGGTGGTGTAATTGTGTTGGGAATGTTTTCTTGGTACACTTTGGGCCTGTTAATACCAGTCAATCATCACTTGAATGACACAGCCTATTTGAGTATTAATGCTGACCATGTGCATCCACCTTTATGGATACAATTCACCCATCTTATAATTGCTGCTTCCAGCATGATAATGCACCATGTCTCAAAGCAAAAATCATCTCAAACTGATTACATGAATATGACAATGAGTTCACTATTCTTCAGTGGCCTTCCCAGTCTGAGACTGAATCCAATAGAACACCTTCGGGATGTGGTTGAATGGGAGATTCACAGCATAAATGTGCAGCTGACAAATCTGCAGAAATAGCATGACGCAATCATGTCAACACAGGCCAGAATATCAAAGGAATGTTTACAACATCTTGTGGAATCCATGCCACATATAATTGAGGATGTTTTGAGAGCAAATGGAGGCCCTGCCTAGTATTAATACAGTGTTCCTAATAAAGTTCTCAGTGAGTGTATGTTGATTCTTCAAAAATTATTTTGTAGATGAACGGTTGAGTGTAATGAGTTTTTATTGCACTGTTTGGGTTGTTCTGAGTGTCTTTTGTAGTTTGATAGATTCACTTTGAAACAACAACAGTTAGACAGATGAAGCTGTCAGTTTAAAAAAAAAAATAAGCAGCCCACTGTTCAAAACACAATTACAGACAGAATTTTCTGGGGATATTTCATATTCATAGTATGGAATTGGACTTTTCAAGACTGATTCTCAAAGATATTATGAATTACTGACTGGGAACATTTGCTAGGTGATATCCACTCCACTGAAGCGAAGAGGCTTTGTAGCACATTATTGAAAACAAGTGCTCATCCCGCAATATATCTCTTCTGAAATGTATTAGAAATTGTAATATAACAAATTGTCTTTGCATTTGAGGAATCTCTTTTTGCTCCCCTTTATTATATTAAGATACAAGGCTCCACCAAGGAATTACATAGACTTAAGCTGGCTTGAAGAATCAGTCAAAGAGAAATGACCTGGTGAATGTCTTTTTGAAAGTTCTGGATACAGTTCAGCAAGCTAAAACGTCTTGCCACATGCAACCTGCATGTTGCATCTAGGTTACAATAGTAACCTAGATGTTCCCTGTCTGCAGCTCACTTCGACGTTGTGTCGAAGAAGCGACACTGGGGTCCATATTTAATCATGCCATGCATGCAGGTGTGGGCAGGCAGTTGCGTGCCAAGGTGACAGACCGCGTCAGACTGCATGCACCCTTCTTATCTCCATAAGATCGTCATAACCTTCTGGTTCCCTACACCCCGAAGGGGGAAACAAGGCGACGTGCCAAGCATGGGAGCAAGTCACGCCAGCCACGCCTTTTCTCTCTCTATGTTTCTCGCATAGAGTTTAAAGCGGCTGGGGTCGTCTTAACGCTATCACATGCATCGGGGAAGGCGTTCTTTTCCCAATTCCTATTCTTTCATGGGGAAAAGACCCTGTGGAGACCACACCTGCCCAGGCTGGTGGGTTTCCAGGTTGGTGGGTTTCCAGGTTGCATGTGGAAAATGTCACGGTGGTAGAGCCTACCTATTGAGAGGGAGGAGTTGCTACAAACACAGAGACCAGGGGGCAGCGGGAACCGCCCAAGGGAGACGCGGGTCCACTCGCAAGGTGAACGTACCACGGAAAATACACAGTAATTGAAAGTCATTGTTGTTGTAGCACTTCTAGAGTTCATTTCACCAGAAATCTGTAGTGATATGTACAATGAGCCATGGAAAATCATTGTGCAAAACTGTAGGTAAATTAACATGATTCTATGAGACCAGGTTGAGAACAACATTGGTCAACCAGTATCTTCAAAAAGATCATGAAACCAACTTCATAAACATCATAAACTAACTAAACGTTGGTCTGTTAAGCAGGACTGTGTTCATTCTCTTTATCTGCACAATTTATTTAAAAGATGGGCTTCCTATTCACATATTCTCTCTGTTCATAATGTAAAAAGCTAAAATTCAGAGGTCTTTTGGGGTAACGGTTTCAGGCACTGTCTCATTTAGTATTAGGGGTTAGGGTTAGGTTTGTTATGAGGTATCATAGGAAATGTTTGCCAAAACTGTCTTTTTTTGGTTCTCCTGCGTCACATTGTGAGTGATTTTTGATCATTGGTAATTAAAGGATCTCCGCTATTTTTCTTCTCTCTAATCCTCTGTCCTCTACTCATTATGATTCAATAAAGCATAGCAAACAAAGGCTGAGATTCCCTCTATGATACCTAAACCTATTATCTCAGCATCTCTACCAGTTCAGCCAAAAAAGAAAGGACACATATTCCAGAAAGAATATACTGTATATTATGAATGAGCAACATGCATGCATTTCACACACACACAAAAAGCATTTGGTCGACAAGATGGTCTTTTGGATGCTCGGTTTAAAATGATGTTTTCAAAGGTTTTAAAATTAAGCAAGATCATGCAAATCACCATCAATCTTATTTGATAAACTTAAATGGCAAAATCAGAGACCATTCAAAGGAACACTACAGTCATGTTCTTTCTTTTTCCTTTTCATTCATGCTTAATGGATGCTGAGCTAGATTGGAAAAAGCATTAACAGAGTCCACCTGGAAAGAAGCTCTTTTAATTAGTTCCATATAGAAACTTGTGAGTCTTCACATCTGTTTGAACAAGGATCAAGTCCATAAACAGTACAATGTTTAGGGTAGACCGGTGAATATTTCTTAGGCAAGGTTTATTTTCGAAAGACAATTTCTGAATAGGCACAAACCTTTAAGTGTTGGCTACAAAACAGCCATTGAATATTTTCCACTGTTATTACCCAGGAAAAAAAATATCACTGAACACACGTTAACCTTTTGTGACAGCATGTCCCAATAGTGGGCATGTTGTGAACTTTAGAGGGGAACCCCACCACCACATTCCCCCATCACCACACCACCACCAAAACAAAATATACACCTTTATAAATTGCACTAAATGGCCTATTGTAGGCTTTTTACCTGAATGTAAAAATTAAACAATTATGAAGCACAAAACCATTCATGAAGGTAACATGCAAAAATATCAAATCATTGTTTTGGCAAACAAATATTGTACCTGATACATATATAAATGAATAAATACACTGTGCTCTGACCTGATATTTATAAAACAAACCCACACACTTTTGGTTAAAATCTACCTTCATTATACAGTAGATCATTGCCTGACTGTATGGCTTTGTTGTTTTAACATCATGCAATTCCGCGTACAAATGCATGGATGTAGTATTTTGGCATTGCTATACGCAACGCATAATTTAATAAATTGAAACCGACTGAAAACTGTTCATAAGACTCTAGACCAGGCAACCTAAGGCACACGTACCAGCACTGGCACGCGGAGGGGTAATCACTGGCACGCTAGCAACAGCGAGAGAGTGATCACGCATCATGTTTTCATGAGCTGAATGGAAGGCTAAAGAAAAAGTTAAAATACAACCGACAAACTCGTGCAGCACATGCAAGCCATTTGTACATCACAAGTCGGCAGTGCATCACTTTCGGTTTATCACGTGAGTAAATGCGCTCGCTGTGCTTTGGTCAGGCTACGAGGATGACAGCCTACATTCCGTGTTTCATTTGTTTCTTTTTGCTTTCAGGAAAACACATCATGTAATAAAGAAAACACCACTATTAATCCTTGAAATTTCCAACACAGCACACAGGTACACCATCCTTAAACCACGGTCACATTCAAAATTACATTAAAAGATTAAAAGAGAAAACATAAACCCACATCTAGGTGTTTAAAACATAAATTAAACTTGGAAATAAAGTTTTCGGATTTTGCAGTTGCGGGGGGTGGGGGGTTGTGTTTTGGCAAAAACATGGGCCGGGAAAAGTTTGCCGACCCCTGCTCTAGACTGTCATTTAAGAGTTAAACTTCTGGCTCATGAGTCTCCTTTACATTTTTTCATTGAAACCTGTTTATGAGTCTAGTTTTGTTTGATGTGCCGCTTTATAAAATTCACAATTCACACGGCAGCGTACTGATTAACATGATGTCCACATATGTGGATTTTGGGATATAATAATTATTCTGTTCGTTTTTTAAATAACTTTCAACATTAACACACCTGTGGTTAATTTTGCATCATTTTAATATAAATTTTGCTATATTCTTTTTGTGTTATCACTGTTCAATACGGTATTATTAAATCAACATAAGTAAATCCATTCCTATATTCACTGTGCAATTTCACAATAAGAATCAATGGATTCATCCAAAAATTTTGCTTTCAGAGGCTTTAATGGAGTTTGTACGAAAGTCCATTCACTCCTAAAATCCTAACAAAAGTTCAGTTTCAGGTTGCAGATTATGTTTGGAAGACATGGGACAATGGTAATCATTACAGATATATAGATTCACAATTTATAATGCTACATTTTATTTTAACATTGTTGGCAGTGATTGGATGATGCTGGCCATTACAGAATTATGTATTCAGTATCTAAAACATGAATATCCAACACTCCTGGAAACAAAACAATTTGATTAAAAAAAATGGATGACTTTCTATAGCATGTTATTAGTTACAATTTCACAACTTAGTCCCATATTTTACATATTTTTTTAGGAAAATAATTTGTTCTAGATGTATTTTTTATTTTTTTGCTTGTTCTTGTGCTACTACATGAAAATGTTAATGAAGCATCATATTGTTACATATTGTATTGTTTTCTTTCCTAAGAAGGAATACTTAACACTCTTAAATCTTAAATTAGAATCATATTTGTGAATTTTATCTTCCAAACCAAAAATGTCAATATCATAATATTTTTGTAATATTTTGCTATTTGTATGTGATCTAAAAAATTATTTCCGTTGGTGTAACAAAATTGAGGTTTATTCAGTCATGTTAAATACTCCACATTAATTTCTATGTTTACATTATGATAATCTTTCTCTTTCCCTAATGTACTGTATGTATGTATGTATAAATGTATTAGTGCTGTAATTCACTAAAGCATTTTAATCACAATTTCTATAATAATTTTTCATAGTTAATCATGATTAAACGCTGATTTTGAAAGTGCTGAAACTGAACTATAAATGTAATTCTTTTCCTGTCAAAATTATTTGATTTCCTTCTCAGGAAAGAAAACAAAACAATATGTAACAATATGATGCTTTATTAAAATTTTCCAAACAAAGCATTCCACTGTATAAAGCTAGAAATGCACTAAAATAGCACCAATTCAAGTAACCTTAAACATTTACCAAAATCTAAGTGGGAGTTTGACTAATTGAAAGAACTAGTCCCCAGGTTGCATATTTATTGTTAATTTAAAATTAATCAGCCGGCAGACTGTGGCTATCTGCTTTGTTACAACAACTGTTCATGATCCACATCAGGGCGTCGCTCATATTACTAATACAGATCACACGTATTACTACTACACTACTGAAGCTAAGAAATAGATTTAAACAGCTTTAAATGAACAACTTCAGCATTAAGATTCATCACAGCTAAGAGACACAACAGACTGATTAATTACACAACTCAAGGCGCTTACCTCTAACCAGACTTTCCACATTGGAGAGGATGTGCTGTTTAAAACGGCAGAAGAGATTGCAGTTTTAATATTGAATGATTTTTTGCACCGGCTGCCGTGAAATTGGGAGAATTATTTTTCCACGAGAAAGCTGATCTTCAGAAAGCTGAGAGCATCTCTGCTTGGGAGTGGCAATAGGTGATCACACATGCTCCATCTCTCTCTCTCTCTCTCTCTCTCTCTCTCACTCTCACACACACACACATATCCATCCTTGTTTATCCAATAACTTGTTAGAAATAAGCCATGATACTATTCCTGAAGTGACATTTTTTTAATTACTAACATGCATCATTTGGTTTGAACCAGCAACGGTAGATTCTGATCAGTGCATCGTGCCTGTGGCCGAATCAAAGCAGTGCTGATGTAGGGGCATATCGCACTCTTGCCCATGTGATATTGCTTATATATATATATAGTGTGGGAGGGGTGCTAACCCATCCTGCCACATGTGTGTATATATATATATATATATATATATATATATATATATATATATATATATATATATATATATATATACACACATGTGGCAGGATGGGTTAGCACCCCTCCCACTCGTTTGAGGTTTGGCCAATGGCCTGGCACCTGCTGCTTATCCACTGGCTGTGCTGTCTACTAAGTGTGCTTCCTGGGGAGTTGAATGTGGACAATTGAGACAGGTAAGAGAAGCGTTTGTGTGCGACGGCGCTTTTGAGTTATTTTTAGTGGGTATTTGACTAATCTGTATGCTTCAGGTAGTGTAAGATCTATCTGCGTTTCCTGCCAATGAGGTTTGTTGGAGACAATTGCCTCCATCCACCACGTAGTTTGGGATAGTGATCCTGGGACAGCATGTGTTGTTGTGAGTATATTGCTCAAGCATGAAGCCAAGGGTGAATGAATCGCGGGGTAACACTTTCTGTTTTGTTTTTAGGCACTCGCTGAGGGTAATAGCGGCGTTCCGAATGAGTATTATATGCTCTGTGCTCCTCAAAGTGCTGATTGCTTCATCATAAAGTGCCGTTTGCTTCGTGCTTCATCATAGACTGCTGTTCTGTTTTCACTGATTATTCAGTGGTTTATCACGGGACTGATGCGCTTTCTACGAGCTCTCATGTTGCTTTAAAGTGAATTCTCAGTGTTTGGGCTCCGTGATTCAGTGATCTGCTTGGAGTTTCTTTTTGTTTGTTTCTTTAATTGATTTCAATGTTTAAGCCAGTTTTGAATGTGTACTCTTGTTCTTAATTTAATTGTGCTTAGTGAATTCACGCATTCTTCATCAAAATGTTATTTGATTGAGCTATGCTGCCGAATTATGTGATCATTTTGTTTGACTTGTTATTTTTTTTTTGGGTTTTTGATTTGTGCCGACTGGGTTGGGACCAAGTGGTTGGCTCCTTCTTGGAACTGTATTAGTTAATTCTTTATATAATTGTATTGTTTTCTTCGCATATCAATGCTCTTTCTTTAATGTCTCTTTCTTTCTTTCGTTTGTTGGCAGGACCTGGGCGCTCGGGGGGCAGACGAATGACCTTTTGGTGGTGGCATCCTCACTGTGTGTCGTGGTCTTCTCTGACATGAGTTGCTGAGTGTGTGCGAGAGTGTGTGCACTATGAATGGAGTGGTTTTCATAAAGGGTGATATCTTGAGACTCCCCCTGTTGGTAAGCCCAGGTTTCTCTGCTGCCAACGATAGAATTTAACAACTAGATGAGAGTGATTGCTGGTCAATGCCTTTTATACTTATTGTGTCTTTTAACTATTAATAAACTTTTGTACGATTACCATACGTCTCTGAATCCATCCATGATTAGGATCTGAGTGTGCCTTTCAGTTAGAGGTTGTTAAATTCTTGGGGTGAAATTCCTCAGGTGGCGTAGTCGGAAATAATACCAACTGGAGTTTCCGGAGAGTGTGAGCATAATTTATTGCTCCGCCCAACTCCATATATAATAGAGTACACCTCAATGCCCCCCGTACGCCACATACACTACCAGCCACATTTTTATTATATAATATACAGATTTAGCAGTTTTGAAAGGAAATTGGTACTTTAATTCACAAAATTGGCATTCAACTGATCACAAAGTATAGTAAAGACATTACTGATGTAAAAAACAGCACCATCACTATTTGAAAAAAGTAATTTTTGATCAAATATAGACAGGCCCCATTTCCAGAAGCCATCACTCCAACACCTTATCCTTGAGTAGTCATGCTAAATTACTAATTTGGTTCTAGAAAATCACTCGCCATTATATCAAACACAGTTGAAAGCTATTTAGTTCATTAAATGAAGCTTAACGTTGTGTTTGTTTATGAGTGGCATACATAGACTGGCATGTCTTAAGGTCAATATTAGGTCAAAAATGTCAGAAAAGAAAAAGCTTTCTCTAGAAACTCATCAGAAGCTGATTTCACACAAAGGTGTACACTACAGTCTTCAAAGACAAAGGACAAATGGCTCTAACAAGGACAGAAAGAGATGTGGAAGACCAGATATACAACTAAACAAGAGGATAAGTACATCAGAGTCTCTAGTTTGAGAAATAGATGCCTCACATGTCCTCTGTCCATTGAATTCTACCTGCCCAACACCAGTTTCATGTAAAACAGTAAAGGGAAGACTCAGGGGTGTAGGCCTTATAGGAAGAACTGCAAAGAAAAAGACACTTTTGAAACAGAAAATCAAAAAGCAAAAGTAAGAGTGGGCAAAGAAACACAGACATTGGACAACAGATAATTGGAAAAGAGTGTTACGGATCTTAACCCCATTGAGCTTTTTGTGGGATCAGATAGATTTTAAGGTGCGAGAGAAGTGCCCAACAAGACATCCACATCAAGGGCAAGTGCTACAGGAAACGTGGGGTGAAATGTCACCTGAGTATCTGGACAAACTGACAGCTGGAATGTCAAGGATCTGCAAAGCTGTCATTGCTGCACGTGGAGGATTTTTTTATGAGAATTCTTTGAAGTAGTTTAAGAAATTCTGATTTTTTTTTTTCAAATTGTAATAGCAATTTCTCACGTTATTAATGTCTTGAATATACATTGTGATCAGTTGAGTGCCACTTTGGTGAATAAAAGTACCAATTTCTTTCCATCAGAGCAAAATCTGTAAAATGTTCTAAATGTGTAGTGTAGTCACCAGTGTATATATAAAATAAATAATTATGTAGTTTGACTATTTAAAATGTGCACATGTAATATTTATATAAGAATTAGAAAAATATAGATTTTTTACTTATAACTTATGATAACTTATTACACTGCAGAACATCACATATTGCACATGATGTCTTGCACAACATGAAGCTTGTGTGTGTAGATGTATGTTTTACAGTTGATCTTTCTGCTGTTTTGAACTGTTTTCCATCAGGGATCAATAATGTACATCCATTTCTTTCAAACTTTTCACACTTTCAAAGAAAAACAACTTCCCAAGGGACAAAGCAGGGAGGAAAGATAGGGCCATTCCTAGACACAACAAAGTCAAAGTGAATGCAGTATGTTTTTGAGAGCTTTGATGGCAACGGATAAAGCATTGTCCACTGAACCCCGTTTTATTTTAATTTTTTTTTATCCAAATATGGGCCAAACTTTGATTCTTTCTAAGAGGAAAAAATGTGGATACTTCACTGAAAGAACAGTTCAAAGTGAACAGGAAGCTGCATTCACAACCAATTTTATTTCTGTAGTGTAAGGTATTAGACAGTGAATATTCAACAAGAGAAAAATATAGAGCAGGAAATAATTTTATCCACCGGGAAATGATTGGATCATTAAATGTGGGCATTTCATACTAAATTAAACCCAAACCTGAATTTGAGTTTGCAGTCGGTTGTGGAGAGGATGAATATTTAGAAAAATTCCAGGATGAGAAATCACCCCCGACTGCATGAATCCCATTGGTGAGGATTGTGGTTTTGGGGGATTTTCCAAATCTTTTAACACAAAATGGCATACAATTACATTAACTATTGAAAAGACTCAAGAAAGGCTAGATAACCAACAACACATTATATATAAAACATTCAGACCATTTTTTATTTATTTATTAACCAACATAAAGGGATAGTTCACCCAAAAAGGGAAATTATGTCATCATTTACATACCCTCATATTTTTGCAAAGCTGTATGGCTTCTTTCTTTTGTGACAGAAAAGGAGGTCTTACACAGAATGTTAGACTAAGTCACCATTCACTTTCATAGTATTGAAAAACATGCAGTAAACATGAATGGTGACTGAGGCTAACATTCTGCCTAATATCTCCTTTTTTGTGGAACAACACAAGTCATATGGGTTGGAACAATATGAATATGAGTAAATTATGACATATTTATTTATTTATTTTTTTTTTTTTGGGTGAACTAACCTCTTAAATTTGAAAACAGCTGAAGAAACAGCAGAGAAATCTTGCATTGTTTGAATTCCATTATAGCAAAGCTAAAATAGACACACATCTGTCAGAAAGCTAAATGAAGTGCATAAATTAAACAAGGAGACACATCCAAAGATGCTTCTGAATTCTGCTCACAGCTACAAAGTAGTACATTAAGACATTGTGATATCAAGTCAACATTTTTTTTCCATACCCTCACCTCATAATAAAATCACTCCAGATTAAACTCCAGACAATTGTCACAGACAAAGTCTGGCCTACTTCGTAACTTATTCTGACCAAGATCTGCCCACTTAGACAGAAGACCATCTGACTGACATGTAAAGCGATACTGTTCCTACATTTTTGCAAAATTATTTTTACGTGTTTCGTTGTAAGTGTCAAAGCAGTTTCCTGGTGTAGGTGTTGTAGGTGCTACAACAATAACTTTTATTCCCTTTCACTCAAATCAAAGAGTAAAAATGGCAGATCATCCTTTCTTTTACACTTTACTCTTTTACTTTACTTTTTGCACTGTTCCTCACACAGTGCTATCTTATGATATCTAAACACTTTTACTTTAGAGCATGACTTGTAAGAGGAAACATTTTAATGTTTGCATTGCATTTACAAGCTTGTTCAAATGTGACCAAATTGTGTGACAGCTTAACTGATATATTGTTTCACTTGAAATGCAAAGGATCAGGATAAAGCATGCAAATCGGTGTGTGAGTCGAAGGATCATAGATGCACAACACAAAATTAAGTTGTTCATTTAGCAATTCCGTTTTTCATCTCACATTTACTTCTTAGGACACTATCGGTTAGGTTTAGGTTTAAGATTTAGGGTGGGGAGGAAGGTTTTGTAATTTAAAACTCGTTAAAGCATTAACCTTAAAAACCTCATCTGTTTGAGAGAAAATTTTACTTCCTTTTAGCATCACTTAGCGGACATTTTACCTTGGAACTGCAGCAATACGTGTAGGAATCACATAATTTTATGTTGCAAAAATGTCACCATGCTGCATTGCAAATAATGGTGCAGCAGTCTCAGTGAAACATTAAAAAACTGATGACATTTAAACACAAATTTATTTCCCTGTACTGATTAAAAACCTTTGAACCCTGACTCCTTGAGGTTGTATAGCATTTGGGTAATCTGATTGGAGCTTGTTATTTTTACAAAATCTTTTTTAACATTTTTAACATAAAACCTATGGACAGCACAATGTATTGTGGGCAGTTTGTGGTGATGTCCACACTTATATGTTTTAAGCTGAAAAAAGTATGCAGTACTAGAGAAGGTTGTCAAAATTTTTCTGTGGAGGTAAATGTATTACAGTGTGGATGAGAGGCGTAAACATAGCTAAATCAATGCTTTAAACAAAAACATTAGTGTGGACATGGCCTTAGGCTGAGGCTACTAAACCAGCACACCAAAGACAGGTAAGTCCACAACAGCAGGTTCTCACAACTCAATTTATATCACTCAGAATTTCTGTGAATTGTATGTTATTTGTCCAGCACAACCGAGGAGATTTACCCATTACAATGGTGTCATTAAAGTGCTTCAGCCCAAACAGAGGGAAATGCACAGACAGTGGGAAATGCCTCAGCTAATGGTGAATATCTTGTGCCTTCCTGCATCTCTGGCAACAGCTCGAATCTTGACACTAATGTTCTGGGATAAATTATTGTACTAAGCTAGAATTTCAACTCTGCACTCTTGAGTAAGCAAAACTGCAGCTGCTGAATTGTTTCCCCTTCTAGAAAGATCAAGTTTTCCTCTTTAAAGACCTTATAAAATGGCTTTCTTTCCTATGATAACATATTGCCTGTTTAAAAAAAAAAAAAAAAAAAAAACTGGAGTGGGACATAAAAGATGAATAATTTTTCCCTTTTTTGGTCCATTTTCACAAAGTATATCGTACATTTTAAATGTGTATATCTGATAAATTTAAATTTTGACTAAATTTAAAATTTAACTAAAAGCCACAAAACTCTAGCCGGGCCTCATTTCTCTCTATGTTTCTCACATAGAGTCAATGGCTGGGGATTGCTTACATGCACCGGGGAAGGGGGTCTTACCCAGTTTCCTATTCTTTCAGGGGGAAAAGACCCTGCGGAGACCACACCTGCCCAGAGAGAGGGAGGTAAGAGTGGTGAATACAGCACATGGGCTTTTAGGTCACATGTGGGAAGTGGCAGATCCCGCCTCTTAGGAGGGAGGAGTTGCTACAGACATGGCGACCGGGGGGCAGCGGGAACTGCCCAAGGGAGACGTGGGTCCGCTCGTAAGGGGGGGGGGAGCCCACGTAGGAGCCCACATAGGAGCCCTGACCTGTGGAGCACCTATTCCAGTACAGGGTAGATTTGAGTACCCTTAGTGGATTGAATTCCTCCGCCGAATTGCGGACCCAGAGAACTAGGGAGGAGTCATCCAGGGAACCGAGTGAGTGGGATGTCCTGGGAGAAAACGCGCAAGGTATGACCAATGAAATGGCATCCACCACCCAGTGGGAGAGCCGCTGCTTGGAGACAGCGTTCCCTTTCCGCTGTCCACCGAAGCAGAAAAAGTGCTGCTCAGAACATCTCAAGTTCAGCATGCGGTCCGGCCACAGTATTAGGATCACATGTGTGTCTGCCGGACCGAACTCCAGGCAAGTGTCGCTGACAGAGAACGCTTGAAGGTCCCCGGCCCTCTTGATGGAGGTGAGCACGATCAGCAGGGCCGTCTTTAGAGTGAGGGTCCAAGAGGACCACTGAGAGATCTCAGGAGGGGAACAGGCTTGGCCGAGAGGGATTCAACCTCCGGGCGCCTCTTAGGAACCTGATAATGAAGTCGTGCTTACCCAAAGACTTGCCGTCTACTGTGTTGTGGAGGGCTGCAATATCAGCTACATACACCTTCAAGGTGGACAGGGACAGCCTCCCTTCCAACCTCTCCTGCAAAAATGAAAGCACTGACCTGACTGCGCACCTTGTGGGTCTTCGCCCCGAGAAGAACACCAATTCATGAACAAGCGCCACTTTAGGGCGTAAAGTTGCCTGGTAGAAGGGGCTCTTGCATGGTTTACCGTGTCTACGACAGCAGGAGGTAGATCAGCTAGATCTTCCGTGTCCCATCCAGGGGCCAGACATTGAGGTTCCAGAGGTCTGGGTGCGGATGCCAGAGCGTGCCCCATCCCAATGAAAGAAGATCTTTCCTTCAGGGGAATTTGCCAGGGAGGAGCTGTCGCGAGGAGTACGAGGTCCGAGAACCAAGCCCGGGTGGGCCAATAGGGAGCCACCAGAGTGACTCCTGAATGTTTGGCGGCAGGCGGGGTTGACCATCACATGGTGCGTGCCGCGGCGCCATGCTCGTCTCGGGACTCGAGTCTGGAGCCAGTGCTGAACCGGTCTCATATGCATCAACCCCAGTGGCATGACCACCGCGGACGACACCATATGCCCCAGGAGCCTCTGGGAAAGTTTTAAGGGAACCGCAGTGCCTGGCCTGATGGCGGCGAGGCATTCCAGCACTGACTGCGCGCACTCGTTGGTGAGACACGCTGACAATGAGACTGAGTCTAACCCCATGCCGAGAAAAAAAAGTGCTCAAATCGATGCGGGGGGTGGCTGGAGTGGCGTACCTTCGGTTGAATGAAAGCTGCAACGTTGCCATGGTCATGTTCTCGCAGTGAGAACAAGAACCATCCACAAATGCTGTCTCGGTGTGATCGCAGCTCAAACACACGAAACAGCGCCTGTGGCCGTCTGAAGCAGAGAGCACTCTACCGCATCCAGGAACTACACAGGGGCGGAAAGGCATCTTTAAAAAGACAGGTCCTGAAAAGGACGTTCAACGCCGCTCTGTATTGCTCTTATAGAGGAAAAAACTATTTTAGAGAAAATCACTCTTTTAATAACAACTCTTTAGTTGCGCTGTCGAAGTGCCCAGGGGCAAACTGCACTGCCGTGCAGAGAAGGAGAAAGCCGCTGAGTGCACCGTAGATCCAACAGCAGATCGCTCAGAGGAAGAGGAACAGGTGTGTGACTGTCTCAGCTCGCTGCATACACAACCATCGGCTCCGAAGAAAATTCCTGAATGAAAAGACGTATTTCCCCGCCTTTATACCCATGTGTCCGGGGGCAGGACATGCAAATTCTGTCTGCCAACTTCACATTGGCCTTTTTTCATAGATCAGAGGTATATTCGCCGTTCAAGAGAGACCCCTAGCGTCGCTTCTTCGACACAACAAGAAGTGAGCGACAGACGGGGAACAATGGTTTTCAGGTATGCTCCTTCTAAACATTTATTGTGCAGAGAAGCTCTCAAGGAATTTAGAATTAAACCAGAGCCATATTAGCATATTAGCATTGTTGCTTTGAGGAACAACAAATAAACTGTTAAAGCCCTGATAAAGCACTTGACTGTGAATATGTGTGTGCCTTTAATAATTTAATGCCTTGTTCTGTCTAACCGTATTTTTCATGTATTTAATGGCCCCCTTCTATACAGTAGCTGCTACAGGCTAAATAGATCAGTAATTCAACTGAGAGTGGCCTTTTATATATGTGCAACACAGATCAGTGAATGCAGGCTGTAATAGTAGTTCATAATTCATGGAATGAATAGATGGATAAGACTTTTAAAGGTTGTGTACAGTGCCTTAGAGGGAGAGATAAAAGGTGGGTGTTGCGTGAAGCAGTGGAACATCGATAAGCAATGGTCTCTTCACTCTGGAGAATCCTCTTTTGAGAGCTTCTTCTCTGGACCTGTGCACGCACATGTAACACACACCTGATCCCTCTCTCTCTCTCTCTCTCTCTCTCTTTCAATGTGCTGTTCTTCTTTGCTTCACCCTTCCACTAGTTTGTGGTGTTTTCACTTACAAAAAAGTATTTTACCATGTTTTTTTTTTTTTTTTTTTTTACATGGTACCATGGTAATACCATGGTATTACAGTAATTTAACTTCTTTGGAGTACCATATTATGGCAGGGCAGAGGGCGGGGCCGTGTCGTGATTCTACACACCCGGTCCTTATCAGGCTAATCAAGCCTCCGAGAGGGATAAAAGCCGACTGCAGAGGATGGTGTGGGAGAGAGAGATAGTTTACGGACATGTCCGTCATGTGTGTGTTTTGTCTTTTGTTTAAGTTCATCATTAAAATATTATTTATATTGTCAAGACGGTTATCGCCTCCTCCTTTCCACTGAACTGCGTTTCACATGTATTTAGGAGATTTAGCACACAATACCAAGATATTGTGTGAAGAACCTTGGAGTACCATGTTTTTGGACAATTACCATGGTAGTACCATGGTATTGCAGTATTTAAAGTATGTTGGAGAAACCATGGATGTTGGACATTTAAAATGTTATTTATATGGTATTATATGAAGTAGTTTGAAGTACCATGTGTCTTTATTAAAGAACAATTGACGTCTGTGAGAAATCGTCTCGGTTACGTATGTAACCTCCGTTCCCTGATGGAGGGAACGAGACGTCGTGTCGAAGAAGCGACACTAGGGGTCTCTCTTGAGCGCCGAAAGATACCTCTGATCTATGAAAAAAGGCCAATGAGAGTTGGCGAACAGTATTTGCATACTCCGCCTCCGGATACGGATATAAAGGCGAGAGAAATACGCTCGTTCATTCGGGATTTTTCTGAGGAGCCGGGAGTGTTCCGGGCATCTCAGCGGCTCGGCTCAGCGACGTGGCCGGGAAGACACGACGTATGATCCCTCCATCATACGTAACCGAGACGTTCCCCGTCTGTCGCTCACTTCGACGTCGTGTCGAAGAAGCGACACTAGGGGTCCACTTCAAAACTCGCCATGCGCTGAGCCGTGTACGTGTACTGCTGACACAGAAGCGGGCAGGTATTTTGCACGTGCGCAAGCGACCAACTGTGTTCAGGCTGCACGTACTCTTCCCCAATGCCCCGAAAAAGCGTCAGCATCCTTTTGGTTACTCTAGGGGGGAACAAGGTGACGCTCCCAACTAGGGAACGGGCCAAGCCTGGCTGGGCCTCTTTTCTCTCTATGTTTTCTCGGCATAGAGCAAGAGCAGCCGGGGCCCTTACCGCATCGAGGGAAGGGGGTCTTATTCCGAATTCCTATTCTTAGGGGGAAAAGACCCTGCGGAGGCCACACCCGCCCAACAGGGGAGGTAAAGGTGGCAAAAATACATCACATGGCCACTTGGGGCATGTGGGAGGAAATGGCGCGGTGGTAGATCCAACCTCAAGGAGGGGGGAGTTGCTACAACACAGCGACCGGAGGGCAGCAAAGGGCTGCCTAAGGGAGACGCGGGTCAGCTCGTAAGGTGACCGTACCGCGGAAATACACACAGGAGGAGTCCCGTAGGAGGCCTGATCTGTGGAGCACTTATTCCAGTAGGGGTAGCCGGAGGTACCCGTAGTGGACTGGACCAGCACGTTCCTCCGATGAACTGCTGCGGGTCCGAAGTGCTAGGGAGGAATCAACCAGGGACCTGGGTCCTCTGGGACAAAAGCGCACTGTTTTGCCTCGGCAGAGGGAAACGGCGCTGGTACAAGCGGATCACCCGGTCAGATCGTCGACGTGTACCGAGTTCTACGGGCTCGGACCTGAGAGAACACGGGACGAGACTGACTCAACCCTGAGATCATAAGGGTGTTAAGGTGCTGCCCAGCCCGCAGCTCTGCGAATGTCTGCTAGGGAGGTGCCCCTCGCCAGTGCCCATGAGGATGTCACGCTCCTAGTGGAGTGGGTTCGAACCCGTAAGTGGGGGGCATGGCCTGGGTGTGATAGGCCAACTGAATGGTATCCATCACCCAGTGAGACACCTCTGTTTGGAGACAGCGTTCCCTTTCTGCTGGTCCTCCAAAGCAGACAAAGAGCTGCTGAGAGCGCCTGAAGCTCTGGGGGCGGTCCAGGTAGGCACACAAGGCACGTACCGGACACGACAGTGAGAGGGGCTGGGTCTGCCTCCTCCCGGGGCAGCGCTTGTAGGTTCACTACCTGATCTCCAGAGGGCATGGTAGGAACCATGGGCACATAGCCCAGTCGAGGTCTTAGGATCACATGAGTATCTGCCGGACCGAGCTCCAGGCAAGTGTCGTTAGTAGGGGACGCTTGCAGGTCCCCGACCCTCTTGATGGAAGTGAGCGCAATCAGCAGGGCCGTCTTTTCAGGAGAGGGCCCTGAGCCAACTGATTCTAGCGACTCGGGGGGGATCTCTGAAGACCGGCAAGGACCACCGAGAGATCCCCAGGAGGGGAACAGGTTTGGCCAGGAGGGGTTTTTAACCTCCGGGCACCTCTTGGGAACCTGACGATTAAGTCGTGCTTACCCAGAGAGTTGCTGTCTACTGGGTTGTGGTAAGCTGCAATAGTGGCAACATACACCTACGAGGTGGATGGGGACAGCCTCCCCCCCAACCTCTCCTGTAGGGACAGGAGCACAGACCTAACTGCGCACCTCTGTGGGTCTTCTGCTCGGGAAGAACACCAATTCACGAACAGACGCCATTTCAGGGCGTAGAGTTGCCTGGTAGAAGGGGCTCTGGCTTGGTTGAACGTGGCTACGACCGTGGGTGGTAGACCAGCTAGATCTTCCGCATCAGGGACCAGACGTGGAGGTTCCAGAGGTCTGGGTGCGGATGCCAGAGCGTGCCCCGTCCCTGAGAAAGAAGGTCCTTCCTCAGGGGAATTTGCCAGGGAGGGGCTGTCGCAAGGAGTATGAGGTCCGAGAACCAGGCCCGGGTGGGCCTGTAAGGAGCCACGAGAGTGACTTGCTCCTCGTCCTCCCTGACCTTGCACAGCACCTGTGCAAGAAGGCTCACTGGGGGGAATGCGTACTTGCGCAGCCCCACCGGCCAGCTGTGTGCCAGTGCATCTGCCCCGAGGGGAGCCTCTTAACGGGCGTACCAGAGCGGGCAGTGGGAGGTCTCTCGGGAGGCAGAGGGGTCTACCTGGGCCTTGCCGAACCGTTCCCAAATCAGCTGCACCGAGTGGGGGTGAAGCCTCCACTCTCCGCCAGACAAGCATTGTCATGACAGCGCGTCCGCTATCACATTGGGGTTGCCGGGGATGTGAGTGGCACGCAGCGACTTGAGTCGGTGCTGGCTCCAAAGGAGGAGACGACGGGCGAGTTGTGACATGTGACGGGAGCATACGCCGCCTTGGCGATTTATGTACGCGACCGCAGTGGTGCTGTCCGACCTGACTAGGATATGTTCGTCCCGAATTAACGGGAGAAACTTCCGCAGGGCAAAAAGGACGGTCAACAACTCGAGGCAGTTGATGTGCCAACGCAGCTGGGCCCCTTTCCAACGGCCTGAGGCTGCGTGCCCGTTGCATACGGCGCCGTGGCGCCATGCTCGTCTCGGGACTCGGGTCTGGAGCCAGTGTTGGAGCGGTCTCATATGCATCAACCCCAGCGGCGCGACCGCTGCGGAGGACGCCATATGCCCAGGAGCATCTGGAAAAGTTTTAAGGGGACCGCTGTGCCTGGCCTGAAGGCGGCGAGGCAGTTCAACACTGACTGGGCACGCTCGTTGGTGAGACATGCCGACATTGAGACCGAGTCTAACTCCATCTTTTCCCAGTTGACCTGAAGCCCCAGACGGCTGAGGTGCCTGAGCACCTGATCTCTGTGGATTTTGCATAGTAACTCTCGTGAGAGGACAGAGACAGGCCAAAGGGGAGGACTTGTACTGATACACCTGGCCCCCGAACGCAAACCGCAGGTAGGGGCGGTGTCGGGGCAGGGTGGAGACATGAAGTACGTGTCCTTCAGGTCTACCGCTGCGAACCAATCTAGATGCCGGACGCAGGTTAAGCGTGAGCATTTTGAACGGGAGTTTGTGCAACGCTCGGTTGAGAACTCGCAGGTCCAAGATTGGTCATAAGCCGCCGCTTTTCTTGGGTACGATGAAGTAAGGGCTGTAGAAACCCATCTTCATCTCGGTTGGAGGGACAGGCTCTATCGCGTCTTTGGCCAGAAGAGTCGCGATTTCCGCGCGCAGGGAGTGGGTGTGTTCGCCGTGTACTGCGGAAAAGCGGACGCCCATGAAGGGGGACGGGGGCCTGGCAAACTGAATTGCGTAACCGAGTCGGATGGTCCGGGCCAGCCAGCGAGACGGGTTGGGAAGTGAAAGCCACGCGTCCAACCTCTGCGCTAGGGGCACCAAAGGGACGATTAATTTGACGTACCCGGCGGGGCTTCGCAGCGGGGCGGAGCAGGTAGGGCAGCGTTGGGCGGCGACGGGGCGACCCGCAGCTGAGGTGCTGAGAAAAGACTCAAAGCACTTACCTTGCTCCGCACACCCGGCAGGGGGCGGGTCAGCGACTGAGGAGGAGGTCCTGGGTAGGCGTCCTCTAGACTCGTCAGAACCGGCCGGCCGGGGGACAGTCGTGGGGCTGAAGACGGGTGGTCCGTGTCCAGGAAGCCAGGACTGTTGATATCTGGGGGCAAAGTGCCGTGAGAACGGCATTTGCGGGCCAGGTGACCCAGAGACAAAAGGAAATAGCTCATTACAGAGAATATGAGAATGTGAAAATTAATTCAACAAGAAAAGATTCTCCTCCCGGCCCTCCACCGGGGACGGAGCGGTCTTACCAGCCTCCGGAGCTAACATCTTGGTCCCTGGGTTGAACGTCTACGGACAGCCTGGGAGCCTTCCGGGTCCTCGAGGGGGTCCGTGAGACGGGGGCGTCCGTTCCCTGCAGCGTGCTCGACGCTGGGGCTGAGAGCTGGGCCCGGGTTGAGGCGGAGCAGGGTGTTTCATAGCCGCAGGAGGACGCCCTCGGCGAGCAGACGGGGCATGGCCCATGGCGGCAAGCTTGCGGCGGGGCAGGATGTGCAGTGGCCTCCGTCTGCCTCACCGCTGAGGACTGCTGGGCAGAGTCGTCAACGGTGGCGCCGAATGGACGGAGCTGGGAGACGGGGGTGTGAGAGAAGGTGTGCCTTGTCTGCCTCCCGCATTTCGACCAGGTCCAGTCCACAGGTGTGTTTCTGGACCACAAGGGGTGGCCATCGCCTGTTCGAGTGCCAGCGCTTCTGACCTCCGTGGCCCGGGGGCGCGGTTGGTCATCCAGCGCAGTTCCTGCAGCACATCAAGAACAGGACTACCCAAGGTGCAGGTTTTGAAGTGCCTTGGCCTGGCATTGGTTGCAGGAAGGGCCGTGGCGTGCAGAGTGGAAGCGGTCTGGGACCGTTCCACCACGAGGGTAGTGAGAGCGGAGGAGCGAAAAAGCCTTGGCTTAGCTCAACTCGTCGTGCACGTCCGGGAAGAAGGGAACGGGGGGGGGGGGGGCGTGGCTGTGAGCGGCGCACCTGCCCGCGGAACCGATCAAGTAGCCCGGGAAAGCATAGCGGATCTCCGTGCGTCAGGCTCAGGCTGGGCGGCAGACCCGAAGGTGGCGGCCCAGGCGAACGATCAGCATCCGATGCCGCTGTAACGCTCTCCGATGCAGCGGTGATGTCATCCAATTCTGAGGCAAGCAAGCGTGCCGGGGAGGCGGGCGGTTCGAGGGGGTTTACCCGGCGAACAGAGCCCGTCATATTCCCCAAATCGCCTTCATCGCCCGCAGCGCCTGCGCCGATCCCGTAGGAAGAAGGCGGAGCGCGGGGGGCGGTTGAAGTGGCTTTCTCTCATTACAAAAGAAAGCTGTGCGACCGCAATGCTATAACGGCCATGTTCTCACACTGAGAAGATGAACCATTGGAGTGAATACTCATCCCGAGCTCAGACGGAAGCAAGCAAGCAAGCGTGCCGGGGAGGCGGGCGGTTCGAGGGGATTTACCCGGCGAACAGAGCCCGTCATTGTCCCCAAATCGTGTTCATCGCCCGCTGCGCCTGCGTCAATCCCGTAGGAAGGAGGCGAGGCGCGGGGGGCGGCTGAAACGGCTTTCTCTCACTACAAAAGAAAGCCACACGACCGCAATGTTGCCATGGCTATGTTCTCGCACTGAGAACATAAACCATTCATAAAACACTGCTTGCATGTGATCGCAGCCCAGGCATGCAAGATAGTGTTTTATGACCGAGAGAGGTGGGGAGAAAACACCGCATCCAGAAACTACACAGGGGCGGAAATTACATCTTTAAAAAGACGCGTCCTGAAAAGGACGTTCAACGCCGCTGTGTAATGCTCTTTCAGAGAAATAAACTCTTTTATGGAGAGAATCACTCTTTCAACTCTTTTAACTCTGCGCTGTCGAAGCGCCCAGGGGCAAACTGCACGCCGGCAGTGAAGAGAAAAGCCGCTGTAGTGCGCCGTAAATCCAACAGCAAAGCAGAGCGTCAGAGGATCAGAAGCAGGATCAGTTGTGTTACTCGCAGCTGACTGCATACACACGACCATCGGCTCCGAAGAAAATTACTGAATGAACGAGCGTATTTCTCTCACCTTTATATCCGTATCCGGAGGCGGAGTATGCAAATACTGTTCGCCAACTCTCATTGGCCTTTTTTCATAGATCAGAGGTATCTTTCGGCGCTCAAGAGAGACCCCTAGTGTCGCTTCTTCGACACAACGTCGAAGTGAGCGACAGACGGGGAAATAGTGTTTGTGCACTCTCTCACTCTCTCTCTCTTCAAAAATGGATGTAAGGAAAAAAAAAAAAAGCAAGAGTTTCCAAGTAACTTTTAGAGAAAATGTTCTATAAAATATAAATGTGTATTTTAAAATGCAGGCTGTCTGAGTGGAGTTGGTATTTGGGCTGTTATGTTGTTATATAACCGAGTGGAGCATACACAAAGACTTGTCGATACTGCAAGCTAAGGTCACGAAAAGATGCGACAAAGCTAGGATGCTCCCGTTACAATCAATGTAGCTGTCTATACGAGTCAATTATTTAAAAGATTCAGTATTCAGAGTATTCAGAGTGATGTCCATGGGGGTCTTCTGGTCTCATTTGCTCTCTAAACTTCTAATGATCATAATCCCACCTGCTCTCTCTGGCTGTGTCCAGCTTGAACCGTGATCCTGCTAATGCCGAATCCCACCTGCCATTCCCACTCTTACTGTGGCGGGACCGTAATAAAGCAGACATCATTAAACAGCATGCTTGCCTCCTCTGCTCCACTGGGCGTCTGTCCCCGACCTGTTTTCCTTCTGTATATTTTTAGTCTTGTTTCACTCTTGCTGTGTTTTAATTTCAGCCGGTATCCTTGAAATGAGAGGAAAGATAAAAGGGATCCAGCGCTATGTTAATATCTCTTTGAAGATGAGTAGAGTTGGCCGAAGATTCCCTAGCTTCTCTCCTCCTGAATGGAATACGAATGAGACAATCCTGCTTCGTCAGCTCCGTCAAGATGTACACCAGCTTAGCACGAGAATAGTCAGTCTTTCCTTATTCTTCCGCTATACATCATGTGGGCAAAAGTGGCAGGCCCATACAAACATTTTTAAAATAAAAAGGAAAGGGAGCTCTTTACAAAATAATGTTTTTTAGTCCGTGTGTATTAGCTTTGAGGCCTTCTATCATGGGGTCTTTAAGCTGAACATTTCAACATCATCTACCCACACTTATGTTGCTTGAAATTCAAGAGGAGTTATTATGAAAACTTCAACAGTGCACTTTTGTATATAACAAAAATGCATGGTGATCACTAGCTGTAAAGTTCACTTACAATTGATATCAGTGGATAAAAGAGATGTTTGTATTTGATGTCTACAGATATCATATTTCACTTTGCGATTCTTTCAAAACTCTTTCAAGATAAATAAACTTAAACAAAATAAACTGTACAGTAGCATTCCTGATAATGAGAGCTTTGACATATGATTTGTCTATTTAATTGCTATTTGAAAGACTTTTATATTCATATCAACATGTCCACCACATGACCTCCAGGTGGTGCTGATTTGCAATGCAAATGATATCAGGCCTTATTTTGTTATTGTATGTAAATTAAATGCACAAGTGATGGTTATCTATGAAAAGTACCCATTCTAATGTTACAAACGATACCCCATATGCCTGACTTATGTACTGTGAGACTGGAAATGTTTAAGTGTAAACTTTCGCAACATAGTGCCACCTATTGGACCCCCTGGTGGCTACACAGAGTTAAAGAGGTTAAACTACAAAGTCAAAATGTTAAATAAACCTAAACCATTTCCAAATGTATTGTGTGAAAATCATTTGAAAATTTGCAACCGTCGCTGGTCTTCACAGCCAAGACATGCGTTTCTGTTTACACACAAGATGGGATGCATTTCTCTCAGCCAGTGATGACAGTGGAATAGAACAGAAAAATAATTTGTACTTGTTCTGCTCTTAAAATGCAATGCAAAATGCCTGAAACACATAAAAACAATCAAAAACATCCACCTAAGGTACTACAAAAACAACTATTAAAAAATAGCACAAATGGGATCAAGTACGCTTCCAGTATGTGTTTATACTCAAAAGAGTAAGATGCAGCACAGCTGAATAAGACAGAATGGGGGACTCTTTTAAAAGTTATGACACAGTGTCTTTTAACAGCATCTTTTAAAAGCGGTGTGAGATGCATGACAATAGTCAAAGACATCTGTCTAGTGTATGTTTATGTACAAAAATAATTGAAAATAGTCCAGAGAAGGTGTCCTGAGATAGTCCCCTTTGGTGTTTAGGTAGGACATTAGGCCTATCTATCTTGTTCTCTCTCTGTTACAGAATGAGCACCAGTGCATGGGGCCTATGACATCAATGTATGTATTTTTCTTTATTTATATTCACTTATGCTGAATCACCTCTACTTTTATTACAAGCATATCTCTCGCTCTGTGTTCCAGCTTCAATCTGTTAATCTTCCCTGTCCTTCCATATCTGTCGTGTAGTGGGCTGTTGATGTGATGGTTTAACATCTTAAGCACTATTACTGCCTAATGGCCATGAGAAAACAGAGTGCAGTTTCAAGCTAGGAGAGCTAGGGGAAATAAACCCTCAAGTCAGGTCTCTGTAGTTCCCCAGCAAATGGGGCAGCAACGGCCACACATTCTGAACCTTAACAAGACATGGTGCCTGTACAGCATGAATATTCAAACCGCTACGGCTTTGATCAGCTTCCAGACATTGAGTTCTCCTCCACCCTTTTCTCTCCTTTTATCCATCAGTTTTCTGTCTCAGTCATACAATTGCTAGTTTTTCCAACATATCTCTTTTAGATTACACTATTAGGTTAGTGGTGGGAAGATCGGATCATTTTAATGACTTGGATCTTTGAGTCTCCTTCAGCAAAATGAACGGATCATTATTCAAGTAATTTGAGATACAGAAAGATTAGTTCACCGCTATGCATAGCGTACACGGCTGTCACGTGAAAAAAGAACAAATGGCTCGGACCAAAAGATTTGAAAGTTGAACTAAATATTTCTGTTTCCTGTACAGCGCCTCTGAGGTTTTCAAATAACAAACGAAGAGAGGATGCACAATGTGAATATGCGGCCAACACAAAATGAATGATTTGCTCTCTGAGACTATTCGTTCTTCTGAGTCACATAAAAGATTTGTTCAAAATGAATGAATGACCCATCACTACTTTAGGTCCCTTTATTAGTATTTATATTAATCTATTTGTGTATTTATGTCTTGGCCAACAGTTCAGTATTAAACAAGCAGATTGACTAAATAGAACTCTGAGACTAGAATTTTTTTTAAGTACAGTCATATTCAGAGGTGGGTAGTAGTGCACTACATTTACTCCATTACATTTACTTGAGTAACTTCTTGAGTAGGTTTAAAAGTGTGTTCTTCTTACTCTCAGTCAAGTACATTTCTAATGATATTTGTTTACTTTTACTTCTTTACAATGGGCAGCGTTCCTGTCATTACATTACTGGGTTTAATTTTAATGAATGCATAATTTATTGAGATATTAATAAATGGGACTTTTACATGAGCGGAAGTTTACACAGAGCCACGTGCTGCTGTCACTGTCACTCAAGTCATCAATGCTGCAACATCAAATTCTTCAAAGTGAAACACTTTCTTTTCTATCGCAACTACTTCAGGCGGATAAACTATAAATCCATGTAAACATCCAAGTTAAATTTAAATAAATGCCTTGGCTCTGCTGTTCACGTGATTGACAGCATTTCTGAGCGTGCACAGCGAGGTGCGCAGGGCGCGCGTGTGAGAGATGTGTGGGTGTGAGGCGATCGTATGGTGAAGAGAGTGGCTGTGTCTGAAATCGTTCACTCATTCACTATTTCCTATATAGTGAATGGCAGTGAGTGCACAATATCTCAGCAGTGAGTGAACGAAATTAGTGATTAAATTTGGACGCTGATGGATACACCGAGTGACGGATCTCTGGGGCTGTCACAGAAACAACATCACATATGAACTTTTAAAATACTTGGGCCTTGCTTGTTAATCTTATTAAAAAATATATTAATACAATAAATCTTCAATCTGTTTGTCATTTTTAATATATATTGTGTGATAACATAAAGAGTAAACACATTTGATCAAATAAAAAGTACATTTTAAAATGTATCTGTTTGTTTTGCCTCTATATATGTTATTATGTTATTTTAATCAAGTAATGATTTGTCATAAAAGTAATTTAATACATTCAGCATGAAAGAAAACATTGCAGGAGTGAAGGAAGCAGTAAACTCCCAGCTCATACATCTTACCTGTGGTGGATTGTGGGCAATTAACCGTTGTCAAGTGTAAATCAAATGTACACTCAAAATTAGATTGCATTGTGGGTAATAATGAGTGAACAAAAGTAAGGAACGAGTGGCTCACTCAGAATTCAGACAATCCTACAAAATGGTGGACACTCGAAATAGTGCACTATATATTGGATAAGGGGCAGTTTCAGAAACAGCAAGTGTTCCACAACCGGGGCTGGTGCTCTACGCACCAGGCTGAATACTCTGCATTTAGAGAGCGGCGGTACTACTGTACAGAGCTGATGATCTTCTGACACTGAAAACTGTAACTACACTGAAATAATATTCCGTGCAGGACTTTAAAAGCTATGAAATAGCGAAAGAAGGCAATAATAAAGCATTATCTTGCTTTGGTTTATATTTCAGCATTGTATATAATGTCCTTGTGGGACATTTTCACTGTAATAATTACTAGAAATGTTTCCAAACCTCTCTTATTGACAAATGCATCCAGATCTGACAAGAGCCCTTAAAGGGATAGTTCAAAGTCCAAAAATTGTTATTCTCATTATTTACTCACCCTCATGCCACCCCAGATGTGTATGACTTTATTTCACCTGATTTTTAGAAGAATTTCTCTGCTCTGTAGGTCCTTACAAGTGAATTGGTGGCAACATTTTAAAGTTAAACAAACAAGCATAAATCAATAAAACTCCAGTGGTTAAATCAAAATCTTCAGAAGCGATGTGATAGGTATGGATGAGAAAGAGAGAAATAGATAGCCTTCACATTCTTCTTCTTGTGTTTTTGGTGATTCAAAATCTCTGAATATCGCCCCTGCTGTCTAGCTGTCTATGTGATTTAACCCACTACGCCACCACCACTCCATCCCAGATCTGTTTTTCTTTTGGCCTAGAGTGCTAAAATATTCTTCTAAAAATCTTAATTTGCGTTATGCAGAAGATAGGAAGTCATACACATCTGGGATGCATGAGGGTGAGTAAATGATGAGAGAATTTTCATTTTGGGGTAAACTATCCCTTTAAAGTGATATCTCAGCCATAATTTAATATTCTGTCATCATTTCCCTTGTATCAAATGCTTAAGAACATAGTAGTTAAAGACACCTAATATAAAGTGGGTCCAAGAGAAAGTTCACACCAAAATAAACATTTGGTCATTACTTAGAATAATGACAATGACATAATTTTCATTTTTGGGTGAGCTATGATTTTATATGACTAAAGCAGGGGTGACATCAACATTTCACTGTCTATTTAAAAGGCACAAGATTAATTCAGCCTCTCCCTGGGGTTCACATATTCATATTCACATAATTTCATAGCAGTTACATGATTAGCTCTCGTTAGGTATTTTAGACTGGTATGCATAACCAATGAAATTTGATAAAGAATAAAGAATGATCTCATGAAAATCAGGGGTAAATTGCAATTGTAGGTAGCGCTGATTTACGACACAAATCATATCAGGCCTTATTTAGTTATTTTATGTAAATTAAATGCACAAGATGATGATTATCTCTGAAAAGTTCACATTCTAAGCTTTCAAACGATACCCCATATGTCTGACTTATGTATGGGGAGACATGAACATTTTAATTGTAAACGTTTTTCACGACAACGTGTCATCTTTTGGACCCACCTGGTAGCTATGCAGAGTTGAAGAGGATAAACTACAAAGTTTTAAAAAAGTGATTTTTCTTAGGTCACATCTCATCTTGGTTTGGGTACCGCCCTCACAGAGAGAGCTCTCGTGGCGGAAGCTACAAAGGTTAGTTCACTCTCCGTCTCTGTAGTGGACGTAACCAGATCCTTCCAACAGGTGAATATCCATAAAGCCATGGGTCCAGACGGCATTCACATCATCAGAGCATGAGCGAACCAACTGGCTGGTATTTTTATAGAAATTTTCAACCTTTCCCTCTCCTTGTCTGTGGTCCACACATGCTTTAAAATGTCCACCATTGTGCCTGTACCAAAGCAACTCCAATATATCTCTTTTTGATTATACTTTAGGCCCCTTTATCAGTATTTGTATTCATCTATTTGTGTTGGTCTTGACCAACAGTTCAGTATTTAACAAGCAGATTTACTAAGTAGAACTCTGAGACTAGTGTTTTTTTAAAGTGCAGTCAAAGACCATTCAAAAAGGCACAAGAGAGACATTTGGCTCAATGTCAATGGCAATCCAATTATGATGTTGTTATGTATTGCAATATACTATTGAATGGTAGCATTTGTATCATGATAGGTATCATATCGAATTGGATCATGAGGTGGTTGGTATACCATGCACAGTATGTCAATTTTCTGTATTCTTATAACACACACAGATAGCCTACTATATATATATATATATATATATATATATATATATATATGTGGCAGGATGGGTTAGCACCCCTCCCACTTGTTTGAGGTTTGGCCAATGGCCTGGCACCTGTTGCATATAAGAGCACGGGCTAACAGTTCATGGATGTGCGTCATTTTCTGGGGCCGTGACGTCATCTGCGCGCCCTGTTGCTTTTTCTGCTGGAGTGCACGGTTGAATGTGTGGCTCATAATAGACTGCGGAAGCTGCTTATCCACTGGCTGTGCTGTCTACTGAGTGTGTGCTTCCTGGAGAGTTGAATGTGGACAGTTGAGACAGGTAAGAGAAGCGTTTGTGTGCGACGGCGCTTTTGAGTCATTTTTAGTTGGTATTTGACTAATTTGTATGCTTCAGGTAGTGTAAGATCTATTTGCGTTTCCTGCCAACGAGGTTTGTTGGAGACAATTGCCTCCATCCACCACGTAGTTTGGGATAGTGATCCTGGGACAGCATGTGTTGTTGTGAGTATATTGCTCGAGCATGAAGCCAAGGGTGAATGAATCGCGGGGTAACACTTTCTGTTTTGTTTTTAGGTACTCGCTGAGGGTAATAGCGGCGTTCCGAATGAGTATTATATGCTCTGTGCTCCTCAAAGTGCTGATTGCTTCAATGCCCGGTGCTTTATCATAAAGTGCCGTTTGCTTCGTGCTTCATCATAGACTGCTGTTCTGTTTCCACTGATTATCCTGTGGTTTGGGATAGTGATCCTGGGACAGCATGTGTTGTTGTGAGTATATTGCTCGAGCATGAAGCCAAGGGTGAATGAATCGCGGGGTAACACTTTCTGTTTTGTTTTTAGGTACTCGCTGAGGGTAATAGCGGCGTTCCGAATGAGTATTATATGCTCTGTGCTCCTCAAAGTGCTGATTGCTTCAATGCCCGGTGCTTTATCATAAAGTGCCGTTTGCTTCGTGCTTCATCATAGACTGCTGTTCTGTTTCCACTGATTATCCTGTGGTTTATCACGGGACTGATGCGCTTTCTATGAGCTCTTATGTTTGCTTTAAAGTGAATTCTCAGTGCTTAGGTTCTGAGATTCAGTGATTTGCTTAGAGTTTCTTTGGTTTCTTTTTGTTTGTTTCTTTAATTGATTTCAATGTTTAAGCCAGTTTTGGATGTGTATTTTTGTTTTTAAGTTAATTGTGCTTAGTGAATTTATGCATTATCTTCATCAAATGTTATTTGATTGAGCTATGCTGCTGAATTTATGTGATTATTTTGTTTAATGACTTGTTATTTTCTTTGGGTTTTGATTTGTGACGACTGGGTTGGGACCAAGTGGTTGGCTCCTTCTTGGTATCGTATTAGTTAATTTCTTATATAATTGTATTTTGTTTTCTTTGCATATCAATGCTCTTTCTTTAATGTCTTTCTTTCGTTTGTTGGCAGGACCTGGGCGGTCGGGGGGGCAGACGAATGAACTTTTGGTGGTGGCGGCATCTTCACTGTGTGTCGTGGTCTTTGACATGAGTTGCTGAGTGTGTGCAAGAGTGTGTGCACTGTGAATAGTGACTTTCATAAAGGGTGATATCTTGAGACTGCCCCTGTTGGTAAGCCCAGGTTTCTCTGCTGCCAACGATGGAATCTAACAACAAGATGAGTGATTGCTGGGCAATGCCTTTTATACTTATTGTGTTTTTTAATTATTAATAAATTTTTGTACGATTACCATACGTCTCTGAATCCATCCATGATTAGGATCTGCGTGTGCCTTTCAGTTAGAGGTTGTTAAATTCTTGGGGTGAAATTCCTCAGGTGGCGTAGTCGGAAATAATACCAACTGGAGTTTCCGGAGAGTGTGAGCATAATTTATTGCTCTGCCCAACTCCATATATAATAGAGTCCACCTCCAATGCCCCCCCCCCCCTCGTCACATATATATAGTACTTGTACTATCTTACTACTCTTACTATTTCTGCCCTATCTATATAAGTATAAAATAGTAGCCTAAGCAGTATACAGTATACACTGTGCAGCATTCAGAAAGTAGTAAGTTAATATTCCATTCTGAACATAGCCTCTGTTTACTTTCATAATCAGGTCTTATCAGATCTCCTTGTTTATTGTTTGTGTCTCCATATCGCACCCTCCAGATTGAGCAGCTTGAAACAAGGATATCAGACTGAGTCAAGGACCACAAGGAAAAAGCTTAAACATGAAAGATGGCCTGTCAGTTGCCCAACATTTAAAAGAATAGGTCTCACTTTATATTTGGTGTCTTTAACTACTATGTACTAACATCAAAATGCATACAATACAATGTACTTATTTTTACATGTTTCCACATGTAACTACATGCAAAATTCTCACAAGAATCAAATATTGAATACTGATGTTGAGTTACGGGTAGAGTTAGTGCTTAGATTAGATTTAGGTTAAGTGTTGGGGTAGTGTTAGATGTAAGGTTAACAGTGTAACAACAGATGTAATTTACTTAAAGGTACTTTAAATGTAAGTACAACGCAACGACACATAACAAGCAGGGTTGAGGAGTAATGGAATACATGTAACGGGATTACATATTTAAAATACAAAATATAAGTAACTGTATTCCACTACAGTTACAATTTAAATCATTGGTAATTAGAATACAGTTAACATTCAAAAATGTATTTTGATTACTGAAGAAATTACTTTGTTATTTATTGTCATTTAATATTAATATTGTCGTTTCATTTAATATTTAGCCTGTTCAGATAGAAAATATTTATACATATAAATTATGCAATCCAAAGTGCATTTGAACAGCGGTGAAACACTTTATTATGATGTGTTATATTCATACAAGCAGACAGAGAAGTAAGTTTGAAGTAAGTTTGTACCAGAAGAAATAGAAATAAACCTTGTGCAAATTGTCAACTTTTTGCTGAGCTAAAATGCTATTTCTAACCAATTTACATGCACATGTTACCAGACACGATCCTATTTTTCACGTTGGATCAAAATGTCTTCTTTTCTAGTAAGACATTTAATATTAGGGCAAAAAAACATATTCTTGATAATCATTTTTGTATTGTTTTCCTGGAAAAATTCCTGGGAAAATTTCCTGCATAAGATATTTAGGTTTTTCAGAGAACGTATTATTAACATGTGTATTTTGTCTTACTATACTGGCAACGTTTTTAGTCAAAACAAGTGAAAAAAATCTAACACTGCTGAAAAAGTAATCCAAAGTATATAGAATACATTACTGATCTTGAGTAATCTAATGAAATGAAAATTCAGTAATTATTTAGAATAATGACTATGACAGAATTTTCATTTTTGGGTGAGCTATGTTTTAATATGACAAAAGCAGGGGTGACATCAACGTTTCACTGTCTATTTAAAAGGCGCAAGATGAATTCAGCCTCTCCCTGGGGTTCACATATTCATATTCACATAATTTCAGAGCAGTTATGATTAGCTCTCATTTGGTGTTTAGGCGGGTATGCATGACCAATAAACTTTGATTAAAAATAAAGAATGATCTTATGAAAATCTGGGGTAAATTTCAATTATTTAAATTTCATTATCCGTTGTTACTTCAAGGAGATTTTTCTACCTGATTTCACCAAAGATATACAGTACCTAATATACCAAGGGAGAGCTATCTGTTAGCACCCTTTATTCATTTTTATGGCGGTACTTGGCTGGCAAAGGACTCCCAGAAGTATATATCTAAAGACTGACATGTATTAGCTATAAATTATTTGAATATATATATATAAAAAAAAAAAACATGGGCCACTCCCCTGATTATTTTTATCCTGTTTACAAAGTCTATCACTGTCACAGAGACAGGTGTGATTTTTCAGAACACAGATTTTATTGTCAGATAGTGGAGGCAATTTATTTTAGTATAAAAAAATGGTGTACACTACTTTTAAATAATTTCTTTTAACTAAATAAAACCAGTTCATTTAGATGTTACCACATGACGTACATTTTAAGGTTTAAAACAATGTAGTCAAACTCATGTCGGCCACGTATGGGCACCACAGCTCATGCACGCTAACTATTAGCCCATAGTTCTAACAACAACAACAAAAAGAATCATGCTACGTTTCATTGATAAAACATTGAGCATGTTTAAATGCACACAATTGTGCAGATAACTACCAAAAAAAATACAAATATAAGAAATTCTGAAACCTATTAAACACACCAGTAAAGGTGTTTACGTGCAGAGCAAAATTTGGGGTAATTGTCAAAAATCTACTTGTGTTGATCTGTTATTGCTTATTTCATTTGTGACCTTACTCAGATAAAGGAAAACGTTTTAAAGCATTTACATGACCTTATACGTTGTTGGCTAATAAAGCATAATTATGAATGTAAACGCGCTCAGTGTGATAGAAATGTAAAAGGCCATAATTTTGCAAGAAAACATGTCCCAATAACTGTGAAAAATCACCCTTTCTCACCACAAAAGTGAAGCACACACGCATACACACATATGCACAAATACGCACTGCACAACAAACCTATCCCACCACAGGCAAGCATGAACACACACACTTCCTCCTCATTTTTTCTATAGCGCACTAGGCTGAGGGTATAATCGTCAGTTAATTACTGTGCTCTTGACCTGTGAGGGAAACGAGTTGCTTTGGTGCTGCTATCTGTATAAAATGCATTAGTTCAAGCTTTCTCTAATTACTTTAATTAGTCAGGAAGGAAGGCCTGATCTGCTGCTAATTGATAACGATTTAAATAGACCGGCAACTGGTCAGATAATAATGAGATATCCTGATTAATTTTGTGAAAGGCTGCAAATTTGTTGGATAGGCACATATTTTATATCATATATATGACACAAAGTTTTAGTTTTTTAAGCCTTTAAGCTTGGATGGACCAGTGTGAAAAAAAAAAAATGTCAACATATTGTTGTGATCAACATAAAATAGGTCCCTTTTGAAAGCTTAGAAGCTTATTAACTTTATCATGCATGCAGATATAATGACCAAAACTGAACAGGAGCTTTGAAATTTGTGGACAAATCAGAAGTGTTCCGTTTTTATAATTTATGAAAATTATCACATTAAATTTGATTTGAAATTATCATATGAAATGTATAAGTATCATTGTACATATTACTTTAATCTGTAAAAACTTCAAACTCATCAAATAGCCACATGTCATATGTAGTTGGAAAGCTATTAGTGTAGAATTCAAATGTCTTTGACATTTATGTTAGTGTTGCCTATATCCTGTATTTTCACTTATAACTTCACGAAAAATAAACACAACATAAATTATCACACACAATTACTTAAAGAAGACAATTATCTTTCAAATGAGCCCACATGCAAGGTAAACTGATGGATAGATCATTAGATAATACACACGAAGCACAATGTTACATATGGCCACCAGGAGATGGCGCCAAGTAAATGACACAGACCCTATGCAGACTCACTGAGTCAAACTGCACTCATTCTGTGAAATATCATTACTTAAATCATGTCTCTGTGCTATGCAAACCTTTAATCATCACTGTGTTCGCATGTGTAACTAGTTCTTATGCACAATTATTTTGTTTTGTTTGTTTGGAGAGGCTTTTGGACACTTGGGAGACATTTTGCCTAGGATAAATTATTTTTGTAATGCTATAACTTTTTGATTGCTTTTGTCATATAAAAAAAAAAAAAAAAAAAATACAAAAGAAATCTCAGTTACAGTTGACATGATTGGGAACAAATCAAAAGCAGTTTTTCGGAGCCACCTTATTTACACCCAGAGATGCAGTATATAACATGGCTCTTCAGCTACTTTCTTGCAGGGGCCAGATTATCTGGGCTCTTTTATTATGCCACTGAAACAGGAAACCTTTAAAACATCATCCGAGCATAGAGCGTTAAGTAATTATATGTCATGCATTTAGTCATGTTATACTATGCAAAAGCATGCCATAAGTTTTCTTACAATCGTTGTCAACCTTTTCTGACTCTGCCAACCCATGGACCCACTAATATAAAATACTTTAAATTCTCAGTAACACTGTCTAATATATTCCATAAACAATAAAAAATATTAAAAAAAAAATAAAAAAAAAACATTATTTCAGTAATATGCTGAACTTGACCTGTTGAGTTGACCTGGTTTTTCAAATTCTAATAATTTGCCACGTCCTGGAATCATTACTCAAAAGAGAAAGATTTATGTGTTTAAAAATAAAAAGCCCATATGAAGATGAACAACCAGGAAAATAAACAGCAAAGAACAAGGGAACCTGGAAAACAAGGGTGATGTGTGATGACTCAGAACATCTGAACTTCACAGTTGTATGTGTATCTCTCCCCTCATTTCTCCCTCACATCTCTCACCCTGTTTTTCTGAAACAAGGTCTCCAGGGAGAAGGAGGTGTGTGTGTGTGTGTGTGTGTGTGTGTGTGTGTGTGTGTGTGTGTGTGTGTGTGTGTTCACCTGTATGGTGTTCTCCAGGGTCATGTTTCCATGTTCTGCAGTACACAAATTAAGATTTTATAAGAATATCTCTGCTCTGTAGGTCCTCATAATGCAAGTGAATGGGTGACAAAATGTTGACACTGCAAAAAGCACATAAATGCAGAATAAAAGTATGTATAGTATATGACTCCAGTGGTTGAATCCATATTTTCAGAAGTGATATATGATAGGTGTGGGTGACAAATCAATATTTAAGTCCATTGTTTTTCTATGAATTCTTCTCCCTGCCCAGTAGGGGGTGTATGCATGAAGAATGTGAATCACCAAAAACACAAGAAGAAGAATGTGGAGATTGACTAAGCAAGGAGGATAATTTATAGTAAAAATGGACTTTGAAATGTATCCGTTTATCACCCACACCAGTCATATTGCTTCTGAAGACATTGATTTAACCATTGGCGTCATATTGGTTACGTCTTCAAAAAAAAATTGCACCCATTCACTTGCATTGTATGAACCAAAATAGCTGAGATATTCTTCTAAAGACCTTCTTCATGTTCTGCTGAAGAAAGAAAGCCATACACCTCTGGGATGGCATAAGGGTAAGTCAATTATGAGAGAGTTTTCATTTTTGGGTGAACTTTTCCTTTAAGAGTTCCATTCATACAAAAACTATGTTGGTAAAGCAACTAATTAGACAGTAAGTTGCAAACCTTTTAGTATGCTTCCATTATATAGTATATTGCACCAATAGTATGAGTAGTATGGTACAACACAATTTCGACAATATCCTCTCTCGCTCCCTCTTATGTAGATATACTTTACAGTAATCCTAAATATAATCACATGTAAAATTTTGCTTGTTCAATAAGATTGGAGGACCGCAAACTAACGGTTGTATAATAAATCATATTTTTGACCAGTTCATTTAGATGTTACCAATTTTTGTGGGTTACCTTGCAATTTTTTTTTACAGTTTACATTCCTTTAATATGCTTTAAGAAATCAAAGGTTTAGAGTCAGAATTAGATGTAAGGTCAAGGTTTAGACTAGAATGAACAAGAAACATTAAAAAAGATTGATGCATCTTCCTCTGGGATGGAATGACCCAGACTGAAGTTATTAAATAATAATAGCTGCTAGAGGCATGATGTTGGCCATGTTTTTTTAAGATTCTGTCCACAGTGCTGTTTAGAGATGATAAGAATGAAATAGGTTCATTTAAATAATTCTAGTTTGAATATCAATGGCAGCTTGTTCACACATGGCAAATGAGGTATTGGCAGTGGGCATGCCTCTTGTTCTCTGAAGTTGATTATTGAAATATCTGTTTCCCGGAGACTCAAACAGATAATTAAACAGAAAATGAAACCACGACACTGCATTCATCTTCTGTCGAAGTCCATTTGAGAATAAGGAGTTGATGGATGAATACTTTTCAATCACATTAAGAAAATGTCACAAAATAAACAAACAAACAAAAAAAACACACAATATAAGACCAGCTCGAAATTGGATGAGCTGCATTTGAATACATTGTAAAATAGCAGCTGTGACTACACATTTTAAATTATAAAACGGTTCCCACCCTAAATTCTGATTGTTTAAGCAATGCTTGGAAATGTTGTAAAATGACTATAAATGCACACCTGGCAGAGTACATTCTGTATTAAAGCGCCAATTTCCTATGTTGCCATGCAAATGCAAACACTCCAGTGCGCATTGTGTAAAAGAACACACCTAAGCCATGGTAAAACCACTGTAATACACAGCCTCTTGGTGGAAGAATTGTTTATTTATATTAAATGTGCATGTAATTTGTTTAACATGCCGACTTAGACCTAGCAGTGTGGATGCAGCATCATTCCAACGCAACAGTTTTTAGTTATTGATGCCATTGTAGAAATCCACTTTACACTGTAAACAGAGTGGTTGCTAAGATTTAGCGAGTAGTATTCGGCCGGTCATGTAATTCTAACATGGCAGCCTCCATGACGGGACCCTCTCCATGTAGAACAAAACTGCTTTTATGAGGTTACTGATATGACTGGAGTCTTCATCTCATGTGAGTTTAGCTTTTATTCTCACAATCATACTGTTTAAATTAATGTCATCAGCTGTGATTATCTTATTCGGTACAAAAGCACTCTTGCTTATTTCAAATTGCTTAAATATTAGAATCAGTTTTGACATGTGGACTAACAATGTCATCCACATTTAAAAAATCCATAATACTGTACAAATGCCAAATTTTCAGAGTCAGAGCCAGATCCATATCCTGTCTTGCCGCCACCACTTCACCTGCCCTAGAAAGACACGAGCGAATGGAGATAACATGATACAGGTATTATATATTTCACTAGGGAGACTGTGGTCACATTTAATTTACTTTGTTCTGATATCTATGCAAAGATAATCTACAGGTACCACACCCAGCCCTGTCAGTTACTTACTGTTACAATTACTGGTCTTGAATATGTTCACACACACACCTGAGACCCATAGGAAATTGCCTTTAGAAAATACTTACCAGCTCTGAATTATGATGAGTAGCAGTATCTTCCAAAAAAGCACACACTTAATTTCTACTTTCTCCTCTCAACGCCTTTGTCCATGAAGTCAACATTAAATGGCATTCGCAACCTATTTTGCTTCTATAATGTGACATTTCTAAGTGAAACAAAAATGTAGGACAGGACTTGATTTTATTCATTGTGAATCAATTGAATTGTGAAAAGGGGTTGTTACCAAAAACTATTTAGCCTAAGACGGAACACTTGTCTTAAAATGAATGGTAGAAATTGAAAGCCCAATATAGCGGATGTAAGAAAGTCAGGTCAAGTCATTTTTATTTGAATAGATCTTTTCACAACACACATAGTTTCAAAGCAGCTTTACAGAAAATAGTGCTTTAAAAGAAAATGAAGCTGTGTCTGTAATGTCTTACAGTAAAAGAGCCAATCACCTTTTAGTTACAGACATCACCTGTCAGTCTACTCAAGAACATGCATGTGCATTAGCTAGACCAGCCTGAAAAAATAAGCAAAATTTATGATACCACTGTTGTCAAATTTTACCTGCCAGGGAGCATTCATCCAAAGATGACAGAGTGGACTGACTTGCCTTGAAAGGGACTTTGGCGTTACATACCAGAATGTTGCCAGACCTGAATGCAAGTTTGCAGTAGATTAAGGAATACTAGTCCCTTCCTGATACCAATTTAAGAGGATTATTGACCAGGAGGTGGAGGCTGAAGGTTAAATTCACCATCAAGAACATCTCAACTTATCCAACATGATTACAAAGAAAATCGAAATATTGCTTTCAAAAGTTCATATACCTTAAAATCACACCATTAAGCTTAATTACTGACAAGTGCCTTCCCCCATCAGACATTTGTGGTGTTAATTCAAATGTGAACACAAATCCCCCCAAGTGCAACTGACAGTGATTTGTGCAAACAACCTCCGAGACATGGGTTCAAGTACTGTGGGAAGCAAAAAGTAATTGTGTTCACATAAACAATGCTGAGCACTTTTTGGAAGTTACATTTTTACGTAATTAAAAAATGTAATTCTTATTCATCTGATGGTAAATTTACAGTTTACAACAAAAGAACACAACTCGCTTTTGGCGCCAATCTGCAAATATTTATCCCGGAAACTGGAGATCATATATGCTCATATATTCAACAACACTTTAAGATTTAGCCATTTGGGTGCAGTGATTTGAATTTCAGTTAGCATAGACCAGAATTCAGCATTAAAACTTTTTTGACCCACTGTTGCAAGAATTAATTAATACAACATTTTTTTTTTGCATGTGCTTACTGTGCTCTTTTAGCGCTTGATTCACTAAAGGAATTATGAGTGCAATTTGCACATGCAATTCTGATCTTGCAGTCCGATTCTGCGCGCAATATAGCCGAGGATGCCGCAGACCACCTTATTTGACCCACCCTGCTGTGACTAAACAGCATCACTTTGATACAGATACCTGGATCTTCTCTTAAACATGCAGAACGTGCGCACCAAACATCTGGATATATGCCTGGTTATAACACTCTTCAACATTATTTGATAAGAATTTGATTAATTAATGCTAAAAGGATTGGTTATAAATGTTCTGTTTAAACAAACTTTCATTTGCCAGTAATAGTGTTATGTTAATTGTACAGGGTAAATTGCATGGAGTTTTGTGAGTTTTAGAATGGTTGCATTAGATAAAACGCCAGCAAAACAATGCCAGTTTTTTTTTATATTGAATACCATGCACTGCAAAAGCATTCACAATAAGGCCATGAATTTGATTTAGTAAAAAAAAAAAAAAAAAAATAGGGTCAATATAAGTTTCATGTCTACTTCAACACCACCTTTCAAAACTGCTTAAAGTGGATTTGAAAGCCAAGCCGACCCCATTAGAGGTTTGTGAAAAGCAGAGCAATTTCAGTTCCCCTCACTGGCAATGTGGATATCATCTCCTAATTACTGGAAGTCTAGGTGATGTTTTTCAGCACTATAATTATCTGGCTTTTTTTTTTTTTTTTTTTTTACTTAATTGTGAGTCTTAATAGTATGTGTACTGTATGTATGTATGTATGTGTGTTTCATTAAAGAAGATTTATGAAGGCACATCTAAGAGTGTGTGTTCAGAGAGTATGTTAATGGAGTAAAACATGCCAGAGCTTTATTTACTAGACGTTTGTCATGTTTATCTTTGGCTTAATGGTATTTTGTAAATTAGCCTAATTCTTTCTTTTCTATTAAATCTCTCTCTCTCTCTCTCTCTCTCTCTCTCTCTCTCTCTCTCTCTCTCTCTCTCTCTCTCTCTCTCTCTCTCTCTCTCTCTCTCTCTCTCTCTCTCTAAGAGAACTTTTACTCTCCTCCCTCTTCACAGGATTGGGCCATGGTGGAATTAGCTACTTCCTGGGATTGGTGCAAGTCAGGGCTATTTAAATGGAACTTGTCACCCAGAAGAGAGACTGCTCCCAAATTCAAGGTGCAGCCTTGTTGGCCATGCCATGTAACTTCCCGTTTGCATGTAGTGGTTGCTGTTGTGCATGTTTACAATCCATGTTGATTTTATTGCTGTTAAGGTGTGAGCTAATGTGTCCCGGAGTTGAAATGTGTTAACTTTTTGATCGACTATTGTGAAGTCTAGTGAGCCATGGCTCTTTACTAGACTCTTGTGTAATTCTAGTTAATTACTTCACTAGGAATCTGCAAGAGATACAGATCTTTGTAACAATTTTCTCTTGTTTATATTTAGTTATGGAGATAGGGTAGTTGTCTGTATTTTGATTTGACTTGTCCTGATTAGGAAAGTAATATCTTATTTGTGAAATTGAAAGATAGCTTTCCAAATTGCTCTGTTGTACAATTGTTGTACTCTGAGTGGTTCTATCCACTCTCTTAAATATTTGATTGGGTCTAAATGAGTTCTCATTTAACTTCTAGCCAGATCAAGCTTGGAATGTTGATTTCGGAGCTTTATTTGAGTGGTTTGCTTTTTACCTTGTCCCATAGGATGTTCAAAGCCTTGTTTATTGGAGGTGAAATGTCCACTAAGTTTCACTAAAAGAGAGTTACATTTTCTCCTCAACAGAGGTTTTTTAGGATGATGCTGTATTGAGTTTTAAATCAACAAAACTCAACAGGGGTTTTTTAGGATAATGCTCTATTGAGTTTTAAATCAACAAAACCTACCTATACCCTAAACCTAACCGATAAGTGTCATAAAATGAAAAACAAATTTGCTGATGCAATCACATAATTTTTTAGAGCTTCTATGACACTTTCGACACACATGAAAACGTGGGTGTTCTTCAGGACTTGTACCCTAGTCCTTAGCATCACAATTGCAAGTTTATTTCAAGTTTGGTGAACTCTGATTTGTGAATCTGTATCACGAGAGAACACGTCACCAATAGAAGATAAAAACGCTACATGTTGACCTCTTGGCTCAAGATACAATACTAGGAATAACATGTTTCAAATCTGCATGTTTTATTGTTACAGGAAAGTGATTAGACAAAATTTTGGCATTTTAAATATTATATTATTTGTTACTTGTGATGTACTGTATTATTTATTTGGACCAGAAGACCTCCCGCGTGACATCATGTCCTGGTCTGTTGCATTGTTAGAAAAAACTTTGCATGCTCAAAGCCTAGTTGGACCACCCCTTGAAAAGTAAGTGTTTCTGTTGTTCTGCTGTTTTACACACTCTTGTGTGAATGAAAATAAAAGTAATTGTTGTCTAATGTCTGTAGTGTTCATTTCACCTGGAAACTGCCATACAGTGAGCCACATAAAAAGTTAGGAGCCAAGCAACTACCCAGATCACAATATACCAGCAACTACCTAGCAATGCCCTAGCAACAACCCAAAACACTATTGCATCATGGCATCACCAAGTCTTTCATGAGCGAGCACAACTAGCATTTTCTTCAGAATACATTCAAATCTAGATGAACTTTCAATTTTTCTCTGTCTTTGTTTGATTTCAATTTAAAAGTGTGATTTGATTTGTGTTTATCTCTGACTGATGTCTGGCATTAAGCTGGAATGCCCTAGAAAACTTCATTACCATTCACCAGCTCTGCATTGAGCAATTGCGTTGAGTTCACATAGTTCACTCTTTAAGCACCACTTACTATGTGCACAGTGTATGAAAAATCCCCCGTAACACTAATGCTATTTGTTCTGTATTCATGTGTATGATGCTGTGCAAGATACAGTCAAACATTTCAGATTGATCTTGCAATGTAATCGGAAACAGTATGTTGACATTTCTTAAGCTAAAATTGGTATGTGCTTAGCGAAATTCTAAACATTGCCCCTATTAGCCAAAACAGTAAGTGTTGTTGGGCATATGGGCACGTGTGAGCTCCATTTTCTGGGTGAAATGTCCACGAAGGAGTGTGAATGTTCAGGATTTTACGAGTTAAAGGACAGGCAAGGAGGGGGTGGGAACTGGCTGAACAGTAAACCAAGTTTAATTTTAAAAATAATTTCTCGAACTGGCACCTACGGCTCATCTTTATCCCCCTCCTGGCTTATTAGCCCAATTCACGGCCGGCCATGTGTCCTCGAGAACATCTGAATCACTTTTATCACTGATTATGCAAACGTGATTGGTTTACTTCCTGGTTTAAATGCAGGATCCAAACCCAGGTCTCCCACACTGCTCCCACGATCCAATGCACATCCGTACGTGCCACAAGACAAGGTGAGCACGCTGGCTGAATTGAGCACTGTTCTTCCATTTACGGATGATGTAGACCACTGTGCTCATTGGGACCTTCAATGCTGCAGAAAGTTTTCTGTACCCTTCCCCAGATCTGTGCCTCGATACAATCCAGTCTCGGAGGTCTACAGACAATTCCTTGGACTTCATGGCTTGGTTTGTGCTCTGACATGCATTGTTAATTGTGGGACCTTATATAGACAGGTGCGTGCCTTTCCAAATCATGTCCAATCAACTGAATTTTCTACAGGTCCAATCAAGTTGTAGATACATTTCAAGGATGATCAGTGGAAACAGGATGCACGTTTTTTATTTTTAATAAATATGCAAACATTTCAAACAAACTACTTTCACGTTGTCATTATGGGGTATTGTTTGTAGAATTTTGAGGAAAATAATGAATTTAATACATTTTTGAATAAGGCTGTAACATAACAAAATGTGGAAAAAGTTAAGCACAGTGAATACTTTCCAGATGCACCGTATGTTGACATTAGTGGACTTAGTTAGCATTAGCATGGTTCATGTCCTATTTATCAGACCACTGCAACTTTATATGTGTAAACCAGGAATTGTCAAATCAAACAAAAGTTAAGTATGGACTGCCACCACAGGGATCAGTTTAAAGGGCCTCTGCTTTTATCTTTATATATGTTTCCCTTGGGAGATATTATCAGGAATCGTGGTCTAAGTCTCCACTGCTATGCCGAAGATTCCCAACTTTATATTTCTTCTAAACCCGAAGAAATTTCACAATTCTACAAATTAGCAGAGCGTATCAATGAATTCAAAGACTGGATGGTCAGAAATATCCTTCTCAATTCAGACAAAACAGAGTTACTAATTATTCGACCAAAAACCTCTAAAAATAAGCTGCTAAAATATAATTTGACTCTTGATGGACTACTGTTATGTCGTCTTCTACAGTGAAGAACATGGGTGTTATATTTGATACCAATCTGTCCTTTGAAAATCCCATTTCCAATGTTTTTAAAACAACATTCTTCCACCTCAGAAATATTTCTAAGTTACGGCACATGCTCTCTGTTGCTGATGCCAAAAAACTAAATGATGCGTCCACAAGACTAGATTATTGTAATGCATTACTGGGAGGATGTACTGCAAGTTCAATAAATCAATTTTAATTGGTTCAAAATGCAGCTGCCAGAGTGCTAACGAGATCCAAGAAATATGATCACATTAGCTCCATTCAATCATCGTTACATTGCCTAATTGTTCAATTTCATATTCATTTTAAAAGTGTTAACTACATACAATGCTTTGAATGGTCTTGCTCCGCAGTAATTAAGTGACCTTCTGTAATGCTGTATTCCATCACGTTCATTATGATTACAAAATTCTGGCCTGCTAATAGTTCCTAAAATAACAAAATCCACAAAAGGAGATAGATCCTTTTCCTATTTGGCTCCTAAACAATCTTAATTGGTTTTTATTTTTTTGTGTATCTTGTATTTTCTTTAAAATGTATATGTAAAACACTTTGTTTTGCCATTGTGTATGATATGTGCTATATAAATATACTTGCCTTGCCTAAACTATGGAATAGTCTCCCTAACACTGTTCAGGACGCAGACACGCTCATTTTAAGTTTAGACTAAAGATTCTTCTGTTTTATCTGTTTAGCCAGGCATACACCAAATTTATCAACTCACAATTAGGCTGCTTTAGTTAGGTCTGCCGGAACAAGAAACATTTCTCAGAAACAATTCTCATAATCTATAACTCTGCAATAAATTGAATGGGATCTACACTACTATTATTCTATTTATTTCCCTGTCTCAACCCTGGGATTCATATCCCGAGGTTACCAGAGCCAGCCAGATCCAGCTCCGTTCCTGCTTCGTGTCGAACTCCACTGCTACTTGTCGCTAAGTGATGATGACAAACTACAGCCAGTGATAGACAGACATCACTTCAGTCTTTTACGATGGACTTCAGAGGATGAACTGATGCCATTTACAACTATAAAACATCGGATACTTCATATGCCACTGCCTAAAACTTGGACTTAGGATGGACCCCACCGAACCTCACCAAATATGTCCTGCCGATTGAACTTCAACGCACCTCATTGAACTCTTAACACTTACTTAGTTTACTTATTTGATACCATAACTTGCACTGCACACAAATAGCTAATATTGCCATTATATTCATGCTGTTTAGCCACAGTTTGCCTGGTTTCTCCCAAGGTTATTTTTCTCCATTAACCAACATCTAATGGAGTTTTGTGTTCTTATCCTGTTGCTTTGGCATGCAACTGTGTGCCCACACCTGCGTTAGCAGTGCACGTACACTGTTCAGCACATGGCGTGATTGAATAGGGACCCCTAGTGTCCCTTCACTCGACACAACGTCAAAGTGAGCGACAGATGGAGAAGATCTAGGTTACTGTTATCCCTGATGGAGGGAACAAGATGTTGTGTCCCGCAGGCCACGACGCTGAACCGAGACACTGTAACGGCCGAACCTTATTCACGGCTCCTCAGTGCAAACCTGAATGAACAGATGCACGATTCCCTCCCTTTATACCCGTATGTCCGGGAGAGGGACATGCAAATTATGTCTGCCAAATTCTCATTGGCCTTTTCTCAAGCTCAGAGGTAACGGAGGCCTTCAAGAAAGTCCTCTAGTGTTGCTTCTCTCGACACAACGTCTCGTTCCCTCCATCAGGGAACGGAGGTTACAACAGTAACGTAGACATTTCATTGTCTGTTAAAGCGTGATTTTCTGTAAAGCTGCTTTAAAACGATGTGTGTTACAAAAGCACTATACAAATAAAAATGACTTGAATTACTTTGAATTAGGCTTATGATGACATACCAGACGTTTAATATTTTATACAGACCATGTTTCACACTTACAAGCTTTGCTCCATTATTTTATTATAGGGTGCTCTGTGCCTCCTGTGGGTAAATCAACCATTCACTTTCAGCCCTTGTTTCTCAGTCTGGCCATCTGTCTGTCTCTCTCCTTCTATGTCTGTCTGTCTGTGATTCTTTTTCTATTCTTTACCCATTGATTTTTCTTTCCTCAGAGGAGAAAGCCATCTAAGAGAGGCAATGCTTGCACTTCTGAAATTTTAATAAGAAGCAGGCTAAATGGAAACAGAAATTTGTTGTTGCTCTAGAATTATTCTGTTTATAAGATCTTTTTTCACTAAAGAGGCAAAACATAGATGGAAATAGTTTTTTTTTTCCCAAATGCACTTTTTGTCCACATTTGATAAAACTGGTCCATGTTACTCAACATTATCAGTTGACAGAGAAATAAAAAATAAAAAAATATTTTAGAAATATGCTTGTCTCAGATCCCAGCAATAGACAAATCTTTAGCAGTTACCTAGTTATATAAAATTATATTGATTTTGCTGTGCCTTATCTCCATTGGTCCCCCGGGATCCAGATTATTAGTTTTATTGTACTGTACCCATTCATTCCACATTACAACCCCAGAGGAGAATTGTATTTCTTAAAGGTTGCTTGTTCAAAGCATTCAGGACATATAACGGAGCTCTGCTTTGGTTTCTACTAAAAGTAGAAATACAAATAGAAACAAATGAGACAATTGTTGATGTACTGCAAGAGCATAGAGCTATACAAATAATGTGCATAGTGTCGCTCAGAGAAATTGGTCTTGAAAGAGTTCGATTTTTAATTTGATGAGATATGAGTTCATATAGAAATCTTTTGATTGCAGATTTATCTGACACTGATCAGATTTGCTCTGTTTCACTGGGAACAAAAATAAAACTTACATGTTTGTCTCCTTAAGGGTACAAATATGTTCCCAAAGCATTGGTACCACCTTTTTTTCTAGGGTCTCCATTTGTTCTCCATACACTCTTACTGCTGTCTAGGAGAAACCATTGGGATATTAAAGAAATCTCTTTTGTATTTTATCTTCCGTATGGGAACTACACATGGTTGTAAAAACTCACCAGAAGCCCTGGCAAACGCCACAACAATCTGATCAGTTTTATACATTTCCAGATATACCCATTATTTAGCGATGCTTCAAACCAGAAGAAGAAATCTATATTGTATAGAACTTCTGTCAGACCATGAATCCAAATTCTCTCACAGTCGAATTGTGCTGATTTCTGAAAGATGATACAAAAAGATAGCCGCTAATGGATCTTTAGTGTTAAAGGTTGACAAATTCATGGGTGCCGGAGTGATCACGATGTGAAAAAGTACGAAAAAGGGACAAAACAGAGAGTAAAGGTGGGCAGAGAGGACCAAACATAGACACTAATAGAAAATAGTGAGGCGAGAGAGTGACTTATAGTCCAGACAATGGCTCCAGTCATGCACCTAATTTAAGGTCATTCTGTACTCTATCTGATTAACAATTTACCAGCCCATCCGTCATGAACTCTATTCAGCTACTCAAAGAGACTTCTCCTATACAGATTAAAGGATAAATGTTTCATTACTATGGGCATGTTGGGCTAAAAATGGTTGCTAGCTGTAGTGTTCATATTCAGGTACTAAACTGAGAAAAAAAGAGGTTGCATAACCATGAATTAATCTTTGCCAAAGAACAGAACCCAGCTACCGCATCTTGAAAGAGGAGAACAAGTGCACTTCTTAGTTTAATGCTTATCATGTTTGCAAAGGAGAAAGTGGAGGTTGTCTGGAGCTAATCCTCAGAGGGACGCTTTACTGCTTGTCCACTTCTAGTCAATTACGTTGTGAGTTCCAAAGCGCTGTGTTTGGTGCAATTAGATACTCTTGCCAGGCAGTAACTTAAATACATTTACATACAAACATTTGTGTGGAATTTAATGCAGGCAGGTTTATGATCAGATGTTCAGCCTGTTAGGAGCTCAGGGGCACTAATCGGGCCCTGATTAACAGTAGCATTTGAAAACCTAGATCAAGAGAATGTTAATTCCACTCTCTGTTGTCTAATATGGAAAAATAACGTATGGTTTTGGAACTTTAAAGGAATTTCCGGACCGTGGTTCAAGTTAAGCTCAATCAACAGAATTTGTAGCATAATGCTGATTAACTGATGCTGATTTGTAATTATTATTAATTATTTACTAAGTATTGTGAATTTTTATAAGACTTTTTTTAAACTAATTTATATACATTAAAAAAAATATCGCAGTTACAGTTCACTCAAAAAATAACTCTTTGGGTGAACTTAATACAATCATGGACAGTAGTTCCACGTGTTTGAAATTATATGTTGTAATATTTAATATTTTCCACCAGATGACGCCTATGGAGCAAATACATGCTTTTTTCCTATTTCTGTTTGCTATTATAGAGCACTGCAGGCCAATTAAATTGCAGCTAAAATGTGTGTGTGTGTGTTGGTATGGATGTCAGAATGTATTTTGTGTGTGTGTGTGTGTGTGTGTGTGTGAAAATCAACAGTGGCATTATGTAAACAAACTGCGTTTGCTGTCCTTTTCTGCATATCACGGTGCGGTTTTGTGGTCCGTTCTGCATAATGCGGTGGCTCATTTTAGCTTATCGCGGCCCATTTCATGACCCCACGGTTCTCCCGATGGCCAAGCCTCCCCTGATTGGCACCAAAGTGCGTCGGCCCACCGGGATAATGCCCAGTATGCAAGATTACCAGTACAGCCCTGCTAACATGTATCCCTCTTTATCTTCATCTTGCACAAAAACACACAAAATAACACTTAATTTAAACATTTATTTTCCCTGTCGTGTCCCATGCAAAGAATGCTGGATATTAGGAATCCCCTGCCCATTTTCAGTTAACCAAACAAAAATATTCACATTGTTCCAAACACAAATGTATTAAAGTAAACATTTTCAATGAAACTCAGTTAATTTAAGTTCACTTGGTTACAAGTGAGGATTCGATAAACCTAACAATAGTGAAAGTTAATTTTATTGAATATATTGGACATTGGACTTACAATGGAAGTGGCCAGTACAAAAACATTCAAATGCACGCTATTTCAAATGTATAACCACAAGATTTAAGACATCATTTTAGTGTGATAAAATCACTTATCTCTGTAGATTTATATCCAATATGACAACCTTGTTGTCATGCTGACGTAACGCTTTGCAAACATTCACTTTTTCAATTTAAGTATTGAAATCAATGCATGTTTCGTTGCATGCTTGTTCTCAAAGCATTTTAGTAGTCAAAAGCTGCCACATGTACTGTAAGCATTGTAGCAGTAACACCATTTCATACCTCCTTGAAGCATGACTACTAGGCTTATTTTGCTAAGCAGATTTTATAATGTTCTCATACACAAGACAAATAACCCATGTAGCCTACTGAGTGCAAACTCACTAAGTACATCTTTAAACGGTCACTCAGTTGATGCAGTGTGGTTACTCAGTTGAACACACAGCTTGTCTGATGCATGTGAGATTATTGCTTTGGATTCAGTTCAATTAGAGAGAGGATTTGATAAGGTTTACTTGAGTCTGCATGTTCATACATCATGTCCTTGTCTCTCAACATGCCTTAATTTTCCCACTAGATGCAACAGCAAGTATTTATTATGTTTAAAGCAGAATTTAGTACACCAATGGTGCTTAAAACAGCATCAGCTGCAATGTGTTTCCTCCATCGTAGAATCACATAATTACATAATGTGTCAAGGACAAACCCACAGGAAAATTGTATTGCTCAAAGGTTTCACTATGTACCCGAGTATGTATTATAGATTAAATATGGAATTTGTTTTAGATGTTTCTCTTAAAATTTGTTAGGTGGCATAAAAATATAAACAAATTTGACAATTGTCAGCATATACTTTAGTATGGATATTAATCATTCAAATGAATGTGAATGGCACAGGTAAGATAAATAATATTTAAATCTTTTTTTGCTTGATAGAACTATATTTTTTATTTACACAATTGGTTGTTGTTGTTCTGGATTAATATATACAATCCATTTGTTCCTTATTATAAAATCAGGGGTTCTCAAATTGTTTTACGTCAGGATCAACATTTTACATAGGACATTTAAGTAGCAATTCAACAAAATGCCAAGAATTAGTAACAAACAACAAAATAAAAACAAGTAGCAAAATATTTAATATATAACATTTATGTATTTATAATATTTCATAATTTATTAACATTTAGTAATATTACCATCAACTGGATAGGCTCAACACAAAATTACCATGACATAGACTGAATAGTAAATTTATGTTTTTTTCTTTTTTTCTTTTACCTGTCAAACTGTCCAATTTGGCATCTTCCTAATTTGGCTAAGTGACATGAATTTGCATCAAAATTCCACAGAGATGGATGCACTGCTTTTAACATTTAACACGTTGCTGTTTCAGTTTGCTAACACGGCAACCTCCACCACCCCACCACCACCAGTTGAGTCCCATCCTGCACGGGGGTAGGTTCCTCACCCCTGCTTCCTATCTCCTACTGGATATAACGGTTCCGAATATAACTTCTTCGGACCACCAGACAGGCCTATGCCAAAGAGAGACATTACTTTTCTGTTTTATATTCATCAAATAAATGTTATCTTTAATTTCACTCAAGTCTGCAAGTCTTCCTGATAGAAGTGCAATTATATATATATACAATAAGAACATAGGAGGATTGAGTAAAACGGAAGCTATTGAAAGTTCCTTCTTTTGAGTGTAACAATGCATGATTATATGGTTAGTGTTTTTTCTTTCTTTTTTCTGCTGTCTGTGACAAGATCTGTGACCCACCAGTTGAGAACCACTGATCTAAATCCTCATCAATGAGTCATTAATTGCTTCCTTGCTTCAGGGTGGGGTTTCCTTTCTCTCCGAGCCTTATTTTGAATGGTAGACAGTGCAGCCATCTCAGCGTTTGACACTGTTGAGAAAACCAGGATTATACATACAACAGTGATAATTAGTATTGTGACACATCCATAGTATTGCTTGCTTTGTATTGTTGTCAACACAAGAGCTCAAGTGGCCGATTTGTTTCTTGTTTACATAGTTAATTTAATTATTGAATCATGCAAGACTTTTGTTTTGATGATACCTGTTTTTTTTTTAATACCTTGATACAGCATGGAATTTTTTTTTTTTAGACATTTAAATGCAGTATTTAGCAGCCAGTTGGATGTTAGCTGTCGATCTAAAGACTATCTGGTAGAAACAGGAAAATAACTGTGACCTTGATATTTTTCTCACTCCAAAATACACAAGAGAAGCTTCCTGCTGCTTTCTTGGCAGGAGCCATTTTGTGTTGCCTTGCAAACTGCTTTGAAATCAACTGTTTCCTGGTAATTTCTCAAAAACGTCTGCAGCAATTCATCTTAAAGGGGATGTGTACAATGTTTTGATGTTAAAATGAATTCTACTATCCCAGCTTAATATGCAGTGACATTATAAGTAAGCAATCCGTATAGATCAATTTCCCCAAAAAGTGTAAACACCGCCGACTAGAACCCCTGGAGTTGCAAGTATGAATCCAGGATGTGCCGAGTGACTCCAGCCATGTCTCCTAACCAACCAAATTTGCCGGGTTGCTAGGGATGGTAGAGTCACATGGGGTAACCTCCTCATGGTCGCTATAATATGGTTCTCGCTCTCAGTGGGGCACTTGTTGAGTTGTGCGTGGATGCCGCAGAGAATAGCATTATGTATCTGTGGTAATGCGCTCATCAAGCCACGTGATAAAATGCATGGATTGACGGTCTCAGACGCAGAGGCAACTGAGATTCGTCCTCCGCCATCCGGATTGAGGCGAGTCACTATACCACCACGAGGACTTGGAGCACATTGGGAATTAAATACATACTGAAAGCACAACATTCATCAACAGATTTTTGCAGGTAATTTCCTTTAGTTTGAAAGCTCTTATAAATGTAAAATTTTAATTTATTTTAATTAATATATCACATATAATAACAGATATGTTACAAAATACATTAAAATGCCAATCAGACATCTAATATTGCCTCCAATAGTGCGCCCATTATTGAATGCATTAAAAAATAAAATGAAACAAAGTCCCTCCATAATATTAGAAATGCAGTACCTGGACCACAACTAGCCTGATTCACTCTATATGAACCCATGTGAGTTCATTTCAGCTGATACTCTCTTTTGCACCTGCATGTAACAGATGAAGTCCTGTAACAGAGAGTTCTCTCAGCAGAATGAGCCCTCCCTCTCTAACAGAGCCCTCTCTGTGAGTCAGTACTCTCTGCCATGTATTCTGATTATCCTCATCATTTGGTTGGTAATATGAGACAAGAGTGGCAATGACTTGTTTGCTGTCTGTGTAAATAACGGCTGATTCTGAAGAGGATCTTGTTGAGAGTGACATGATGGAGGGTTACACGATGAAGCCTTCAACAAGAAGCTCACCATAAGATATTAGCGTCAGCCATTTCTCCCATGTTGTTCTGTGCTGGAAAGCTGCAGTGAAGTTTACGGGATGTTTCCAGCATTTTAAACATGTTTTTTGAACCGACTGGCAATAATATCAAATTCAAGTTGATTTTTATTTTATTTCATTTTATTTTTTTTTAGAGGACACAAGTGTGAATACACTTTCTAGAACAGTATTTCTGGTTGGCAGAAAAGCATGGGCAAATCATGGTTTCATTTTGGTTTAAAGGAATTAGAGGTGTTTTTATGTTTACATATCACAGTTCAACTTGCAATTTTTTTCAGAATAATCACAATTACATTTTTTGGTCAAAATTGTTCAGCCCTAGCGCTAACCATACCTACTAACTAAAATGTCATCTAAAACTAGATTTGCATTTCCTGGAGTAAATGCCAGCGATTGCGAGACAGCAAAAGAATAATGTTGAAAGTTTAAGGAAAATTATAGTTGGATAGTGTGTCAAAACAACCAGAGGTCCCTGGCTCAAATTATTATTTTTTTATTTATTAATCAATTTTTACTGGTGAAAGAAATATATAAATGATGACAAAATCCAAAATATTAAAAGCCATGGATCAATATTTACTGAGTAATCCATTATTTTGTTCTGAGAGGTCAAAAGGACAATTGATCGGCTATGATTTTGGAGCAAACATATGGGTACAAAAATTAACCTTAGAAAGGCCAAAATAATGGCAGTGTAATTATTTTTAAACAGAGAAATGTACATATATTTCTAAGATCAGCTGACTTCAGTGCCCCTTGTTGCATTATATGGTATGAAATATATCATAATGTCCTTTTGGATTCTGGTTCAGAACAAACTTTCCTTTTTGTATCTTAATTTTTAAGGCCTTATATGTTTAATTGCCAGAGATATGGGGCTCTCAATGTGGCTCCATGCTAAAATGTTAAATTACATAAATATATTACATTTTACACTTTATAAATAGTCAAAAACCAAATGTGGGTTGTTCAACAAAACAGATGTATGAAGTACAAATAATATTGAAACTAGAAGTGTACCTTTATTTATTCACACAAGAACAATAATGTAAAAATCTCGATTTTCGAGGGTCCATTTAACGCAATACCTATATCTATTTTAGATTACAGAAATGTACATCTGCAAACCTCTGGAATGCATTGTTCCCAAAGGTGGCCAAACAGTACTGCATTTGTACTGATTTTATTATTATAATTGTTTTGCTCTAAAAGTGTCTGGGTGTCTTAGACTGACAACTGTAGAGATCCAAAACGTGTTAGGATGGTCCCAATATAGTATTTTATAACCTTTTCATGTGTGATGAAATTATACAGATTATTATATAGTCAACCATTACATGAAAGGGGCAAACATGAGACAGACAAAGAGAACAAGATAAATATTTTCTAGTAGGCTGTCACCAATCAACAATTTCCTTACAGTTTTAATTACAGGATCCACATTACAACATTTATCATCCAAATATCAATACATCCTAAAACACCTACTAATGGCTCTCTTTACCAAAGTAAAACCATTTATGATACTAAACTACCCTTGTTTCTCATCCTTAAATCTCTCAATTTCTCTATGATGGAATATTTAATGTATTTTCAGCTCAATCAGCTTAGCTTTGTGAGGTGGGAGGGGCTACAGATATCCAGTGGGTCTTAACACGGTGAGAAGCAGCCATCCATCTGGCATCCTAAACAACATTGCAACTCTGCATCCATTAACCTGAGAGAGCAAAGCATGAGGAAATGCACGGGATGGCCATGTGTGAGACATTGCATAGCCTTATTTACTTGCAATTATGCAATACCCTTTTCATTGTTACAACGAATCTAAAATGCATTGTGTTTGTTGGTGGAAAGTTGTGCATTGAGCAGCTTCCATCCTTAGAGAAAGCCTTACGGATTCAGTCAATGCTTTATACTACCTCTCAAAGACTTTTTTGTGCCGTGTTCTTGGGATGTGATCTTCAGTTAGATCAGTTAACCAACTAAAAGGTGCAAGCAACAGAACCATTCTCGAGTCTGTTACTCAAGTCTTCACTGTTAATTCCTAATTAGACAAGGGATAATGCAGAAGTTATGTTGTTAATATACTTCTACGGTGCCCTAATAAAGCTTTGCTGTCCTCTTTGGGTTGAAAACAGAAAAGCAGGAAGCTGCAATCAGCTCTCAGTGTCTGCGTCTCAATCTTTTCAGCACCATGGACAGCGCCTTTTCCTGAATGAACGCCTTAAATACAATGAAGACAACATTTTAGACTTTGGTTTCACTCTATCTGATTAAACTTAATAGAACAAAGTCAGCCAGTGAGTGTGTGTACCGACCTCCGATTGCTGAGAATTATGGAATAGGGGAAAAGGGGAACTTCTAATGGCTCTCGTCTCCTGTCGGAAACTACTAACCAGTCAACACCATGCACAACCCACCCTGGATCAACCATTGCAGATGCCCTTTATGTCTTCATCATTAAGGCTGAAGAGAGTCCAAGGTCGCGCATCCCTTCAAAAGCGCGCACTGATAAGTTGGGAAACATACAGTAGCCTACAATCGGACAGGATAGAGCAGAACACTCGTAGACTTCCTCTCGCGTCGTGCCAAGCCAAAGCAAACACTGATGATTTCTCACCCAAACACCAAAAGTGCCTGATCCAATTGACTGTTTTCAGTGGGACGTTGAGTCACTCATTTACACCGCGCGCGACGCGACAAACTAAAACGCATGAAAAACAACGAAGCGTCGCACTTGCAGTGTATAGACAACTTGGTTGATAATAACGGCAGCGTTAGAGTTTTACTGTGTCACATTGTGTCGCTCGCAGTGTAAATGGGCTGTAGGGGCCGTTCAGAACGCATGCGTTTGTGCGCTAAAAAAACTAGACACAGCGCTACGGTTAGAACAGAACGCGAGTGTCCTGACACCCTGTATACACCGGGCGCGTCCGGACGCGCCGCAACCGACGCTTCTAGTGTAGCATCACTGATTATAATGGGGTTCTATTGCATTTTACGTGACGCGCCGGCCGCATCCGGTGTAGACAGAGACACGCGTTTTTAACAGTTTTTTTTTTTACTTGAAAGGGCGTCAAAAACGCGGCGCTCCTTCACAAGACGCGGCACAACGGTCAATGACGACCGTCTAGCCAATGCATTCATCAATTAAACTACTTAAGTTCAATTAAAAATGAAAACATAAATTAATAAAGTGAATGCAACTTTTTTACATTATTCTAGAGACTTACCTTCAACAATGAAAGTCTTCATGTTTTACGAATAAATCCAGCAATAAGTAATTCCAGAAAGAGTTTGGATTCTCGTTAGATTGAAGAAGACGGTGTTTTCCTCGTCGGTGTAAATAAATAAACAATTTTTGCGAACCTCACGGAAGGTGAACCATCATTCCGGTCGGTCGAACTTTACCCGACGGTCGCTGAATAAGAGGCGAGGGACGGAGAACAAAGTCTCCCGTTGATTCCTCCCTTAGTCATTTGAGTACAAAAATCGCAGTAACATTCAAACTCAAAGATCAGCTTTAGATTGCCGAGACAGACACCAGAGCAGCGCGTGAACCACAAACAAGCCCGAAGGTTTGCCGAGAGCTGGACAAAGTCAGGGAAAACTATAATGTCGGGATGAATCCAAATAGGCTAAATGACACATCCAGCCATTCCCGGTTGAAGCAGAAAGTATTCCAGCGATAAGTGTGTCCGTGCAGCCGCGCGGGATAAACGGAAAGAGGCAGTGATGACGCGCGCGTGCAGTCGGATGGATGGAGAGAGAGAGAGAGAGAGAGAGAGAGAGAGAGAGAGAGAGAGAGAGAGAGAGAGAGAGAGAGAGAGAGAGAGAGAGAGAGAGAGAGAGAGGGCGGGTATGCTGGGTTGGGAAAGAGAGAGAAATATATTGTGTTGTTTGTTTTTATCTAATCATTATTAACGTGTTTTGTTTTTATTTGTGTAGCCTATTTTGTATAACTTATTTAATGTTTTCGTTATTGTCGGTATTGTTATAATTTCATAAAGGGCATTCATTAAATTAGCTGTAACATCACAATGCTTCGGCAATACTGGACTGCAATAGTCATAACAGTAACGCTTGAGAGAGAGAGAGAGAGAGAGAGAGAGAGAGAGAGAGAGAGAGAGAGAGAGAGATGAATGTTTTATAGTGCAGGAACAGGAATAGAGCGCTAATGAATCTTTTATAGATTCCAGACTCTTTGAAGTGTAGAGAATCCATTTGTAAAACACTAACGCATGCTTGCACATACTGTATATACACATAGAATTATGATCATAATGACTTGAGTTCATGAACACATTTTACATTTTTTCCTTCGCCCTGCTAAGGCAATTATCTTGACCTAAACATCTTTGACCTTCCGGTCTATACAATAATAGCTTTAAAGACCGATAAAACAAACACTTAAAACATAAATGGTTATTTAGTGGACCAATGTATGCAATAGGATAATTTGCTCTGTAGAACAAACCAGAAAAATTTAATTTGGTTTTGATGACTTTTAGAGCCTCTCGTGTCTTGGATCATACAAACACAGATTGGTAAATTTATCATCACGACACAGACAAGTGATTTTAATTATGAATTGATTAAAAGGGATTCCCAAGGATCCCATTGCTAGAAAGTACAAATGTGTAAATTAAATCAAATAAAAAAAATAAAAAAATAAAACAGTGCAAAAGACTCCCATGTAAATCCACTTCTATTGTTTACATAGGAATGAAAGAAGATAAAAAAATAAAAAAATAAAAATACAAAAAAATAGGCAACATAGTTTTATGAGAATTCTTCACAATACTAAGATGTGGCGAATTCGTACTAATCCGTACGATTTATAAATCAACCAATCACATGCGCTTCATGAACACTCATTCGGAATCCCAAAGTGACGCTTTCTTCCATATTACACATCCGGACTTTTAACATTAATATCATGTTTAGCTCTGGTTAAGGCAAGGTATCAGGTTTGGTTTAATGATGGAGTTTGGGTTCGGGGTTAAAGTTACAAAAACACAGTATTAGTTATATACACAGAACAAACACCACATTGGGAACTACAAAGACAAAAGGAAAGCATTTCTTGTTGGTGGATGTATAGAGTGGCGGTCACACTTCGCACAGGATTGCGCCATTCACTCTCATACAAACGCATCAGAACGCGGGAGACCGGAAACGCAAGCTCATGCGAAGAAATTTTGCACAATGCTGCGGCAAAGTTCAAGCTTGGTAAACTCTGAACTGTGAATCTGGATGAGGAGTGCGTGGTTAATTGAAGATCGAACTGTCACACACTGACCTCTTGGCTCAATTTAAAGTATATATAAAATCTGCATGTTTTTAGTGTTGCTGGAAAGTGAGTGAAAATTATGTTATTTATTACTTGGAAAGTGTTATTTACTAAATCCAGAAGACCTCCAGCGTGACATCATATACCGGTCTATTGCATTCTCCTAAAAAATATCACATAGACTCCAGATGCTAATATTATTTGTTATTTGTGATGTATTATCTTACACCAAAAGTCCTCCCGTATGACATCACTTCCTGCTCCGTTGCAAAAAAATTGCTGTGCTCAAAAGCCAAAGTGTGACTGCCCCTTTGAAGGGCTTTTGAAAATTTGCATACCAAAAATCCACCCTTTTCACACTATAGGCTTTTGTGCACACCAATTTTTTTCGTACAACATTATGGACCAGGATATGATGTCATGCGGGAGGACTTATGGTGAAAGTAACTAATGCATCACAAAAAACAAATATTATTATATTAAGCAATTAAAAATATACTGTGTAGTCACTTTCCTGCAACAATAAATCATGCAGCTTTAAAATATGTATTCTTGGTATTGAGCCAAGAGGTCCACGTGTGACGTTTCGATTTCTAATGGTCACGCATCCTCTCACAAATTCATGTTTCAGAGTTCACCATGCTTGAACTTTGGTTCGCAGCGTCATTTCTTCCCATGAGCTTGAATATCTGGTCTGCTGTATTCGGATTTATTTGAATGAGAATGAATAGAAAGTGGGACCATTCCTAACTCACTCTTTTCTGTATGAATTAACTACATTTGAACACAAAGTTGCTTTCAATTGACAGGTGTTTAAAACTTGCATGCATTCATTTATTTGCATTGGTAGACTGTGCAACTCATTTTGAGCCTGTGGATACCAACAACATCGTACACTGACAAACAAGTGCAACCACAGATCATGCATGCCAAATGTAAACTTCAACAGACCATAAATTTGCATGGTAATTCATTCAAAAATATATACTTTTATCTTGGAATTTTGTATTTTTTTATACAGAAGATGCCCACCAGTGACCACAGCAGATGGAAAGGATTTCTGGATGCAGATTCTCTCTCACTGTGTGTTATGTCATGTAGCGGTTAGTCTATATATAGAGTGCTGTAGCAGGCATGATGTGACATCAACATTAGTGCAAATGGGAACCTGCTGTTTATTGACACTGATTTGAGAACAATAACTTTTTTAAACATTAAATAAAAGGAAAATAAATAAATAAATAAATAAAATACATTGTGAAAATACATATCTGTGTTAAAATGTATTATTTGCCACTTAAAGGAATAGTTCACCCAAAAATGTAAAGTATCCTATCATTTACTCACCCTCATGCCATCCCAGAGGGTTGAATTTATTTCATCTGCTGAACACAAATTAAGATTTTTAAAAGAATATCTCAGCTCTGTAGGTCCATACAATGCAAGTGAATGGTGACCAACTTTTTGAAGCTCTAAAAAGCACATTAAGGCATCATAAAACTAACCCATAAGACTCCAGTCTTTTAAACAATGTCTTCTGAATAAATCCAATCGGTGTTAGGTGAGAACCAACCAAAGTATAACACTTTTTCTATTATAAATCTTGTCATTTGCCATGATCATGATTTCAAGCTTGATTACACTTCTTGTAGCATCATCTAGCACTCTGTGCATGCCTCAAGCACTAGGAAGTGTAACTGCTTGATATTATGATTGTGCTTAAAGACTGCAAAGGCAAGATGTACAGTGATAAAGGAGTTAAATTTTTGTTCATTTTCTTCAGAAGACATGGTTTAAACCACTGGAGTAGTATGGATTACTTTTAAGCTGCATTTATGTGCTTGCATTTTATGGACATACAGAGCTGAGATATTCTTCTAAAAATATGTGTATGTGTTCAGCTGAAGAAAGACAGTCATACACATCTGGGATGGCATAAGAATTAGAATTTTTGGGTGAACTAATCCTTTAAGAAATAAGGTTTTGAGGAATAGTTTTGACTCAAAACTAAGATTGAGCCCTTGTGACAACTAGCCCCTCCACACACACACACACACAGAGAGAGAGAGGGAGAGAGAGAGAGTTATTTAATTCTCACACTAACAAAATGAACTTATAAATGAGCATCAAATATGCACTGCATGCTAAACGACATGATTCTTAAAAATTGTTTTAAACGCAAGCATAAATTATTTACAGTGGCCACAATTTCAAACGAATCCCTTCTAAACGTCTTAAAGAGTTGACCTGATTGAGCAGTATTAAAGGGGCACACAGAGCTTTCATGCTGTGAGTCGTTTTAACCATTTCCGCAGCTTTCCGCAGGCTATTAGTTTTTATGTCAAATCACATATCAAAATGTATTAGCTAGGGCTCTGCCTGGCAGCTGACATGTGCAAGAATCAGGGTGGATCCATATGTGCTTGTTAATCATACATTTATAGTAAATCCAAAGCTGCCTTCCAAATGCAAATTCTTCAAAAGAGCTTATTTTATACAAACATCCAGCTTTTCCAATTTTGATGGTTTCCTTTCCATAGCCTATCAATTCAAAAGCAGACTATTGTTAAACTATATATATATATATAAAATAGGCTATATCATTATTCATTTTTTTAACATACTGTATAAATATCCACTTGTTATTGCTTATAACAATAAATCATTTAGCATAAAAATCAGACTGGAGGGAAGGATGGATGGACAGACAGAGATAGATAGATTTTGTTGTATTGATTCTTTTGTACTCAATGTTAGATTTTCAGAAAGCTGTCAATAGTTCCTCTATTCCTGACATGCTGACTCTGACATATTATAGATATTTCCGTCATCCTTTAAAAAGCTCTTACAATAATACATGCCCATGCAACAGGAAATGATGGATCAATTGCGAGCATTTTTGCAATAATTACACGCTGTGTTCTCTGCTGAAATCCAGTTCCGTTAACAAGCATTTTCAAGCAATCAGACGAGATGATTTGTCTACATGTCACAGATCTGGCAAGCAAAGTTTTACTGTCACTGCTTACAGTGGGCTGTGACCTCTGCCCAGATATGCATTATACTGCATGGTGTCAGTGCTACAGTTAAAAGCAAGTGACAGCTCACTCTCTTTAGTGGCCTAGAAAGACAATATCCATGATGGAACTGCCCCGTTTCGCTGTCCAAAACTCATTAACGCATTGGAATAAAGACAATGTAGACTTGTTCACATTAAGATGAAATTAGACCGCCTCTGTCTGTCTTTCTCTCTCTCTCTCTCTCCTCCTTTTAATTTAGTCTTTTAATTAGATTTTCTATTGCAGCAGTGTAAATTAGCTTACCTTGAGAAAAATGACCTGTCTCTGTCCACTGCATGTCTCAAAAGGCCCTTTAATATTGAATAAGTATCAGATAGATTGGACAATTTGTATTCAACACAAACTATATACTTCAGATGTTAATGGTAAAAGCTAAATTTGAATTCTACATATGTTAAGTAACAAAAAATATATGACCTAATAGGATGGATGGATGAATGGCTGCAAACTGGTCTCATAGAATAATGGTGCTAAACCTACATTTTTGAAAATGTTTTTTATGTGCCTCATTGTACATGTCAATGCAGTTTCTTTGTGAAATCAACACTAGAGGCACCAAAACAACAATCTCTTTTATTCTTTCCCTCAAATCAACAATAAAATGGCAGATTATCAGTTCATAAACACGTTTCCCTGTTCCTCACACAATGCTATCTTATGACATCTAGGTGATCAATTTTAACATTTGCATTACATAACATACATTTACAAACTTGTGGTAGCTCAACTGATAGTGTTTTGCACAAGTGATGCAAAGGACTGAGGTACGAGTCCTGATTGGCAAACTCATTGAGTTGTAAGTGTCATAGAAGCACCACAAAATGATGTGATTGCTTTAGAAACTGCTTTTTTTCTTCTCACATTTGCTTTTTATGATACTATTGGTCAGGTTTAGGTTTAAGTTTAAGGGTAAAAAGATTGGTTTTGTTGATTTTAAAATCGACAGAGCATTCACATAAAAAGAAACCTCATTTGTTTGGAAGATAATTTAACTCGCTTTTAGTGCCACACAGTGGACATTTCACCCCCCGAAACTGCCATGATATGTGTAATGACCCACATGATATAATTGTGCAAAAATTTTGCCACTGTCATGTTATTTTCATGATATCAGGATGGATGGATGGATGGATGGATGGATACTAGAAGGGCTTTTTTCCAATTCAAACAGTAAACTCTTGTTCTATGCCAGGTTACAAAAGTGTAAACTACTATCAGTATTTACTATGGTATATTCAAATATTTTAATGTCCAATTTTACTGGAAGCATGTAAAATTCTAGAATGGAGACTTAATTGTGAAAATTGTTTACAATAATACAACAACAACATCCAAAACAATATAGAATAATATCAGTCATCATATTGGTTATTGGCCATAATAAAAAAAATACTTATAGCTACTGATATTGGTCAAAATCGGTGCATCCTTACTCTAAATGTTTTGCATGTCTAACAATATTTACATTTATTTTATTAATCATAAATTTATATATTTTTTTTCCATTATTGTGAAAGACTTAGTACCCAAACAGTGCTGTCATGGCATTAAGCAAACTGTAATTTTCATAGTCTTAAAACACCATATTCTCTGAACTTTAAAGGTGCTATCAGAATTTTTTTTCCACATTTCCAAATTAATAGTCATTTTGAAAAGTGTTTAAAATCCTAAACACTCAAATGAGATGAAGACTCCAGTCATATCAGTAACCTTATAAAAGCTGTTTTGTTCCACATTGAGTGGGTCCCTCATGGGGGCTGCCGTGTTAGGATCACATGACCAGCCGAATACTTCTTGCTTAATTTTAGTAACTGCCCTGCTATTGGACACTTTCACTCATGAAATAAGTTAATCATGGCTGACTGTGAATAATGCATTTCTACCATTGCATTGGTAACTGAAAAATGTTGTGTTGGAATGATGCTACATCCATGCCCCTAGGTGTCAGTGTAAATCCAAGATGGCATACATAAAAATGACTGAGTGCACCCTTAAAGCTTTTATGAGTTTGTTTTAATTCTGGACTTTCTATACAATGTCAAAGAAATCAAGGCAAGAAATGTCTCCCTCTTTTTTAAAAATAACTAATTCAGATTGACTAGAATTAGTGTAAATCTCCTGACTAAGCAAATTATCTTTATAAAAGTAAAAAAAAAACAAATTATACACATAAAGGTCAAATTCCAGTCTGGTATTATTCTGACATCTCAGGGATGAATTGTAATAAAGAGCAAATGAGGACAGGAAAACAAGGACATTCCCCTGCCCCTCCTTTCCTCTACTTTCCTTCTGATTTCTTTACTCATTCTTTCTCTGGCTCTGTTCAAAATTGAATACAAGGTTACTTCTTACTGAAAACGGCACAATATAACTTTGTACTACTTGCTATGTTTTAAAAATAGTATGTAAATGGTAGCATTATGTGACTGAAAAATGTTTCATACAGCAGGGCACTACATTGTTGTCACACAATGGCGAAATCTCAGGGCCAGCAAAGCCTTCGCTGCTGGCCTAACATGACAAATATATTAATATTTTTCATCCTTTCATTCTCAATCACTTTTTTGCTTATGCATTTTTAATTGCTTCTCACTCTTAATGAATCTTCAAACAAATATAGAAAAACAAAAAGTTTATCCAGTCAGAATTTATTCATTGATGCTTACAAGCGAAGCGTGACAACTGTTTCACAAATCCAGTGCCCAAAGCCAAGCTTGTTAGCCGAAGCAGTGCATGCGTTTAAGCTCAACCCCCTCAGGCCTTCGGAATTTCCACAAAATCCCTAAACAGTGCAAATGAATGGGCAATTTAAATCAGATTGTCAGATTCATTAGCCAATCAGATTGATTTATTTGTTCTTATTTTGTCTTATTTGTTCTGCCACTATCACCATTAAGAAAGAGATCCTTATGGATTTAAAAACACGAGATGTTCTGCATGGCCGTGTGATTGTTTAATTTATTACACAGGAAAGGAGGACTGATTTTCACTTCAAGTAAATTAGTAAGTGCTTTTTCATTGTTATAGCAACATCAGGAGTTTTCTAAGTGTAAATTAGGCTGCTTGGCATTCAGAGTCGGATCAGGTTTTGAAAAGAAGTGCTGCGTTCTATTCAACTCGGAAAGTCTGATTTTACAACTTCCTACCAGGAAAAGTGCAATGGAATGCATCTTGAACTCAGAATTACAACTTGTAGGCTTGTGCAGAAATTCTCATCTCTGATTTCGCAGAGGTGCATGGGCATGATGTCACACAAACATGTCGACACTCAGGGAGATATACAAAGAAAATGATAAACATTCACTTTATTAAGTTATATCGATTATTGAGTTAATATCCACATTACATGATACTAAATCTGGTTTAACAAACGCCTGCAGAAACAGGTGTATAACACATTATAATCTCTTTTGATAATCGTACACATAAAGCACAAATGTTAGCCCTGCAGTATTGTTCATCAGTTGGATTGCTAGGAGACATCTGTAATGAGAGTCAAACCCCTGCTAAGCTAACGGGAGCATTGCGGTTCCGAATATCAGGGAATGGAATGCATTTATGTTCGGAGATATCAAGTAGGAATATCCCACATCCAACTTGAATGGAACGCAGCATAACCGTGTACCCAACGAAACAAAAATTTTTGCAAGCAACACTTAAATTGTAAATATTATTAGATATATGGTGCAGCGGTTAGCACTGTCGCCTCACAGCAAGAAGGTCATGGGTTCAAACCCTGGTTGCCCCGGCCTTTCTGTGTGGAGTTTGCATGTTCTACCCGTGTCTGTGTGGGTTCTCTCCGGGTGCTCCGGCTTCCTCCCTCCATCCAAAGACATGCAGGCTAGGTTAATTGATGTCTCCAAAAAAATTGCCCTAGATGTGAGTGTGAGTGGTTGTCTGTATATGTGTGGCCCTGCGATGGACTGGCGACCTGTCCAGGGTGTACCCTGCCTTTCGCCCAATGTTAGCTGGGATAGGCTCCAGCCCCCTGCGACCCTGTACACAGGATAAGCGGTTGATGATGGATGGATGGATGGATTTTTCCAGGTATTATAGACCTCTTTGGTAGATTCATATGAAAAATTATGATTTTTGAATGTCTGTTCGGGAGAACAAAACAGTCATGCTCCAGTTAAAATTTGGCTTGCTTGAGCATTAAGTGTCATTTCAAGTTCTGGCTTTTGTGCGTGGACGTGTTTTTAAAATGTCAGTTGGTATTACTAGTTAGCTGCGACATAATGTATGATGCCCAAAGGCATAGTGTGTCTTGTTCATTGTGAAACTGTGTTTTCTTAATGGCATTAATCACAGTGAAGGCCTAGACTTTTAATGCATGGCCCACCACTGTTGTCACTTGATGTTGAATACCAGGAAGTTATTCCGGTCTCCAATATTCCTACCCAACAGAATAAACCCTGTTTCTTATAATATAATTAGATTCATATAAATCAATCTTCACTATTCAGTTACCTTTGCAGTAGGCAAAAGGAAAGCAGTGCATCACATCTGTGACTCAGTAGCAATGAAAAGTGTGGAGATGGTGATGTGAATTAGACAAAGAGATGCTTATCAAATATTTGCCATATCTGAAACACTTTGTGTTTGAAGCAGTTGGAAAATTATAGCCCTATACATTAGATCACAACAAAGAATAACAAAAATTATGGATACCACTTGCCATCTATAAATACAGAGCCAACAAATTAAATGTTCATTACAAACAAACTTTTCTTTGTAGACTGAAAGAAGGATAATGAAAGATAAGATGAATGAGATACCATGGCACTGGCTGGTATTCAATACTCTTTGGTCTATACAAAACTTTTTTATGAACTGTATGCAATTGCTTTGTTGTTAATGTATTGGTTTGTAACAGATCACAATAACTACAAAATATCCAGAGTCAGATTTGTATTAGTTTTGTCATGCTGAGAATGTGAGTTATTGAATATCCACAGTCTTTAACTATTTGCCTTTGACTGTATATGGTTTGCTTTCACGATAACTTACATTTTAGAGGTGTTTTCTGCTGAGAATCAATTATTAGGGATGTTTGTGTCTGGCATCAAGTTCAGAGGAGAACTTTGTCGGACTGAGTTGTAAAATTTCTGTCATGATCTATTTTCATCCATGTTTTTCATCCATGTTTTCATTTTATAAGTACTAAGGTGAAAGTTCTACCTGCCAATCAAACAAGATTTTAAACTTTGCCAGTTATGTGCAATAATGTAAAAGCACACACAAACATACATAAGTTCAGAGAACTTTTTTCAGTGTACCTGATATCATCATAAACTCTCCTTAATGAGAAGCACACACACACACATCTCTGAAGCTCAGTTAATAAAGGTACTCCACTAAAACAACCTTACAGTTCTCCTCTACACATAATGTTTGCACTTAGATTAAATGCAAGTATTGTAAGAAACTATGTGCTGCTTATTTGCACTTTTTTTGCCTCTTCTTGATATCCGAACACAATTGGTGACAAAAGAGATACATATTACCAGGTTTCAATGGCTATTGTGCCTGTTAATATGCACCTTAATGCATCTTAATACCAGGGAAGAAACAAGGCACACAGACACAGTTGGGAGTGTGTGTGAGAGAGAATGAAGTCAAAACTGATGCACAAGCTTATAATTATTTTCTAATTTCTTTTTGTTTGTAAAAAATGATGGATAGAATTTGGAATTTTCTGTCAGTGTTTCAAAAAATTGTAAATTACAGAAAATGTTTTGTTAACTGCATTTTTAAGCATTTTTATCTGTTCTGAGACCAGTGCACAAATACAGCACACAGGAGGTGAAGACATTGACTAAATAGGGAGCAAGGGAGCATCATATAGCTCTCTATGAAGCTACAGTAAGTGCATTCAGTCCAGACTTCCTATTTAAAGTTCAGTTTCAGGTTGCAGATTATGTTTGGACCACTCGACATGTTTGGCAGACATGGGAAAATGGTAATCAGAATTCAGAATATATAATGGTGTGACAGGGCGAAGGGCGGGGCCAGGGTATCAGGCTAATTAAGCCTCCGAGAGGGATAAAGGCCAACTGCGGAGGATGGTGTGGGAGAGAGAGATCATTTACAGACATGTCCGTCATGTGTGTGTTTGTGTTTTTGTTTTTGTTTCTCAAGTTTCTCATTAAACTATTATTTATATTGTCAAGCCAGTTCTCGCCTTCTCCTTCCCCGTCTAAATTCCTTTACAAATGGATAATATTATTTTAACATGGTTTGTAATGATTGGATGATGCTGGCCAATATTTTGATTCAGAATTATTTATGCAAATTTCTGATGTAATATCTGTAAGTCTCAAAAACATGAATTACCAACAATTTTGGAAACATTATTAATTTGATTAAAAAAAAACTGACTTTATATAGCATGGTAATATTTAAAATTTCACAAATTAGTGTCACTGTCCACACGCACACACATATATATACATTTTTAGGAAAACTGTTTGGTCAAATTTTAGGGGCTACTAGTTAAATTTACTTTTATACATTTGGCAGATGCTTTTATCCAAAGCTACTTATAGTTCACTTATTACAGGGACAATACCCCTGGAGCAATCTGGAGTTAAGTGCCTTGCTCAAGGACACAATAGTGGTGGCTGTGGAAATCGAACCGGCAACCTTCTGCTTACCATTTCTGTGCTTTAGCCCACTACGCCACTACCATTCCTAGTTACAAATCAAAAAGGGGAATGGGAAATGCACACAGCAGTCACACATGGGTCTCAGGAGGTTAATATATTTGTCCATTACCTTTCCCATTTTAGGTGTTTCATGAATAGTTTTTTGTCTCATAATTTTTTAACTTTTACATCCCTAGTGTTCACATAAAACCTACACTACTGGTTTAATGGCAGGTTAAAATGGACAGCTTACCCCCTATAGTGTGACAAGATGCCCCACTATTGAGGAAAGTTGTCACAAAAGGTCAACACATGTTAAAAAAAAAATATGTAAAAATGTTCAGTAGTTTTTTTATGCAGCCAAGACTTTAAAGTATGCGCCTATTCCGAAATTAACATTCAAAAACAAACTTAAAGTACCTTTTAAAAATATGAACTGGAGAAAAAAGTGTGGCAATGAGCTTCGGTCTCACCTAAACATTGATTTTATAGCTCTATATATTTACTGTATGTCTCATTTGTGTCGCTTCTATTTCTTTTATCTGAAGTACTGTATGGTAAATCATCTGAGATAAAGTTGATACTTAAATAAAACATACCTGAAAACCTCATGGTTACTGTTGTAACCTCCTTTCCCTGAGGGAGGGAACAAGACGTTGTGTCGAATGAAGTGACACAAGGGGTCTTCCTGGGACGCCAAACGTACCTCTGAACCTGAGAAAAGTTGATGTCAATGTCAAGTTGGCAGACAGAATTTCCATGCCCCGCCCTGGACATACAGGTATAAAGGGTAGCGGGGCAGCGAGTGCCAGTCAGGATTTTCCACTGAGGAGCTGAAAATAAGGTACGGCCGTTTACAGTGGTAGGTCTAGTGCTGTGGCAGAAGGGACACAACATCTCGTTGGTCCTGGCCAGCCAGCGTGACGGATTGGGAAGTGAAAGCAACGCATCCAAACACCGCGCGAGGGGCACTAATGGGATGACGGTGTTGCCGAAGAGGCCAAGCAGGGAGACGGGGGTGTTGAGAACGCGCGCCTTGTCAACGTCGCGCATCTCGACCATATTCAGCCAGAGGTGACGCTCCTGGACCACGAGGGTGGCCATCGCCCGCCCGAGTGCCTACGCTGTGACCGTCGTGGCCCTGAGAGCGAGGTCGGTGGTAGAGCGCAGTTCCTGCAGCACGTCAGGGTCGGGTGGTTTGGCTATGAGCAGTAATCTGACCCGAGGAACCAATGAAGTAGCCGTGAGGGGGGGATGGAGGTCTGCAGTACAGACTCGCGCTCGCAGCGGCCCAGGAAAGCATAGCGGACATCTGCGCATCAGCCTCAGACAGGGCGAGCAGACCCGAAGATGGCAGCCCAGATGAGTCATCAGCATCAGACACCGCTCTGATGCTCTCCGATGCAGCGGCGATGACGTCATCCAATTCCGGGGGCTCAAGAGAGAATGCTGGCTGGCCGCGAGGCGAGCCGCAATCATCCCGAGCTCAGACGGAAGCAAGCAAGCGTGCCAGGGGGCGGGTGGTTCGTGGGGATTTACCCGGCGAAACCGAGCCTGTCGTCATCCCAAATCACCTTCATCGCCAGCCGGGTCGTCCTCAATCCCGTGAGAAGAAGGACGACATGGGGGTGGCTGAAGTGGCTTTCTCCCATGAGGAAAGAAAGCCGCGACCGCAATGTTGCCATGGCTATGTTCTCGCACTGAGAACATGAACCATTCATAAAACGTTGCCTGTGTGTGATCGCATCCCAGGCACGTGAGGCAGCTTTTATGATCTTCAGAAGTGGAGATAAATCAACCACATCCATGAACTACACAGAAGCGGAAAAACATATTTAAAAAGAAGCATCCTGAAAAGGACGTTCAACACCTGCTGTGTATTTCTTTTTTATGAGTGGGAACTCAAATTCTTAGAGGAAATCAACTCTTTTTAGGAGGAGAAACATTCTTTCAGGCAATGAAAGCGCTGTGGAAGCACCCAGGGGCATGGACTGCACAGCGTGCAGAGAGAGAAAACGCCAGCTGGAAACGCGCCGTAGAACAGCATTGCTTCTTGCCAACAGAGGTGAGTGAAACAGTGGTGAACTCAGCTTTGCTGTTGCACAAATGTTCGGCTCCGAAGAAAAATTCTGACTGACACTCGCTGCCCCGCTTCCCTTTATACCTGTATGTTCGGGGCGGGGCATGCAAATTCTGTTTGCCAACATGACATTGGCCTTTTCTCAGGTTCAGAGGTATGTTTGGCCTCCCAGGAAGACCCCTTGTGTCACTTCACTCAACACAACGTCGAGTGAGTGACAGAAGGTGAACTAAATTAGAGCTATAAAATAGTAACCTGTTAGTATTATTTTTATCAATTAATTCTCTATACCTTGGCAAACACATTTACATTTGGCAGACGATTTTATCCAAAGTGACTTACCGTGCACTTATTACAGGGACAATCCCCCCGGAGTAACCTGGAGTTAAGTGCCATGCTCAAGGACACAATGGTGGTGGCAGTGGGGTTTGAACCAACAACCTTCTGCTTACCAGTTATGTGCTTTAGCCCACTACACCAACACCACTCCACATCTTTCAAAAAGTAATTTCAATCTTGCATTTTATCAAAATGACCTCCAATCTCTATTAAAATAGATCACAAATGTAGGCTGTAGAGCTCAAAATTCTCAATGCCACTGTTGAATTTACTGAATTACTATTGATTCTGTATTCAAAAGAAATAAAAAGGCATTTACCAATTTATTCTCACTTTGGCCTTTAACATTTACCATCAAAGCCTCCCATAGAGCACGTCCAATGGCCATTGATGTGACAGGAATGTGTGCCATCAGATCTGTTATTTTCATATTTCTACAAAGCATTTTTAATGGGATTTGCTTATTACTAGCCCCAACAAAACAGTCTAACCACCTCTTGATCCATTTCTATGTGCTGTTTAAGTCTTTGATGACATTGTCCTGTGGGGCAACTCAAGATAACTAACCTAATGGTTTTAATCGCCCTTGTATTCTTCTGATTTCACGATCCCATGAACACATTCACTTCATCCAGTGCCAGAGGCAACAAAACAATCCAAAGACATCCGTTAACTTTCTTCCTTCCTCTTCCAGGGGAAGTGTCATTTCCTGGCATTCGTTTGGCTACAATCTTGTTCTTGAGTCCAAATGCACATTTCTGCACTTTTCTGTCTGTCTCAAAAAGGAGCCAATAATGTGGTCCTGGTCATTTTTGGCTTTCTTTGTTTAATAACTTGTTTTACAATTATTCTCAAATTGTAACCTTTGTTGTACATTGTTTACAAATGTCTATATATTGTATATAAACTAACTGAGCACTTTTTTAGGAACACTACAGTCCTCATAAAGTGCCTGACATGGTCTTCTGCTGTTATAGCTCATCCGCCTCAAAGTTTGACGTGTTGTTCATTCTGAGATGCTATTTTGCTCATTACAATTGTACAGAGCGTTTATTTGAGTTAGCGTAGCGTTTCTGCCATCACAAACCAGTCTGGTTGTTCTCTGTTGACCTCTCTCATCATCAAGGCGTTCTGCCGTCCGCCGAACTACAGCTCACTCTATGTTTTTTTGGTTTTGGCACCATTCTGAGTAAACTCTAGAGACTGTTGTGCTTGAAAATCCCAGGAGATCAGCAGATACAGAAATACTCAAACCAGCCCATCTGGCACCAACAATCATGCCACGGTCCAAATCACATTTTCACCCCATTCTGATGGTTGATGTGAACATTAACTTGAAGGCTCCTGCAATGTGTCTGCATGATTTTGTGCATTGAACTGCTGCCACACTATTGGCTGATTTAACAATCGCATGAAAATGTAGGTGTTCAGGTGTTCCTAATAAAGTGCTCAATGAGTGCAAATCACTTACAGATATCAAACTATTTTAAAAGTTATATAAACCTTGTCTGCAAAAGTGATATTTTTCACAAAGAGAGTATGAACAAACAAGACATTACAAATTAGCTTTAATAAATAATATATATATATATATATATATATATATATATATATATATATATATATATATATATATATATATATATATATAGATAGATAGATAGATAGATAGATAGATAGTAATGAAATTGATTAGGTTAATTGATATTAGTATGGTGAAAATAACAGTGATGGGTGAAGCGACTTGAAACTGAACCGTACTTTGAACTGTAGCTTCCCAAGCTACTCTCAGGCTACTAACAAAAAGTAGCTAACTACAATAAGTCTATTTAAAGGAGAAAATTATTTTAGATATAACAATCAGATGGTATTATTTAATTCTGAAATAAATGTTGACGATATCACCTGATAGTTACAGTACTGTGCAAAGGTCTGGCACATAAGATGTTTTACAAAAACATTTGTTTAAGATGGTCATTTATTTCTTCAGCTTTAGTGTGTCAGTAAGAAATATTTTTAGACTCCAAAACAATATTTTTGCAAATAGCATAAAATAGAAGATCAGGGAGCCCTACAACAGATGACCCCACACAGCCCCCAACTCAGCCCCCAACTCCCCAATATCGAGTCAGTCTGGGATTACATGAAGAGACAGAAGCAATTAAGACAGCCGAAATAGATAGAAGAACTGTGGCAAATTCTCCAAGAAGCTTGGAACATCCTATCTGCCAACAACCAAGAAAAACTGTGTCCAGGTGTACTTAGGAGAATTGGTGCTGTTGTGAAGGCAAAGGTGGTCACACCAAATATTGATTTAGCTTTTGTTATGTTTACTGGACATTAATGAAAACTATTTTTAGCATTATTTTTGAAGACATCCTCAACAAGTGTTGTTTTCCCAAGTGCCTACAATTGTTGTGCAGTAAGTATTTAAATGAATATCTAATATTCAATACAAGTTAAGCTCAATCAATAGCATTTGTGTCATAATGTTGATCACCACAAACTGTATTTGGACTTGTCCCATAATTTAAACAACTTTACAGCTCAAATAATTATACAATTATTATAAAATTCTAAGCTTCACATTTCTGCATTGAAACCCTCGTAAAATTGTCCCCATTCAATTCCATTGTAATTGCCTCACTGTACATGTGATTTTCGCCTTTTGTTTAAAGAAAAGGTTTTGGTTTCGACTGAGCTTAACTTGTATTGAACTTGAAATATTCCTTTAATTAGGGTGACATTCCTTTAAAAAACAAAAAAGAAATAACCATGTTTGTACTAGAGTATGCCTATTTTAACAGTGGTATTTGTAATAAAGCAATAGTAATCACAAAATTAACCATGGTTAATTTTTGTAAGGGTTAAACAAATAGGGTGACAACATAAAATTGAACATATTTATAATTGATCTGAGGATAAGAACATTTATGCATGTAGCCTACCAAGTGCTATTAGTATTACAATCCAGGTATTAATTGAACTGTTCACGTTTACATTTTTGTATTTGGCAGGCACTTTTATCATAAGCGACTTACAGAGCCCTTATTACAGGGACAATTCCCCCGGAGCAACCTGTAGTTAAGTGTCTTGCTCAAGGACACAATGGTGGTGGCTGTGGGGATCAAACCAGCAACCATCTGATTACCAGTTATGTGCTTTAGCCCACTATGCCACCACCACTCAATCCACTGTTCATCCACTGTAAGTGTTTCAAAGTATGATACAAAAAGGTAACCTAGCAGGACATGTGCCTGTAAAATCAATTCCCCCCAAGTTCATCATGTCAGCAAAAAGCCAACATAGCCAATCACTGTTCCACAAAAGCATGCTCATCGGTCAAATGAGTACTAAGTGCAAGGCCAGTGGTGGCTCAGCGGTTAAGGCTCTGGGTTACTGACCAGAAGGTCAGGGGTTCAAGCCCCAGCACCGCCAAAACACCACTGTGTGACCCTTTAGCAAGGCCCTTGATCCTATCTGCTCCAGGGGTGCCGAATCATGGCTGACACTCTGACCCCAGCTTAGCTGGGATATGTGAAAAATAAATAATTTCACTGTATATATATGCAGAAATGTATGTATAATGTGTGACAATTGATAAAAAAAAAAATAAATAAATAAAAAAAAATCACCAACAATGTAGTTTTTAGTTGTTTTTTTTTTATACTCCATATCTGTAATTTAACATTGGAAATCATGCCTGTCCTATTGCCAATCTATCATCTTTGCATAAGAGGCAATGATTATCCTGATGTGCCAAATGTCAGCCAATTTTTCAAGGACATAACGTATTGCCACAAACATCATTTTTATACACGCTCTGTATTTCCGACATGTGCAATCGCAAAAGAACTCTGTTGTTTTCTGCCTTCGCATTCCAGCACAAAAGCCTAAAGCTTCTTAGCATGTAATAAAAAGCATGTATGAATATATACAGTAATTGGGATGTTAAGCTGATGTTTAGATTACAATGGAACACTTAAAAGTTAAATTCCTACATCCTAAAACCTCATTTGAATTCAAAGAAAATTATGTTTGGTGTCAGATAAGAAAAAGTGTTAGTGGTTGTCTTTCATTTCCGGCTTTATATAAGACATGTCAGGTCACCAGGGATTGCTTAAGGATTTAATTATTACATCTAAGAACATCAATTGTGTTTACATTGAGACTGTGCAATCTGTACTAAGCCTCTTAGAGCAGGCAAATGTCATAGTGTAATGTCAAGTGGCAAATCTAAATAATATCTGAATATCCTTCTCCCAAGCTGCTCAACAATGCAGATTCAATAATGTTTAATGTCCAGAGATGTAGCAGTTGTAACTGTACCAAGATTGAATTCTTGAAGTCAATTTACTCATCTTGTGATACAGTCATACAAAGAAGACTGAGAGTGCTTGTGTTACATAATTTAGAAATACTTGTTAATACATTTATGTATAAATGTGACTGATGAAATGGTACATTAATTTATTATTGTACAATCAAACCATACTGTATAGTTTTGTTTCACATTACTATGACTCTTTGAGTGATACATATACCAATATAACTAGACAAATAAAAAATTATGCAGTGTACAATGGAAGAAGCAGAACTTTTTCTCCTGAACGAAACACTCCTGAAAGCACCCCATGGCAGCAAACAAAGCCTGCTACCAGCGCCATAAATGATGAATGTCATATCCCAAAAATATGGGGGTCCAAATTACTAAAAATGTATCCATCACTTAAATATTTAAAAAATTTAATTATTTAAATTATTTAAATTATAAAATAATGCATAACTAAAAATTATAAAATCATAGTATTTCATTTCAGTGTAAGTTTGCATCCATTTTCATGTTAGCATTATCCATGGGTTGATTTTTCATTTAAGCAGAAGCTTCCTGTCTTCATTTTCCAAGTTACGGTTATCGGCATGTCACTCAAAACCAGTGGGCGTCACCTTTAAAATGTATTGCTTTGTGTCTCGTAAGTCAGTTTAGGCAAAACATTTGCACACTGCATCTTTGGTATAGTAAGAGATTTCTTAACTTACTTGCAGATGAAATTGCTAACCAAAACATTGACAATGCCGAAAATAAATGCTGTAAATAAAAGTAACATTGATTTAGGTGTATGGACCATTCTACACAATGTTTAGTGCTAAAATGAAATACAAGGGACATGTATTTATACATTTAGTGATTTAAAGATGATTATTTAAAACATTTTAGGTATTAACAATTTAATTACGTATTTAATTGTTTAAATATTTTGAGCAATTTGGCCTTCAATATAACAACACCAACCAAAATTAGTTTTAACTAGTGAGGTCCCGATATCGAACTTACATTTTAATGGAGCCTCCTTGGCTCATACAACATTGTTATGAGCATTTAGCTTTCTGTTTGTAGTTTGATAGTGAACAGAGCGCAAATTCACTTTGAAGCGTGAAGCACATACAGAGTACATATTTATTTATTTAAAAAGCAGCCTTTTGTAGTTTAATAATAATACTTTGAGTCACGTAAGGACTGGCTTTCTGGAGTGGGAAGCTACATTCTTATGTGAGAGCTTGTTGTTACAACACAGAAACACTTCAAAATAAAAGCTCCGCCAAAATAAATGCACTACTTTATTTGACCAAAATAACTCCAATGCATTTTAGATTGTGCTGTGAGGTTCTGAATAAAAGTACTTAATTTGAAAAAATAATAAAATATCATTTTGAAAAATTATACTTTCATTTTATTAAAGTTTTAATGAATGTATTTATTTAAACACCATTTTGATGATAAAACTGAAATAAACTGTATGCAGTTGGAGAAAAAAAAAATAAAAAAAAATTGTTTTGGACGTGAGTACCAGGAAAAAAAAAAAAAAAAAGTAGCGGTACTCTGTCTCAAAAAAATAGTATTGGGACCTCCCTAGTTTTAACCAATCATCAACGCTCTTCGAATAACTGAGTTCTCCTAGGTCAAGAATTTCAGGGGTGTGTGAGAACACATGAAATATCATCAACTGAAATCCTTAGCAGAAAACAATCAATATTTGTTATAAATTTGATCTAATTAAAGAAGTCCTTCGAACTTAAATTAGCCTTAAAGGAATAGTTCACCCCAAAATTTACATTTTCTCATTTACTCACCCTCATAAAAGTAATCCATAACACCCCCAGTGGTTTAATCCATGTCTTGTAAAGCAATCTAGTGGATTTTGGGTGAGAACAGACCAAAAAATAACTCCTTTTTCTCTGTACATCTTGCCAATGCAGTCTCTAGGCACAATCATGATTTCAAGCTTGATTACACTTCATAGTACTTGACGCATGTGCAGAGCATTATGTGGTACTAGGAGGTGTAATCGAGCTTGAAATCAAGATCCCCAAGGAGACTGCTGATGTCAAGATTTATTGTGAAAAATGTTTCAGATTTTCGTCAGAAAAGACATGAATTAAAACACTGGATTCATATGGATTACTTTTATGCTGCGTTTGTGCTTTTCGGATCTTCAAATTTTTGGTCACCATTCACTTGTGTTGTGTGGATCTACAGAGCTGAGATATTCTTCTAAAAATCTTATTTTGTGTTCAGCAGAATAAAGAAAGTCAAACATCTGGGATGGCATGAGGATGAGTAAATGAAAGAAGTAAATGAGAGAATTTTCATTTTTGACTGAACTACTGCTTTAAAAGGTAAAGCAGTTAAAAGAGCCAATCGTTATTTTAATAAAGGCATCAGCAGTTTATTTGCACATTCATTAGGACCAGCCTGATTTTTTTTTTTTTAGCATGATCTGAGCTAAAGATAAAATGTGTCATACCATTGTTGTCAGATTGTAATGCTGATTTGGCATATGATATTGAAACATAATATTGAGGAACAGTGTTGGAAATTGAGACTTTCCCATTCAAGCAGATACTCTATTAACTACACTATACTCGAAAGACTGGAAAGCAGCTAACAGAAAGTGTAACTAAAATGGTCACATCGGCAAAAACCAATAACAGCCATCTCTTCTGCATTTTTGTCCTAATCATGCATGCATTTTAACATTTATCAATTCTTTTTGTTTTTCCTCTAGGGCAAAAGATAGTGGCTAGCTGAAGTGTCCAAAGATAAATTTAAGCCAGGATTTTCAGGATCCATGAGCCTACCTATCCCTGAAATAACTTAAACTGTTTGACTGCAGGCATTGTACCTCCATGCTCAAATCATTTAAACCACAGATATGAAAACTCTAAAACCAAAGATAACTGATCAGCATCAGACTGTCAGCATTAGGGCTCACCACTTAGTGTCCTTAGAGAGAGGCGCACCACTGGTTTCATCACAGACTTTTTTTGTGTCTTGCTCACAGCAGAAGACAATGGGCCTGCCAGTGGATAACCTCTGTAAAGTGTCGATTAAGATGCCTCCATTTATCTCTAAGCAGCCAGTGATGAACTGAGCACGGATTTGACAGGGTCATATGTAGCTTTCAACCAAATGCAGGAAAACAGTACACCTTTACAGGCAAATCCTCTATGTGGCGACTTTCTGTGCTGGATACATGTAATGACTAAGGCAACAACACCTTAAACAAGGCTGAACTTTGAATGACAACTCTGTTATATACAGTATGTATTTAAAAAGAGACACAATGAAAAATGGGATTTTTTTTTGGGGGGGTGGTAAAAGAGTTTTGATGTTATAGTGTTATAGTACTGACTCTGCAGTACCTTGGCAAATGAAAAATAGTATATATATATATATATATATATATATATATATATATATATATATATATATATATATATATATACACTAGGCCTGTACTCTGGAGTGGGATCGATTTGGAGGTCCGTCATTGTCTGGGGTGGTGTATCACAGCATCATCGGACAGAGCTTGTTATCATTGCAGGCAATCTCAACGCTGTGCGTTAAATGGAAGACATCCTCCCTAATGTGTACCATTCCAGCAGGCTCATCCTGACATGACCCTCCAGCATGACAATGCCACCAGCCATACTGATCGTTCTGTGCATGATTTCCTGCAAGACAGGCATGACAGTGTTCTGCCATGGCCAGTGAAGAGCCCGAATTTCAATCCCATTGAGTACATCTGGGACCTGTTGTATCAGAGGGTGAGGGCTAGGGCCAGTCCCCCCAGAAATGTACGGGATCTTGCAAGTTCCTTGGTGGAAGGTTGGGGTAACATCTCACAGCAAGAACTGTCAAATCTGGTGCAGTCCATGAGGAGGAGATGCACTGCAGTACTTAAAGCAGCTGGTGGCCACACCAGGTACTGACTGTTACTTTTGATTTTGACCCCCCTTTGTTCAGGAACACATTATTCCATTTCTGTTAATCACATGTCTGTGAAACTTGTTCAGTTCATGTCTTAGTTGTTAAATCTTTTTATGTTCATACAAATATTTACACATGTTATGTTTCCTGAAAACAAAAGCAGTTGAAAGAGAGAGAACATTTATTTTTTTGCTGAGTTTTTATATATATATATACAGATTTTGCTCTTATGGAAAGAAATTGGTACTTGTATTCACCAAAGTGGCATTCAACTGATCACAGTTTGTCAGTGATATAAAATATAGTCAGGAAATGAATAACAAGAAACATTACCATTACAATAATAAAAAAAAAATAAAGTACTTCAAAGAGTTCTTATCAAAAAATCCTCCACATGCAGCAATGAAAGCTTTGCAGATCCTTGGCATTCCAGCTTTCAGTTTGTGCAGATACTCAGGTGACATTTCACCCCACACTTTCTGTAGCACTTGAGGCACTTTGTTGGGCACTTTTCACGCACCCTACATTCTAGCTGATCCCACAAAAGCTCAATGGGGTTAAGATCCATAACACTCTTTTCCAATTATCTGTTGTCCAATGTCTGTGTTTCTTTGCCCACTCTAACCTTCTTTTTGTTTTTCTGTCTCAAAAGTGGCTTTTTCTTTGCAGTTCTTCCCATAAGGCCTCCTGAGTCTTCTCTTTACTGTTGTAAATGAAACTGGTGTTGAGCGGGTAGAATTCATTCAGACATGTGAGGCGTCTATTTCTCTAACTAGAGACTCTGATGAACTTATCTTCTTGTTTAGTTGTACATCTGGCCTTCCACATCTCTTTCTGTCCTTGTGAGAGACAGTTGTCCTTTGTCTTTGAAGACTGTAGTGTACACCTTTGTATGAAATCTTAATTTTTTTGGTAATTTCAAGCATTTTAAATCCCTCATTCCTCAAAACAACGATTGACTGATGAGTTTCTAGAGGATTTTTTTTGCACCATTTTTGATCTAATATTGATCTTAAGACATGCCAGCCTATTGCATTCTGTAGCAACTCAAAAACAAACACAAAGACAATGTTAAGCTTCATTTAATGAACCAAACAGCTTTCAACTTTGTTTGATATAATGCCAAGTGATTTTATTGTACCACATTAGCAATTTAGCATGATTATTCAAGTATAAGGTGTGTGGCAAGAGAGCGGTGGTCCATGCTAGGCTAAAAACAAACCCTAGCCGGCCGGCTCTCCTGTCTATCCTGCTCTCAAATGTTTGCTCCCTGGACAATAAACTGGACTACATCCGACTCTAGCAAGCTACGCAACGTGAGTTTAGAGACTGCTGCGTCTTTGTTTTCACGGAGACGTGGCTCAGTGACAGAGTTCCAGACGCCGCCATTCAGCTAGATGGCCTTGTTTCGTGCCGACAGAAATGCAGCTCTGTGCTGTAAGACTCGTGGTGGTGGCTTATGTGTTTACATCAACAAGGAATGGTGCAAGAACTCTATGCTAGTCTCTAGCTACTGCTCATTGCTTGTGGAGCTTGTGACTGTTAGATGCAGACCTTTTTATTTACCATGGGAATTCACCGCTGTTATCATAACCGGAGTTTACATTCCCCCCAGCGCTAACGCTAAGGAAGCGCTCTGTAAACTGTATGGGGCTATGAGCAAACTGCAGAACGCTCACCTGACAGACCGTTTATTGTCACCGGAGATTTCAACCATGCGAATATCAAGACAGTGCTCCCTAAATTCCATCAGTATGTGGACTTTGCAATGAGAGGGGCGAATGCGCTTGATTTGTTTACACGAACATCCCAGGTGTGTACTGGGTGGAGCCCTGCCCCCACCTCAGCTACTCAGAACACATCTCTGTTATGCTAATTCCAGCATACAGACCCCTCATCAGATGCACAAAACTGCTTCAGGCAGGTGAAAACCTGGCCATCAGGAGCCATGTTTGCTCTTCAGGACTGTTTTGAGTGTACTGACTGGCACATGTTCAGGGAGGCTGCATCATATGGCGACTCTACCAACTTGAAGGAATACATAATATCTGTGACCAGCTACATCAGCAAGTGTATTAATGATGTCATTTTCTCCAAGACCATCACCACAACCAGAAGCCGTGGATGACTGAGGAGGTGCGCACGCTGCTGAGGACCCGAGACTCCGCTTTCAGAGCAGGCGACAAGGCAGCCCTGAGAACAGCAAGGGCCAAACTGTCCCGGGCCATCAGAGAGGGAAAGCGTGCACACTCCCAGAGAATCCACAATCACTTCCAGGACAGTGGTGACACGCAGCGCATGTGGCAGGGCATCCAGGCCTTCACTAACTACAGGACAACATCAGTTGCCTGTGACAAAGATGACTCCCTTCCAGATGCGCTGAACGACTTCTACGCTCATTTGAAGTGCAGAACGATGTGGTGGCGAGGAAGACCATCCCTCCTCCCAACGACCAGGTGCTCTGTCTTACCAAGGCTGATGTGAGGAAAACTCTACGTAGAGTCAACACACAGAAGGCTGCTGGATCAGACAAAATTCCTGGCAGAGAGCTCAGAGGATGTGCAGACCAGCTGGCAGATGTTCTTACCGACATCTTCAACATCTCTCTGAGCAGCGTCGTCGTTCCAACGTACTTCAAGGCAACCACCATCGTCCCCATGCCAAAGAAGTCTTCAGTGTCCTGCCTCAACAACTACCGTCCCGTCGCACTCACACCCATCATCATGAAGTGCTTTGAGAGGCTCATCATGAGGCACATTAAGACCCAGCTGCCCCCCTCACTAGACCCACTGTAGTTTGCGTATCGTCTGAACCGTTCAACAGACGATTCCATCGCCACCACTCTCCATCTGGCCCTCACCCACCTAGATAAAAAGGACTCATATGTTCGAATGCTGTTCATAGACTTCAGCTCAGCATTCAACACAATCATTCACCAGCACCTGATTGGAAAGCTGAACCTGCTGGGCCTGGACACCTCCCTCTGCAACTGGATCCTGGACTTCCTGACTGGGAGACCTCAGTCAGTCCGTATTGGGAACAGCATCTCCACCACCACCACACTGAGCACTGGGGCCCCCCAAGGCTGCGTGGTCAGTCCACTGCTGTTCACTCTGCTGACTCACGACTGTGCAGCAATGCACAGCTCGAATCACATCATCAAGTTCGTTGATGACACGACCGTGGTGGGTCTCATCAGCAAGAATGATGAGTCAGCATACAGAGAGGAGGGGCAGCGGCTAATGGACTGGTGTATTGCCAACAACCTGTCTCTGAATGTTGACAAAACAAAAGAGATAGTTGTTGACATTAGGTCAGAGTGATCACTCTCCGCTAAACATTGATGGCTCCTCTGTGGACATCATCAAGAGCACCAAATTCCTTGGTGTTCACCTGGCGGAGAACCTCACCTGGTCCCTCAACACCAGCTCTATTACCAAGAAAGCCCAGCAGCGTCTCTACTTTCTTCGAAGTCTGAGGAAAGCACATCTCCCACCCCCCATCCTCACTACATTCTATAGAGGGACTATTGAGAGCACCCTGAGCAGCTGCATCACTGCCTGGTTTGGGACTTGCACCGTTTATGCCCTGCAGAAGGTAGTGAGGACAGCTGAGAAGATTATCGAGGTCTCTCTTCCCTCCATCAAAGACATTTACAAGAAACACTGCATCCGCAAAGCTACCGGCATTGTGGACGACCCCACACACCCCTCACACAAACTCTTCACCCTCCTGCCATCTGGCAAGCGATACCGAAGCATTCGGGCCCTCACGGCCAGACTGTGTAACAGCCTCTTCCCCCAAGCCATCAGACTCCTCAATACTCAGAGACTGGACTGACACACACACACACACACGTGTCCTGAGTTGCACTTTAATTATTGTCACTTTATAATTGGCTGCTACCTCAATAACTGCTATGTCCATATAACACTATCTCATAGTATGTTATATTTACATTTGGCATTTTTAGAAACTGTCATCTTTTGCACTACTGTGTACTGGTCGGCGCTGCACTGTCTCTTACAGTGTCTATTGTCCTGTTCATTGTTAGTAATTTATTGTACTGTCCCGTACTTTTTGCACATGTTTTCACATGCACTATATGTAGGTATTTTATTTAGTCTGTGAAGTCTCATGTGGTTCTGGGTTTGTTCTATGTTGTTTTATGTAGCACCTTGGTCCTGGAGGAACGTTGTCTCGTTTCGCCGTGTACTGTACTAACTGTATATGGTTTAAACGACAATAAAAAAACACTTGACTTGACTTTTCAGGGATCCAGGCTATAAAAAAGGAGCAACTGAAACATTTAGGACCAAAAAGCTTATTTTTAAGCTAAGAAAAGAAAGTTGGCTAATAACCAATTACTTATATGTATAATGTACATTGGCATATGCAGTATATACAGTAGCCTGTTTAATGTGTTAAAAAGTTATGCATTTTATTGTGCAACCAAAATGACAATAACAACAAGGCAAAAATAAATTAATACATTTTGAAATATAAAAAAGCCTGAAATACACAGAGGACACTTATTTTTAAATATCTGAGCTAACAGAAAGGGTATTATAATAATAATAATAATAATAATAATAATAATAATAATAATTTGGCAACTAGATTTAAAATTATTGTTGCAATTATTTCTTCTAATAACAGACTGGTTGTTCATTTGAGATGTAAACATCCAAAACAGAGTTTCACAGTTTTGTTATAATTATAATAATAGTATTATTATTATTATTATTATTATTATTATTATTATTAATAATAATAATAATAATAATAGGTATTTTAGATAAAATACAAAATTAAAAATCCTGTAGGAAACACTGCTGAGTACCATGAATACATACTGTTAAGTTCACACTCTCTCCCCATACCATTTATTAAAAAATAAGCTTAAATATATTGCCCTTACAGTAAGAACTGCAACACATTAAAGTCCAAAGCAAAGAGGCCAATCATATCCAATAATAGAAGAGGTAATATGGCTCTAATTGTGGGTGGATGGATGATGAAATAAAGAAACTGACAATTGGATGGATCAAGAATTAAATAACACAGGAGGTTAACCAGTAGAAGCATGTAGAGTCAACTGATTATTGGATTTAGTATAGCAGCCTATATCTAAGAGAAATATTGAATGATCTTACTAACCAACAGCGTCACATCTATCAGGACCACTCACTGACTCCTCTGTCAAACCCTCTCCACGCTTAATTGCCTAGGGCAGTGGTTCTCAACCAAGGGACCGGGAACCCACTAGGGGGCCTCAGCACACTTCCAAGGGGGCCTCAAGATGATTTAAAATTAATTTAAAATAAGAAATATTAAAATAATACAAATGAAATAAAATGCTAAAATTACTTTGCCCACGTAAAATTGTATGTATGCCCACAAATTATAAACAGACTCTTTCTGAAACTTCTAGAATAAAAAAATATCAATGATTAATTGTTTTAATCAGACACGTCTAGTTTTGGGAGATGGGGCCTTCAAATATTGTCTTGGACAGTGGGGGGCCTTGGAGTAAAAAGGCTGAGAACCACTGGCCAAGGGTGCATCTCTCTTTGGGCTCCATGGGGTTGATCCGTACGAATTCCTGCAAAGGTCAAACCGAGCCCCATAGACACATGAGAGATGTCCAAATAATTCTAGCTCAGTAGAGATACATAATTTATTTAGCACTGGAGAGGAGAAAGAGAAGAAGATCAATGAAGGTTTGGATTTTAATTACCGCTTTCACTCAACAGGCTTCTTTCAAAGTGGCATAATCCCTCACCTGTTTGTGGTGGGTCGGAACATGGTTAAACCACTATGAGAAAGAGTAATAGAGATCACTGTTTGGGATGTGTTTGGCGTATTAAATTAACTTTGTAGAAAAAAAATGTATAGTAACACTTTTTTTAAAGGCTGTAGGCCTAAATATAATGCACTATAATGGTATTTATCACACCTTTACAGTGTAGTGTCCCTGAAAACTATTTGGACAACTTATGTCACATTTAAAATGTTTCAATTTCAATGCATTACTGTAGATGCAACATATCAAACCAGGTGGCATTTATTTTAAAGAAAGACCACATAAGCATGCTTTTCAAGCAAATAATTTCACAACAAAATAAGTCTGTTATGACATTTTCACACCTTCTGGTTGTCAAGGTTAATGTGATACATCTATAGTTAATGTGATGAACTACACCTGTGGTTACTCTGCTAGGACATCTGTGTGAACTTGAGTGGGACTGACTTGTGACAGTGATCAGCCACAACATTAAAACTACTTGCCTAATATTGTGTAGGTCCCCCTCGTGTTGCCAAAACAGCGTTAACCCGCCCAACCTATTCTTCTCACCACAACTGTACAGGGCCGTAGACTTTGTCAGTTCGAACCAGTCTGGTCATTCTCTGTTGACCTCTCTCATCAACAAGGCATTTCCATCCACAGAATTGCCCCTCACTGGATGTTTTTGTTTTTGTTTTTGGCACCATTCAGAGTAAATTCTAGAGACTGTCGTGTATGAAAATCCCAGGATATCTGCAGTTACAGAAATACTCAAACCACCCCATCTGGCACCAACAGTCATCCAAGTGATGATATAATCAGCCAATTGTGTGGCTGCAGTGCATAAAATCGGTCCTAATCAACCATTAGAATGGGGAAAAAATGTGATCTCAATGATTTGGACAGTGCCTTGATTGTTGATGCCAGACAGGCTGGTTTGAGTATTTCTGTAACTGCTGCTCTCCTGGGATTTTCATGCACAACAGTCTTTATAGGTTACTCAGAATGGTGCCAAAAACATAAAACATCCAGTGAGTGACAGATCTGTGGATGGAAATGCCTTGTTGATGAGAGAGGTCAACAGGGAATGGCAAGACTGGTTCGAACTCAAAAAGTCTACGGTAACTCAGATAATCACTCTCTACAATTGTGGTGAGAAAAGTAGCACTAGAAATGCTATTCTGAGATGCGGGTTGGTGCTATTTTGGCGGCATGAGGGGGACCAACCCAATATTGGGCAGGTGGTTTTAATGTTATGGATGATCGGAGAATACCTCCACTAAAAATTATCTTGGTACCAATTTGTTAAATGTAATCGTAGAAATGGCTCAGAACACTGAGGTTAGTTCTGAGGAAAGCCATCATTTGTTTCCAGATGCAACTTGTTTTGATATTTTGTTATTTTACAATATAATTAATACATTTTTAAATGTGTCCAAATATTTTTTGGGATCACTGTGCATGTGTAAAAGTGAAATACATTTGAGTATGTGATCATTCATTATCTTAACCAGTTATAATCAATGTTGGGTAAATTATTTAAAATAGTAATCCACTACAAATTACTAATACATTCTCTTAAATTGTAATCAAAATATTTAGATAATTACTTCATTCAAAATAATGAGTATTTTCCTGGTTCATTGTTACACAAGTCATATACTCAGCACCTTACATTTCTCCTTGACAATGACGTGTTTCGGGGATATAATTCATGTTATCTACATAAATAACATATTGGAAATAAGCATAACCCTATAATGTACTTAAAAGTAATTAAATTAATTGAAAGTCAGTAACTGTAATCTGATTACAAGAATTTAAAATGCAATGCATTTCAAAAAGTAATTAGAGTAATTTATTACTTTTTAATTGGATTACATCCATCATGGTTGGGAGTAACAGAATACATGACGAGATTATGTATTTAAAATACAAAATAATATTAACTGTATTCCACTTCAGTTACCATTTAAATATTTGGTAATCATCAGTTACACTCAAATTATTTTGATTACTGAAGAGATTACTTTGTATTTAATTGTAATTTGTTTAATTTCTCTAGTCTATTCAGTTGGAAAACATTTATCCGTATAAATTATGTGATCCAAGGAACGTTTAAACGGTGATGAAACACTTTGTGTTACATTCATTTGAGCAGACAGAGGGTACTTTTACACTGGAATGAGTGAAAAGGTGGATATGATGTCATTGTTGAAAAGGATGTGGTTCTATGCAATCTGTGGGGTTTCGAATTTTGGAACAGCATGAATAGTTAACCTTGTGTAAATTTTCATGTGAACATTTTACTTTATGCTAAGCTAAAATTATATTTCTTGCCTATTTAAATGCACATGTTACCAGCCAAGATTAACTTTATTTATAAATTGTTTATTATTTTCATCAAGAAAATCCACATTCGATCATAGATATAAAAATTGTCTCTAGTAAGACTTATGATATTAGGGCAAATATATACTCCAAATAATTTTATTCTCAAGAATGTCCGAATTGTTTGAATTTTTGAATATTTTTTTGAAAAAAAAAACAACATCTAAAAATAAATTTAAAAAAAGGTTAAAAAAAGTTAATTTTCCTTTTTTTTTTTCTTCTTTTTTTTTACCAGTTAAATCAAAACAAGTGAAAAAAAAAATCTGCCAGTGCTGAAGTAATCCAAAATTTTCAGATTACATTACTGATCTTGAGTAATTTAAATGTAATACATTACAAATTACATTTTACAGTATTCTGCAATATGTAGTGGAAAACGTTTTAAAAGTAACCGTCCCGACCCTGCATCCAACACTGGTTATAATACATTATGACACTTAGTATTACTACACCAAGTATTATAACTGTGGTTACAATAATTTGCGAGAATACAAAACTGCTTAAAAAATATTAGTATAATATGACTGATTATTTGCACATTAAGCATATTTGACAACATTGACAGCATGTGTTTTATAGAAATGTTTGTCATTTTACAGATTACAAAATATTACAATAAAAGTTAAAGCTTTTAATTATATTTTCACAATAGTGTAGCTTATCCAGTAACAAACAACTTTTTCCAACAATTCAGTATCATCACCACACGCCACATGACACTCACCCAAATGTCCTCTGTCATTTGAAGTCCTATACATTTTAGTGAATTGGTTTGTTTGAATAGTTATTGTAATGAACACGTTCAAATACACCATTCGCTGATTCACTTGAGCCCTTGAAATCACTGTGTCTCCTTTTAAATATTTAGCTAATTGCTAATGTTTATCACCGTTTCTGACTCAGTAATAGAAACTACGGAGTATCCTAGTAAATAGTGACTGAGGTTCCACCAACAGTTTGCAAATCATTTAAAATAAGCACACATGACAAAGCAGCTTTAAAATTGTGTTTATTAAGAACTTTAGGGTATACAATTCTGCAAGATTTTACCTGTCTGGCTGCTTGTTCTGAGACCAAACCAGCTGGAGTTCAAAAAGTGATTCCAACATATCTGGGTGCAGTCTAGCAAATGGAAAGCAGCACCTTTGCCTACACCTTTATACCCCCATGAAATTGGACTATACTATTTTGGTAAGGAAGGAGAGATCCTCATTCACCTTTTTACATCTTTGCAACAGATTCTATGATAAATTATTATATATTAGTATTACTTTTATTTAGAGTCCCCCTCATGGCATGAATCCACTTGGCCAGCTCCATTTCATTCCATTCAGAATCTAGATATTACATCATGAAATAAACACACAAAAATAATGCATATATCTTCAGAAGAGGGTTGTACAGTAATCAGTGCTCTCTCTGGCCCCACTCACGAAGAACTAATCCCTCTTTGCTTAGCCAGGATTTAGATATGCCCTAATGCCACCATGAATGTGAGGAACATAAGGGCCAACAATTAGTCTTCCGATATAAAATGTTACTGTGACACTACTGAATTAAAACACAATTGAATTCAATTGAAAAGCAACTCTTGCTGTTACCGCCACTGATATGTTTTAACTGTGTGAAACAGTTACAATAAAAGATCACAGCAGTGATCAGAAGTGTTTTTTCATGGCTAGCAATGTAGTGAACTCTAAGGTCGAGGAAATCGGTGTCATTTAAAAGTAATGGGACTCTTTCACTCCTGGGCTCTCTGTAACATTTTGTGTCAAAGTAATGCTACACGTAATTGGATGCATTGGTTAATCACCACTCTGAGGTTGTACACCACCAGCACTGCAAATCGTTATGCCATGACTCAGTATACAGTCACAGAGGTGGTTGAATTGAAATATTTACAAGATAAACATTGTATCTGTCACACTGCAAGACAGACCCAATATATATGGAGTATTTGGAAAGCTTTACCTGTTAAGTCAATGTGAAATCAAATTCCAAACAAAAGTAATTTACAATCTTTGTATAATGGAATTTAATTATTATCGCCACTCAAAAATGAAGTCACTGGTGTACTGCTGTGGGATGGGGCAAAACTTTTGAATTACTGTATAATATATACAAATAGTGTATTATTTAGGTTTAAATCATTAAACGTAATTTTTTTTTTTTTTCAAAAATTTAAAAAGCATTTAAAATAAATGCACTAAATTTTTAAAGGAAAATTCAAAATGTAGGCCTACACTACTGGTCAAAACTTTTGAAACACTTGACTGAAATGTTTCTCGTGATCTTAACAATCTTTTGATTTGAAGGCATATGCTTAAATGTTTGAAATTAGTTTTGTAGACAAAAATATTGTTGTGCCACCATATAAATTTATTTCATTATAAAACTGAAATTTGGTTAAAAAAAAAAAAAGTTTTTGAAGAAAAGCAGCCATTAAGTCCCCAACATAGGTGGGAACTCCTTCAGTGTTGTTTAAAAAGCATCCCAGGAAGTTCAACTTCTCAAGAAGTTGCTTGAGAAAATGTCAAGAGTACATGTCTGCAAATTCTAGGCAAAGGAGAATGCTAAAATATAGCACAGTTTTGATTCTGTTTAGTCACAACATAATTCCCATAGTTCCATTTATGTTATTCCATAGTTTTGACTTTACTATTATTCTAAAATGTGAACTTTTGACCGGTAGTGTAGATTAAATTACCGAAATCATGAGGTTAATAACGATTAAAGCCCTAGTGTTAAGCATCCTTTGGTAAACCTTAGAGCTATCAGGTCAACTGTATCTGTGTGTATGCGTGCACATGTGATCATACAGTATGTGATATTAATGAATTACCCCCACCATCTGGTATCATCTACAGTTCACCATCATTAGGTTAGACCTATCAGCAAATTGCAATCTAGATTAAAATCTATGATTTTATATGCCTGCATTACAAACAATTTAACTCACATGGTGAAGGCTGAGAAATTAGTTTGATTTATATCTGATTTGTTGGGTTTCAGAATATTAAGGTTTAGTTGTCTCTGAATTGTTTTAACCAGTTTTCATTTTAATTAAATGAAAACTTTGTATTCCAAAAAGCTTGCAAACAGATTCCTAGTGTCTCTTAAGCCTACACAACTCAAGCTTGCCTCCTTGGATGTTTTGAGTCTGCAACTGAGAAGTCACAGATCTCGCAATGAATGGTTTTGTTTTGTGCGCAACGACATTTTTCAAAACGGCTTGATATCTAGATGTCTTGTCATCAAGTGTGCCCACTGTCCCGATGAGCAAGAGACCAACAATGAGCCACAGCCAATACAATATAGAGAGAGTGCAAGAGGTGGGAAAGGTATTAGTAAGAAGTTTAAAACTAAATAGAAAAGCACTGAACTGGTAAGCAGAAGGTTGTAGGTTCGATCCCCACAGCCACCACCATTGTGTCTTTGAGCAAGGCACGTAATGTTAGTGTCACATAGTGTCATTTTATATTGACTTTAAAGGAAGATTTCGGTTTCAATAGAATAATACAAAGAATTTACAACAATCAGCATTTACAACGGAAGTGAATGGGTCCAAATTTTAGGATGTGTCAGCAGAAATGTGAAGCTTTTCATTTTATAAAAGCACTTAATTACTTAAACATTACAAAACATTAATTATTTTAAAAGATGTTAAAATATGCATGGGGCGGCTGTGGCTCAGTTGGTAGAGCAGATTTGCCACTAATCGCAGGGTTGGTAGAGTTCGAATCCCGGCCCACACGACTCCACGTGCCGAAGTGTCCTTGGGCAAGACACTGAACCCCAAACTAGCACCTTGCATGGCAGCTCTATTGCTATTGGTGTATGAATGTGTGTGTGAATGAGCGAATGATTCACAGTGTAAAGAATACCATTAAGGTTAAAAAGGCGCTATATAAGTGCAGACCATTTACCATTTTTACGATAGTTTTAGGGTATACCACATTACATTGTCATGTCAACAAAGTTGTAAAACTTGAAGTAACTATACAGAAAAGATTAATAAGTGATTTTATAAAACTGAAATCATGTTAACATGCATATTGTTTACGTCTTGTGGCTATACTTTTGAAACAGTGAGTATTTTAATGTTTACAGGTTGTCCCATTCACTTCCATTGTAAGTGCCTCACTGTAACCCAGGTATTTGCTTTATTTTAAAGAAAAAGAGGAACAAGCCTAAATTAATTGAGCTTAACTTTAATTGAACCCATAATATTCCTTTAAGGGTGCTATTATGTGGTCTCACTCTGCTTTCATTTTTTCAACAATGGAAAAATGGACAAGAATTTGTAGATACTTTGAGAAATAAGGCCTACAAAAATCACTACAAATATTCTTCATGTGATGAAATTATTGAGAATGGGCGAGGTCATTTTATCTAAGGTTTATAACATCAGATTAGCGGAAGATGATTGGCTTATTATAAATAATGCAAGCAGAAAGATGTTGATATTGATATGCATTGATACTTTCAAGAAGATAGCATTTTGGAATGCATAAACACGGCTAATGATTTTCACTGGATCAAAAGCTTAATCATTTCTGATAGGTTTTGAAGACAATTTGATTACCCTTAAGACCAGTTCCTCTGAAAGCTTTCTCTGCCTTCGTTCCAATAAATGCTCATCAACTTTCATGTCTGCCATTTAATCTCAACCGTGAAAATAATCAAACCCATTATTTTGTGTTTGAAACCAAATAGTAATAAAAATTTAAATGGATGAAGTTTTCAGTTATCAAGTTTGTTTTTAAGCCATCATTTTGAATATATTTGGCAAGAAATATGAAGCAATGTATCTTGTGTTGGTTTTGGAACATTTTGTTCTTGTAACGTTAATGTCGTGTTCCATAATCTGGTGTAAAAGTAATCCATTAGGCTCTCATTTGACGGAGTAAAACAGCTTATAAAGGAGTACTTATCAATGTTTTCAGAACACAGGATTGGATAACTTTATCTCATCGGTTCTGTAATAAACTACATCATTTTGGTAATAACATTGGGCAATAGGAGGAATACAGAGATCCAAATACATTCCAAGTGTTGCATTTTATATATTTTTGTCAACCAGTGATTTCCTGGACATGATTTTTAATCCTTTTCCCTTCTTTATTTATTTATTATTTTTGGCATAGCTGCATGGTAATGTGATGCAATAAAAGAAGATAGGATTATGTTAGACAGACGGGTGGAGTGGTGGGCAGACAGAGAATGGACCATAATGTATTCTGAAAGACTGCTGATAATACATGTTTAAAATTTAATTAATTTTTATGATAGGACATTTTGTTTCATCTTTTATCAAAACAAACCCCAAATGAATATGAATATGAATGCTTTGTGACTTTTGGGGAAATGCTAGATAAAATATATTTAGAGCAGTTGACGTTGATCACTTTATTTTTTCTAATGTTATTTATGACTCTTAAATATGCTATAAGGGAAATACTGTCATCATGTACTTTTGGCTTCAGTCTGATTGACTATTGTCTAATAGATGCCTCAAACATCGATCCATTTCGACAAATCAATCTCTTGAACGTTGAAGGCAAGATCTTCTTTAGGATTGTTGCTCAAAGAATGAATACTTACTTTAAACAGAACAACTTGATTGACACGTCGATACAGAAAGCCGGGGTACCAGGTTTCTCAGGATGCCTTGAACACACACACGCATGATTTGGAAGCAAATACAATCTACAAAAAGGGAAGGAAGAGACCTGCATGTCTTATTCCTCGACCTGGCCAATGCGTTTGGATCCGTCTCCCATTCTGTCATCTGGGTAGCCTTCAACTTCTTTCATGTGCCTGAAACCATCACAAATCTGGTTAGAAACTATTTCAAAGATTTGCAATTCTGCATAACAACTGCAGAATATACAACATCATAGCAATCATTGGAAGTGGGTATCATGGCAGGGTGCACCATATCCCCCCTAGCCTTCACCATGGCAATGGAGGTGATCATCAGGGCATCTAAATAGGTAGTCGGAGGGGAGCGTCAGCAGGCTGGACAGCGGCTACCTCCGATTCGAGCCTATATGGACGACATGACCACCTTGACCTCAACCATTGCCTGTACCAAACGTCTGTTAGCGAAGCTTCACTCCAGCATTACATGGGCAAGGATGAAGGTGAAACCCAGTAAATCTAGGAGCATATCCATCATCAAAGGAAAGCTTACCGACCAAAGGTTCAACATCAATGAAACACCTATTCCATTGATATCAGTGCTTCCGGTCAAGAGCCTAGGACAGTGGTACAATGCAAGTCTCAAAGATGCAGAGTAGTGTGATCAACTGAGCAACTGATCAACTGTGATCCGGGCAAGCTGAAGCTGTGGTGTCTGCAGTTTGGGTTGCTCCCTCGCCTAATGTGGCCTTTAACTGTGTATGAGTTTCCCATTTCCAAAGTTGAGATGCTAGAGCGGACAGTCAGTGCATACATCAAGAAGTGGATGGGACTCCCACGCTGCCTCAGTAACATCGGGTTGTACGGACATGGTGCACTGCATCTCTAGCCTCACCGAAGAATATAAATGCACCAAAGTGAGGCTGAGCATGACTCTGGCAGAGTCTCAAGATGCAGCCATACGAACAGATCCTCCCAGACTGGCAACTGGGAGGAAGTGGACCCCAGCTGATGCTTTAAAGCAAGCACAATCCGCACTCAGACATGGAGACATAGTAGGACAGGTGCAACAAGGAAGAGGTAGGCTTGGACTAGGGACAGGTCGACCTGCATGGCACAAGGCAACACCTGCAGAGAGGAGAAAGATGTTGTTGCGGAGGTCCGGCACCAACAGGAAGCAGAGAGATGCGCAAAGGCAGTGTCACAAGCCAAGCAGGGCCAGTGGACTACCTGGGAAAACCTGGAGCACCATAAGCTCTCTTGGAAAGATCTGTGGGAGATGGAAGGAAGCCAAATCAGCTTCATCATCAGGGCCACCTACGATGTTCTTCTGACACCCAATAATCTTAATCAGTGGTTTGGAGATGATCCAGCATTCCCTCTCTGCCAAACACCAGCAACTCTCAGGCACATCCTCATTGGCTGAAAAATCAGTCTGTCCCAAGGCCGTTACACCTGGAGGCATAACCAGGTCCTACGCCACTGGCATTCATTCTGGAAGGAAGACGATCTTCCATCAATGCCCTCCCTCACCCAACCTCTGGACACTCATCCACTATCCCCTTTGTGAGAGCAGGGAAGGGCCCAGTGAAACCAGCTGCAAGAGTGGATAGCACCCTCTTGGACGCCACACGGGACTGGAAAATGCAAGTGGATCTAGATCAGCAACTCAAGTTTCCGCCTGAGATTTTAAACACCAAGCTCAGGCCGGATCTTGTATTGTGGTCAACTTCACAGAAGTCCCTGTTCATCGTGGAACTAACTGTACCATGGGAGGCTGCAGTGGGAGAAGCGCATGAACGTAAAAAA